>JAHXMU010000353.1:95377-125808 GCA_019455685.1 Philornis downsi | reverse complement strand
AAGGAAAGGAAAGGAAAGGAAAGGAAAGGAAAGGAAAGGAAAGGAAAAGGAAAGAAAAGGAAAGAAAGTGACGAAGTGATTTGATCCACACACTGATGATTGATTAATCCAAAAGGATTAACAACTACCATTGCGTTTAGCGAACTAACAAACCACTCAGCAGAGACTCCAAATTAGGAACTGCATTTCTGAAATTCGAATTGCAAACACACTAAATGGTATCACAAAATCTGGTGAACAAAGCTGCATGAATTTCATGTACTGCAAAGTTTGAACTGCCAGAAAAAAACAAAATTCGTACCTCTGTCCTTAAAGATTGCTAATGGACTCCTCTATTGGCACAAAACGCTGACATCATTATTACTGTTGGTATCACAAAATCTGGTAAACAAAACTGCATTAATTTTATGTACTGCAAAGTTTAAACTGGCAGAAGAAGGATAAAATTTGTGCCTCTGCCCTGAAGGATTGGTAATGGACTCCTCTACTGACATAAAGCGCTGACATTATCATTACTCTTATTGACCTTCTTGATTATTGATCTTCGAATGAAATATATAGATTATATTTGAACTCATCATCATCATCATCATCATTGGTAGAATGTTTTTCATTCATTTCTTACATAAAACAAAGCAAACCATTTCATCAAACAGTCACCAGAGAACATCCTTTGTTTTTGTACAACCTGTGCATACATTTTGTAACCATATCTTCAATTGCTTTCATAAAAATCACTGTTATTTTTAACCCACAGAGAACAGGATATATGGAAGCAAAAACACAAAAAGTTTTCTTCCATAACATTTTTCTGATGTTATAACAGTTGGTTAACAAAGCGATAGTATGTTTATATAACTGAAATGCATAAACTCCATTTAAAGCTGGCCATGATAAATGTTTCACCCCCTAAAAAAAAAGCTCAATTCTTTGTTATGCAAATGAAGCTTTGGCTTCTCGTCAAACCAACTCAATCGGTTTTTATAGGATGCCACATTTTGTTGAATAATGAAGAATTTTACTCTCGATTATATCCGTATCAAATATTCATTTTTCACTAATTTGACCATTTTGCAAGCAATTAAAAATAAAATGTTCCAAAAACTCAAAATAATCAACGATTATATAAAATTGCGATTGTTAACAGTTGGTAGTTTCAGTGTCAGCCAGCAATCACCACAATTGTCGTTGAAACCATCATTTGTTATAGCCATGGTTATTATCCACACACCATGTTATTCGTGGCTAAATTTGGAAGAGTTTGAGGTTTTCATTTCCATTTCCATAGAAGGCAGTCAATGCCACGTGTGCATTGTAGTGAATGCTTTTATCCGGTTTGGTTTCTGTACAAACTACCATTTATGTAAATACGCTTTTATGGAAATGTCGACGGCAGAAACTGCATTGCGATCAAATAATTACATAAACTGTAGCATACAAAATGTATATGAAGAGAACAACGTTCAGTATGTCAAGCAAAAAATAAAGAAGATCATCACGAAACTACAGGATGGGGCACCAATTGTGCTACAATATATAAATTCATATAACTTTTTTTAATCTAAGTATTTCAATTATTTTATTTATTTATTTATTTATTTTTTTATTTATTTGTTTTATAGAAAATTTAATTTTATGCTATTTAACTAATTGGTTTTGATGAAGATAGACCGTAAATGAGATCCATGTTCATTCACGCATATGCGAGACCTGATCAAAAAATTATTCATTGCGGAATCGCTTCGAATATTGTTTTAATGGACTGCTTCAATTAAACCAAATTCCTTGGCTTTGTTTTGAACACCTCTTGCTTGACATAAACCCGTAACAGAAAAGTCTAGTGCAGGTCAGGTGAAGTCAGGTAACATTGGAGACTAGCGGAAGATGGAGTTTCTGGATATTAATTTGTTTGGAAATTTTCGTTGGAGCTCTTCTACAACAGTTCTGGCTATGTGTGCAGTTGCTCCATCCCGCTGGAAGCAAATTCTGTTTACTGTCGTAAATGAAGGAACAGGCTCTCCAGAGTAGTGAAGGGCGATTCTTTAACCATAGTTTTTTCTAAAAATCGAATAAAACACTCAAATTTGCATCATATATCAAACTTTTTTATTGGAATCGATAAATTGGTCTTTGCCATTTAATTTTTAAAGATAATTTCATGTAAATGTTGTCCCTGGTTTTGTCTTAAAATGTCCATTCGGGCATTTCGGCCTGTATTCCACGTGTTATGTTATCCTGTAAGGCTTCAGTAGTGTTCGGCTTGTCCACATAGACTAACGACTTGACATGACCGCACAAGAAATAATCAAGAGACGTTAAATCGCAAGATCTTGGGGGCCAACTCACAGGGCCAAATCGAGAGATAAGCTGCTCGCCAAATTCATTCCTTAACATATCAATTGTTTCACGAGCAGCGTGGCATGTTGCACTGTCCTGATGAAACCACATGTCAATCAAGTACAACTCAGCCTATTGGGGCAAAAAAAAATCAGGTATCATGGCTCGATATCGTTTGCCATTGATGGTAACGTTTTTTCCACTATCGTCTTTGAAGAAAAATGGACTGCTGATACTATCAGCCCATAAACCACACCAGACTGTCGTTTTTTCGGGATACATCGGTAATCCGGGTATGTGGCTTTCTATCACTCCAGATGCGACAGTTTTGCTTGTGTACGTATCCGATCAGCAATAAATGAGCCTCATGGCTGGACACAATTTTTCGATGAAACAGCGAATTTTCATTGAGTTTTTGTAAGGTCCATTCATCAAAAATTAGACGTTGTGGTAGGTCATTCGGCTTTAATTCTTGCGTAAGTTTAATTCTATAGGCTTTCAAACTCAAATCGACGTGTAACATTTTCCTTGTGGTTGAGCAACACATTCCCAATCGCTGAAAACGGCGATGAATTGACATTCCACTATCGTCATTAACGCTGGTCGCTACGGCTGCAATATTTTCTTCGGTACCCACTCTACGCATGCGAGTCGATAGTTTTATGTCCAACAAATTACATTTGGTGCGAAATTTGGATATAGCAGCACGAATTGTTGATTTAGCAGATCGATTATGACGACTGTAAAATGGTCGTATCAAACGACGCCACAGAGCACGAGTTTTGATAATAAATTTCAACGATTTGCAATCGTTGCTCGTTTTTTAGTCTTTCCATGATGAAATGGCAGGGTATACTGTAGACTTTTCAATTTGACAGATGACATTTGGACGCCATTACCAACCAGTGCTGCCAACCTAAAAAATTTAAATTTTAAAAAATCACTCTATATCTAGCACGGCTTTAATATTGGTTGGACCGAAACCTTTCAAATGGAATTACATATCGAATGGAATTACATAACAGTGATCAATTTTTTCCATATTTACAAATTCACTAAGATCGTTTATTTTTGGTGACTCAACTGAAAGTACTAAACAAGGTTTCGCCGTTTGAAACTTAAAACTTGTGTTCTATAATGGTACCACACTTCACAAAAAATAAATTTTTCAGACTACTGGCACCATCTATACGTCACGTTGGCTACTTTTGGGAATGCGGTTGTATGTTTTGGTTATTCCGGAAAGGAACATCTGCTAATAAACTCTTTAATGGATCGCGCTCACCATTAGAGGGGACATTTTCGACTCGTCCATTTTCATGGTGTAGGTTTCATACGCCATCTATGACGCTCTGTCCAGTAGAAAAAAAAACTTATTCATGCATTGGCTCAATCTAAATTGTGCAAAAGGTCCTTTTTCTGGAGTTTTGGAACATTTTCCATTTAATTATTTCTTAATGGCTACATAAAAGCTACAATAGGTCAGCCGATCTAACTATGAGCCAGTGCACCATTCATGATACAGTAGAATACAACCCACTGTAATGCGAGCAAGAGCTTCAACCCGACCAAATAGATGACGCATTTCCAAACTTGCTTTTACTCACTTATTTTGTCTACTCCAACATATCTTGACTATGCCAAGTATGAGGTGCACAAATTTATAATGTAATATGTTTTATATGGAAATTGTTCGAGAAACATCCAAATTTTAAATATGTACTTCGTTATTGAGTGGGTTTAACATTCCAACAATGCATAGAGTTCTTTTTCCCACGAAATAATTTAAATTATTTAAGTCACAGAAAAGAAACTCTTACCAATCAGAAATACATTATAGGCACACCCGCAACCCATTCTTGGAATGGAAATGTCATTTCTCTTTCTTTGTAAATTATCTTTAATTTAAACTGAAGCTGTTAATTATAATATTATTAAGTATTATTCCGATTTTTGTAGATTTTCTCACTTTTTTACTCGCAATATATCCTTTTCTTCGCATACATTCGCATAAGGACACTGTTTCGCATTTTCAATCAAATATTGTGGTATGATATTATTTTTCATTAAACAGCAAGACAATAAAATTCTTGCGAATTATGCTGATTTAAATACGGACATACGACGACATGGGGTTAAATACAACAGCAGTTTCAGATCCACCTGTAATTTAATTAAAATATCACGTCTGTTAAATGAACAACATTTCTTGGAAAGAATGAATGAAAATTTTTGCATGACAAAGAAATTATATAAAATAAAATATGCAATAAACGAGCGAGTGTGTGTGAAACAATACCGAAATAATTAAAGAGAGGCAAAGTTGGAAAAGTGTTGTATTATAATCGATCAATAGTGGGCATATAATACCAGATAACAGCCATATAACAATCATTTAATACTATAATGACGTAATTTTCAACAATTTACAGATGCGAATGAAATCTCAATAGTTTTGTTAAATTTTCATTTGCAATAATGTTTGAACTACCCAAAAAAATATATATATATACTAGCCAACCCGGCAAATAATTGCTTTTTAATTTGTGGTTTGTATAGGAGGTACCACTCCCCATTGTCCAATCCCTCCACAGCAGCACTTAAGATATGTACACCAAACCGATGTACCAAATTTTGTTCAAATACCGTAAGCAGGAGCAGAAATAATTGATTTTTAATTTTTTGTTTGTATGGGAGGTACCACGCCCCTTTGTCCAATTGGACCGAATTGTAAATCTAAACCATCCCGGGCACCACCCAGACGCATATACAAAAATTTATGCAAAGCGGTCCAGCCGTTTAGGAGGAGTTCACTGACAACGCCCGTACAGTAGAATTATATATATAAAGATAAATTACAATAATCTTTGAATATAGACATAATAAAGTGTTACCCATTAGGTGGTTTTAAAACCGCCCATCTGGCAAGGCTGTCAGCTGTTAAATACTGTCATCTGAAGTGTTATTTATTTAGCGAAAATGTTGCCGTTTACGAAAAATGCGTAAAAATAGATACAACTTAGTACAAAAGTGGTGATTCAAACTTGGACACATTTCGAGCACTACAGGGTGATTCTGATGATCACAATTGACCTACTGTGCAAAGAATTGACAAAATTACAAAGAAATTTATAGACTAGAAATTTTATAGATGTACACTACCAATCAACCAAATAGACTCACAGATTTTTTTTTTAACATTGAGTTTACAACTTTTTATATAAATATAAATGGGACACAGTAATTTTTTATTATTCAGTAATCAATTTAAAATAAACAACAAATAAACAAAATAAAAATTAACGTTCTAAGCTCACAATTAAATTTTTAACATTTTTTTTTAGGTTTACCTCAAAAAGTACCCTTTTTTATCGCTCAACCGAATAGACTCAAGGACTTTAATTATATCTAAACCACAAATTAATGAAAAAACAATGTAAAAATAATTTTCTTATAATATTTACACGCTATTAATAATGAGTAAAGCCACCTTTATTTGAAATAACTTCAAAAATTCGCTCAGGGAGTGAATCGTAAAGTGACTTTAAATAGTCCAAGGACACTTCGCTCCAGGCATTCAAAATGGCTGCTTTTAATGATTCGACGTTTTCAAACTGTCTGCCAGATTGATAAACCTTACGTGTAAGCCATCCCCATAAATTTTCGATAATATTGATATCCGGAGAGTACAGAGGCCACTCCATCAACTTTACATTTTGGTCACTTATCCACTTTTTTACCACTCGAGAGGTGTGTATTGGGGCATTGTCCTGTTGAAATGCCCAGGGTAATGATCCAAAAATGTTCGAAAAATGGGGAAATGCTTTCTGAAGCATTTTTTTGTATTTATTTGCATACATCCTGGATGAAACAAATTGAATTTCAAATGGCCCATAGTAGGATATTGCGCCCCACACCATAACACCTCCCTCACGACTATGATGTCGGGTTAAAAAGAGTTCCTCCTTTCTTAAATCATGGAAGTAATAGTTAAAGCCATCTGGTCCATCCAAATTAAAACGTTTTCCATCAGAAAAACGATTTGATGCCACTCCCTATTCCATGCCATGTGATTGCGGTCATATATAGGTACACAGCGACTTTGCTTACGAACATCGGTAAGCGGTGGTTTTTTTTTATTTTTAGTCTCTTTAGATCTTTAGCTTTACGGATTACACGTCTCACGGTAGCTATACTGGCATTTACACCCAAATTTTGGCGAATTTTGACACCTCTCGGAGAATCCTTCGCTCTTCGATGGTCGTTAGTGCTTTTCTTGTCGGTTTATGCATATTTTTTCCATAACTCGATGGATTTCTGATAAAATGACTCACAACAAACTGACTTCTACCAATTTTTTCGAGTTGACAGCTTACTGTCATGATACGCCAATATTTTGCCTCTTTCCTCCAGTGTTAATGTTGTACCACGACCCATTTTGTGTTTAATTATTTTTAAATTGCACCAAAAGAGTGTACGCAACTTTTTGTTCGAACAGCTAATCAGAAACTAAAATTACAGCCTTTGAGTCTGTTTGTCAAAGCAAAACAAGAATATTTAATAACTGTAAATTTTTTGCATCCTCTTCTTATCTCAATTCGTTTGTCTATTGCTTTGCTCTAAAATAAATAACAATACTTGTTCAATAGCTTCTTCCAAAAAGAAGATAATCAAAAATTAAAAGAAAAAAATCTGTAAATCTGTGAGTCTATTTGGTTGATCGGCAGTGTATCATCGCAGTGTTCGAACTGCCGTAAATATCGCTTCTGTTAGTGAAAGTGTGACGAATAATCTGAATTTGTCAATCTCGCTGCGTTCTCAGCCATTGGATCTATCTTACGGCACAGTATGTCATGTTGTAAATTTTGATTTTCACTTCCATTTACATAGAGTCCAACTTACGCAACAATTGAAGTCGGCTGACCATTCCCAATGCCATAGATATGCTGATTAGGTGTTACAGCAACAGACTTTCAATGCTGATTTTTCGAACAAAATTCTCTTCAGCGATTAAACTCATTTCTCACTCGGTGGTTACGTCAAAAAGCAAAATTGTTAGGCACAGGGCTGGCGGAACCCAGAAGTGATGGCGGAAAAGCCATTGCTTTCGGAAAAAGTGACTGTTTGATGCACATTATGGTCTGAAGGTGTCATTGGGTAGTATTCTATAGAAAATGACACTGGAGCAACCGTTACCGTCAATTTCTAGCGCTATGGCCGTATGAAAACCGATCTACAATTGAAGATTATAAACTGAACGATATATAGTTTCGCCAAGACAATGCCACGAGTCGCACAACATGTCCCATTTTGGCTTAATTGCCTAAGAAGTTTCTAGAAAACGTAATTTCACATTTTAGCGACGTCAATTGTCCACCAAGATTATGCGATTTGACGTTGTTAGTCTTTTTTGTGAGGCTACGTCAATGACCGTGTTTGCATGAGTAGTTTCCAAACATTTAAACATTTAAAAACCACCATTCATCAAGTTATTGCTCAGATACTACCCGAAATGTGCGAAAAAAAAATTGTCGAAAATTACGTCGAAAGGATCCACTGCTGCAGCCAATTCAGAGGTAATCATTTAAATAATATTGTATTTCATACATAATGGCAAGGTCCAAGTATTATTATGAAATAAAAGTTTCATCGAAATCAAAGCTTTATGTGTCTTTTTTTCAACTTTACTTTTGAAACCGCAAAACCCCTTATTATGCGGATGGGTGAAAATGTATGAATTAATGAAGAAAAATCCTCGATCTCCCGATGCAGAATCAAAGGAACCTCGATTCTTATAATCCTTATTAACAATACACATCGGTCTTAAATGAAGGCTTTTCTTTGACTTCAATGCAATTTAATGAACATATACATTAAATATTATGAAAAGAACTGCATAGGCAAGAGAGTGGTAGTACGAAACTTTTAATATGAATTAAGCGTTTTTTAATTAAAGGCAACGGTAAGTTGAAAGGCATCTTGGTGAAAGTCATACTAAAGGAGTAACGACAACAACAGCCAACAAATTGTTAAAGGAACACTTGCGAACAAAATCATTTAAAAGACAAAGGGCTGAAATGTAAGTCAGAACTGAAACAATAACGAAAATAATAGCGACGTTTTCAAGTGATCTTAACATTAAAGGTATAATTAAACAATAAAGCGTATTACGCATACGTGGGTTATAATAAAATATAATTAAACAATGAAGCATATTACGCATACGCGGGTTATAATAAAATAAATTATTTTAACACACTCATACGTAACAATTATTTCTGTAAGTTTGTTACGTTACACAGATATTTTTATGCATGAACAAATATTTAATTTCATATAATGAAATAAAAGATTACATGCATAGATTGGGTAAGAAGTGTTAAGACCGGTTATTTCTATAATAAAAAAACGGTATTTCGAAAAAAACGCATTGATCTGATGAGTTCTCCTTCGGCAAAATGTACTTCAAACTTTTCTAAAAAAAACTTTCCGAATGCGGCCAACGTCTTAGTGGCGATTTTTACTATACTTATTGTTGTTGATTAATACAGGGTGGTGCAATAGAACGTGCATATTGCATCATCTTTTTTTGCGGGGTAGAAAAGGCACGGGCGGGGGCACTTGGAGTTTTAGTCGCTATGAATTACTTCGACGGGAAGCGTCGCGCATTTTGCGTGCGCGCATTTTACGAGAACTCTCGTTCATATAGTGCTACTAGGCGACTATATTGTGCTGAATATGGACTACGGCGAATTAGTGAAGCTCCGAGTACTAATTTAATTAAAATATGGGTAAAGCATTTTGGAGAGACCGGTTCAACATTAAAACCACAAGCAAATGGTCGCCCAAGAACATCTAGGACCGAAGACAATGTTGAGAGAGTTATGGAGTCAGTACGAGGAAATCCACAAATGTCGACTCGCAAGAGATCGTCTGTCTTACAATTATTGCGACGAAGTTTGCAACTAATTTTAACATTGGATCTTAAACTGCATCCATATAAGCTGCAATTAACACAAGAATTGAAAGGGTCTGACTTCATAGCAAGGCTCACGTTTGCTAATGAAATGCTTAATCGATTTTCCAATTTTGACAATATCCTTTTCTCTGACGAGGCTCACTTCCTTATGAATGGGTTCGTAAACCGTCAAAATTTTCGTTACTGGAACAGTGAAAATCCCAAAATCAAACACCAGAAACCATTGCATAGTCCTAAAGTGACAGTATGAGCAGCAATCTCTGGCAGAGGAATAATTGGTCCTTTTTTCTTCGAAAATACGCGGGGCCAAAACGTCACGGTTAATACGGAACGCTATATTGAGATATTGGACGGATTTTTGGCTCCAGAAATTGAAAGTTCAAGAATAGTGAATTCCCGAACTTGGTTCCAACAAGATGAAGCTACCTGTCACACATCAAATCACTCCATGGCGGTGGTGAAGCAGATGTTCCCTGGCAGACTGATTTCGAAAAGAGGTGATATCCCATGGCCCCCACGTAGTCCAGACTTGGCGCCTCTTGACTTTTTTTTGTGGGGATACCTCAAACACAAAGTCTACAGTAATAATCCAAGAAACATCGTTCAGCTCAAGGAGAATATCCGTGGTGAAATGGTAGCCATTACACCAGTATTACTGAAGAAAGTTTTCAATAATTTTCCTTTGCGGTTAGAGGAGTGGCGTCGTAGAGAGGGTCACCATTTAGATGATGTTATTTTTAAAAAATAAACTCCATTTATTACTCTAAAAGCCTTAGATTTATTTTAATCATACCTTTTGTATTTATTTTTTAATCTATTTTTAAATATGCACGTTCTATTGCGCCACCCTGTAGTTTAAAAATCTAAATGAAACTTTCAAGGCCCATATATTCAATATTGTATTTAATTTCTCTTTTTTTTTTAATTGAATAACAACAAACACACAAGCATGAGGTAAAGGTTTATACTTTCAAATGTTTTCATGAATTTCACTTCTTCAATAATGTTTTCCTTAGAGCAAAATGTCTTCTGAGTATTGATATGCTCGTATATATCAATATATATGAATATATTTTATCACTACCTTTACTTCTGCTGTACAATTTCGTTTGAAATGAAGTCAATGTTGCCGCTATAAAACTTAATAAGATAATAAATATTTAATGATGCTGCTGCTGCTGCTATTGCAAAATGATTATGCAATTGCAGATAAATGCAAGAAGATTCTCCGAGCATAAAACACAAATGCAAATGCAATCTAGAGAGGTAATGAATTACTAACCAGGATGTTGCAGAATTTATAACAGAGCCAGCTGTTTTTGTGAGAGAGGAAGAAGATGAAAATTTAAAAAAAATTGCGTCCGAGGAAAATAAAGATGAATATAATGGATTTTTTATATTATAATTTACTAGATTTGTATAGGAAAATAGTTGTAGAAAATATGTTGTTACATTTTTGGAGATTTGTTGAAATTTTTACACATATTATGTACAATTTAATGCTTATACATCTGTATGCTTATCCTTATGCTTATGCTTTGTATTTATTTATATGAATATAAAGGCAAGGAAAAAATCATAGGATACATTAAATATTCATTTAGCAGTTTAGTATTGCACCCCCACACAACTCTCTATTCAAACTTTCGGAAATATAACGCTGAATTTTTAGTACATATACCATATGTAAAACATAATGCCTTTTTCCTTCTGAAACTCAGGTTCCAATTCACTAAGGGCGATCTGTGGCGAACTTAGGCTCAATTTAGGGTGTTGGAAACCAGGAGATCTGAATTCTTATCCGTACTCTGTCTCTAACTGACTTACGGAAAGTTTATACTTTCTGGAAAACAAGAGGTTAGGGTTCTGAGACTTACATTATTTATTTGAAAGCAGAGAGCGGTTTACGACGTGGTCCTGGTGGCTGTTTAAGTGCAAAGAAACTCGTGTTCTGGCCGACCACAATTACGAAACTTCCGTGCACCGCTGGGTTGCCACCTAGGTATCACAAATAGTGTTTTTTTTTAATTTCGTGGTTGGATAGGTGGACTTTTACATCATCTACAAAAAGATTCATTTTAAGTTAACTGTAGTTATTCAAATAATTCATTTTATTTCATTTTTAAAATTAGATTACAGGCATTTTAAATTTTCACAGGCATATTTCTGTGGTCACAACCCGTAACAGCGTAACTCGAGTTAGGACACAATTGAGTTATTAGCACCATCGTATTCAGCGTATCTAAATTTATTTGCTCTAAATTTTTCATGTTTGTATCTCTTCTAGGAAGGCAATTAATCCTAAAAAAAAAACCTAATAGCTTACGTTATTTTTCTAAACGACTGTTTTGGCATAACTGCCTAAGTCAATTTAGGATTACAACAAATATAAACATTATTTTTTCATCATGGCCTAAATCATTTTAAGTCGTTAATCCAAAAAAATAAAGAAACAATTTTATTTTCCTAACTTGAGTTAAGCTCTTATTCCGAATTACAATTTCGTTTTTTGATAAACATAAATTGAGTTAAGGTCTTTCTCCAAACTTAAAGTTTTTTATTTAATCTGGAAGAATAGCTTAACTCAACTTGAACTTTTTGACTTTCTTTCGTTCAACAATTCATAAGAGCCTAAGTATTTTTTTCGATAATATCTTTTGACTGCGAGAATAAACAACTATTTTTTGTTAACAACTAAGTAAAGAAATTCGTTTCCTTGGAATCTGTGGCAAAGTTTTCCAAAAAAACACCTTCTGCTGATTTTCAGTGAAGATTCAAAACTTTAAACTCCTGTACTGAAAATATTAAAAAACAGACTTAGGCTGTTGTGGGTTGTGACCACAGATATATCTTCATACCTTCAAGCAAAGGTTCATTTGAACGCAAGAGATTTAATGGAAGCAAAACTTATCGAAACAATATACTGCTTATGTGTACAGCAATTTATCCATATTTAGATTTTATTTAGGTCAAACTATATTTATTTCACATTTGGTTCTTAACTTCGTTCTTGTCTGTCGATCATTGCAATTAGACAAGTATTTTTCAAATTTTGTACGTTGCCAACATTACACCACCAATCATAAGTTGAAAAGTTATCTAATTGGTTTTCCTCCAAAACTAAAATTGTGACAGTTATTAACTTTTGTCATCTTCAACTTATAATTCAAAATTCACGCACAACCACAATGAGCTGCTTAATTACGACCATAAGAAATCCACGCTTCATGTTGTTATCGCAATACAGCGAACAATTTCTTATAGCACCACCTTTAGCTCTGCGCAATTTGAACTCGCGTACAACCTCCACACCGCAAATATCAGCTGTCAGAGAGTTGTTGTAATTTTGGGAGTAAAACCGCAGACAAGTTTAATATTAAACTCAAAATGCTACGAAATTTAACAAGAAGACAGTTTACTAATTAAATTTCTTCGGCATGTAAATTATGAAAAGCGATATCACAACATGTAGAACATTTTCAAATTTTGTTTGGGTGTTCCACAAGTTGAAATGTTTGCTAAACATTTATTTGGTACACGTTAAATATTTAGGTCAATTACTGTAAGTTGTGTTTTGTAACATGTCAACCGCATTTATACATTTAACTTCCGCAAAATTACTTTTACCAAATTGTTGTTGCTCATATTGTGTTCTTTTTTTCTTTTAGAGTCAAATAACAGTTGAGTATGAACATTTAAATGTTGTTTTCGCGGAAAAAAACCGACAACTTTTTGTGCATTTGAAAATAAGAGACAACTTAATTTGTTTTGTAAGTTTTCAGCAAAAAGTATTTGGAATCCGTACTCACACTTTGCTATGACAAAAATGGTAATAACTGAGAAGCAGAAATAATTCAAGCGTCATATTGCTTGCTATATGACAGCGTTGTTACTGCATTACATGTTGTGGTACTATGTTATATGTGCGACTGGGTATTATTTGTGTCTTTATGCGGTTTTAGACAAACTCATTTAGGAATTTTCATTAATACACTTTTTACATATCTAAATACAAACAGTGAAAATTCTGAGTTCGTTATGCTCTTTGCATTATTTTGAAACACTATATTTGTATGCGTCAATTTTGGCTATATCTTTTCAAAAGTTGTTGAAAATTCTATGGTCATGACGTCTTTCTTCTGTCGCAGCATGCTGAATTGATGCGACCACTTTTGCTATCTTGTCTAACTTACGACACAACCAAAGTTTACAAATGACGGATTTCTTTGCACAAGTATGGCACTATAATGTACCCGTATGTAGGAAACCACAATGGTTGAATTGATATAACTCATACGTCACTCATGGCGCCACAATAAAATGGAAATTCAAATTACTCATTCGCCTAAGGATTCCACACTGATAAATTCATACTCGTAGACATTAAAAAACAAGCGAAAATGCTGATGAGATTTTGTTTAATTGTCGCAAATGGTTTTTTTACACTTTTTTATTAATAAATTTGTAACGAGTCATTTTAACATTTTCATTGAAGTAGTCCTTTCTTCCAATTTATATATTGGGGCTTAGAAATTCCCACTCTGAAAATTAGTGTACGTGACAAAATTAACGTTAGTTGTGATCAGTACAAACGTTTCAAAAATGTTTATACTTATAGGCATTTGTAATCAAAAAACGATAAAAAAAAAAACGTTTTTCGTTGTGATGCTCTTTCGGAAGCCACATTGGAAAATCTCTTAAGAAAAAAATTACAAAATATGACATTTCTATATCTGTTTTTGGTACAAAATTCTATCTCTGTTGGTTAGTATGTTTAACATACTTGCTATAGCCAACATATTTCTTATCTATAGCCAATTTCTGTACCATTAGCTAAGTACGGTCAAAATCACAAAAATTTATTTTGGCAATAAGTCTTTAGAGCATTTTATATGTAATTATTTTGAAAGGTGAATAATGATTATCGAACATTGTATTGCAAAATTTATGACTTACTTACAAAAAATCGGAAGAATGCTCTGATTCTAAAACTCGATTTCCTTAGGCCTCTAAAAAAAGTATCCAGCTATAAGGCAAAAACCGAAATGGATTTTGGGATGCTTTTATTAAAGTATTTTCACAATAAATTGGCTTAATTGCAACCCTAAACATTTCATTTCTTACATAGGACAATTAAAAATATCATCAAATAATATTTTATCATACAATTGTAAAGGAGCTTTTAGAAACAATGTATATTTTTCCTAATTTCAAACAAAAAAATAACATATGAAAGCTTCTCTCGCAAATGATAACGTTTGACCACATTTATCCCCATCCTTTTGAATAAAACATCAGTTCGCGTTGAGTAGTTGTAAATTACTGACTCTTTATTTTCAAATTTAAAACTTACAATCTACAATAGAATTATTTTAAATATACTAATACTAGTCTAAATAATCTATACTAATCTTAAAGATGGAATGAATAAAAAAATAAATAGGGGTGATTCTACTATCGCCCACACACACACAAGCTCATGATCGCCTGATAATTCTACTTGTCTACGACTCCCTGCATCGCTCAGCTATGATCGTCTGGCTGTATTAAAATGTGCAACACATGTGAAAAAACTATTTAACAGAGCCACATGTTTTATTACATCTTAGGACTACGTGACTATTTTAACATTAACCGTAGAAAGTATATTTAACTTAAACTTCTATAACCAGCCGGTACCCCTACAGCAAGATGAGTTTATTTCCCTTACAAGTACAGTCATAAATATATTCGATATGTTTCTCTGGGAAAAAACTGACAATTGGGCAATTTCTGTCATTACAAGAATATAAACTGTACCGCACATGTTCATTATTGAACACCTTTTATTGAATTTCCTAAAACTTCAGTTGTCTATCCGGTTGTTCTTCAATGCAACACTTAGAGGAGAAGTAGTTTGCAATGCCAATTTCACCAGCAATCCACATTTATAAAAGTGTGCTCTGGCTGTTTTCGATCTATCTCTTTCGGTCCATATCAAAATAATTCCACCTTTTTCTGTATGAATTAGAGTAACTCAATTCAGCTCTATTTAGTCGTCATGACTGAGCCTTAGTCTATGCCTTCCAAAAAACGATAAAGCTGACAGAATCCCAACATAACTCGCCAGTACTTCTTACTTCCTTACATCCCTACGTCACTCGAAATTTTCAAATATATTCATTATTAAATACAGCGATATTAACCATTTCATGCTTTTACTCTCTACGTCCATGTGCGTTTTTTTTTTCTATAAAAATACACTTCGTTTTTAAACTTATCATTAATTAAAATTACCCACCACTGCACTCACGCAATATGTTACGCGGTTGCTTTCACAAAACTATAAATGTTTAAATACATCGATTAAAAGGCATGAAAAATTTACTCTCTCTCCCTCTTTCCTTATTTTCAACACATTTACGATTTTCATTTAATCGACTGAATATTTGATAATTAAATTGTTTTCACTTTAAACACTTTTAAAATTTTAATTAAATCTATTCCCCACTCGGTCTGTTTTAAAAAACAAATTATATTTAAAATGTAACACTTCCATTTTATGTAATTTCTAATGCGATTAAAAAAGAATATCCAGAAAGAATACAAATACCTCATGTTAAAATATTTAAGCAGTTTTAATTCATTTTAGAAATGCTAACAAAACTGCAAAATGTGCTACTGCTCAATGATTGTGGCAGCCGTTATTTGTATTAGATTTATAACAGGGTAACCACACTAAAAGTGATGAAGATCCTGCAAAGAGTAGCTGATCTTAAAATATAATAATTACAATAACCAAATAAGTGGAAAATGAGGTAAAGATAGATAGCTTTTTTATGTAGAAAGTTATAACAAAGCCATTTTTCTTACAGAAAATTGCCTACAAACGTATTTTTCTTAAAGAAAATCTTAAATCAGCAAAGCTATTAGTCTTACAGAAAATGGTCTTGAAAGATATTTTTTTAATGCAAATTGTATGCAAAAATATTTTTCTTGTTGAAAAACTATTTACAAAATGGTATTCCTTATGAAAAATATTCTGCAAAAATATTCGTTTATGGAAAATAATCTTTATCTTTGACATTCGTATGGCAGGGCAGCAATGTTAATGAAAGACTTTACAACCCTAAATCATTAGATACGTGTCTGAGTCACATCTTCTTCTTTTTCTTATGTGGCGACTGACAGCCTTATCTATTATACGCCGCCCGTAGAAAATAATTCCAAGCGCTTCGATCTTCTACGCTTCTCTTCCAATTCGTCACACCCAGCTTCGATAGTATTTCAAAAACCCGGTCCTTCCAAAGGAGTTTTGGTCGCTCTCTTATGTGCTGTCCATCGAGTTCGTTGTCGAAAACTTTCCGTGCCGGAGCATTTGGGTCCATCCACACAACATGACCCAGCCAACGTAATCGATGTATATTAATGCGTTTGACCACGTCGATGTCGGCATATAGCTCATACAGCTCATTGTTCATGCGACGCCGATACTCTCCGTGAACCATGATGGGTCCATATATTTTGTGCTTGACAATCTTTTTAAACGTTCCTTTCCATACAGCGGCTTATTGGGCTTGTCAACGAATGCTAAAAGTTGACTTTTAGAAAACGATAACATCTGAGTATATTCTTCTTGCCTTAGCTACCATCGCACAGGAATTTGGAGGCATTATCTAGGATTATTTAGCCGAAAGTTGAAAATAATGAGCTGTTTAGAAAATTCTACAATAATTTTAATCACACCCTGGGTGTCCGCCAGGAAGATATGCTACTTTGTTTATTTAATATTTTGGATTAAATGAAAGAGAAAGGATCTTATGTATGGAATACAATGTCAGATAAATGTCCGCCTCTGTCAGCCTCAATAACGCGAGCCCTACTGAGGGCATTTTTCGTTACATTCACACACATTTCACGCGGTATTTCATTAATTTCATCACGAATATTTTGTTTGCATAAACCTTGCTTTTCAGATATCCCCACAAAAAGAAGTCCGGAGCAGTCAAATCAGGCGACCGTGGACCAATCAACATCATAACTTATTGTGGAAAAAGGTCTCTCAGTTATTCCATTGTAATCCTAGCAGTATGCGATGTGGCACCGTCTTGTTTATACCACATGTTGAGCCCAAAGCACGCAGTTGTGGCGTTAACATTTTTTTAATCATATCACGATATCGCTCCCCATTAACAGTTACCGTTACACCGTTTTCTCTTTGAAAGAAGTTAGGTCCAATGATTCCTTTTGACCAAATTGCACACCAAACTCTCACTTTTAATGGATGCAAAGGTGACTGATGAATAATTTGATGTGTTTTCATTGCCCAGAACCAACTACTTTGTTTATTCACATATCCTTTCAAATGAAAATGTGCCTCGTCACTCATTTTGATTTTTTCATGAAAATCGGGGTTTATATGTATGTACGGCGGCGTAAATTGTCTAGTGGAAGAAGCTCTTGTGTCAACTGAATCTTAAATGGAAACAGATGCAAATTCTTGTGCAAAATTGTGGCCAAAGGTTGATGGATTGTTTTGAACACTTTCCTGAGCAGCAGTAATGTTTTCAACCGATCTTGCAGTACGTTGTGGTCCATGCTTGGCCCTATCAGCTACAGACCCTCTTTCTTCGAAATCATTCACTGTGTCGATAAATAGTGTGTCTTGTTGGCATGTTGTTTCTCCCAAAAATTTCATGTAACTTCCTCATCGTCACAGTAATCGATGATTGATTTTGACAAAATGTTTTAATGATTAAAACATAAACATAAACATAAACATAACATAAAAACATAAGCTTAAATATTTAGTCAGACCATGTTCAAAGAATATAAATGGGCTATACCGACCCACGTCGTATGGAACTTCCCACACAAATTGAACTAATTTCAGATATTCAATATTTCTCCTGTAATTTCACATTCGTAGATTGGATTATCTCAAATTTTTGCTCATTGTATTGGTTCGTCCCTTATAGAAACTGCTATATAGATGATCTATTCATTATTATTATCTATTATATAGATTCATACCTCTTATCTGGTTCTACTAAAAGAAGTAAAATTTTGCACGTTGATCATTTGCCAAAATAAGATCTCATAATATAAATGTCATTTCGTTTTTGGCATCTCACACACAAATTGCCTGATTTTCCCCAATTCAATCTTTCCTTCATAATATCTTATCTTTAGGCTGCAGTAGTCTAAGTTTTTGTTCAATTTATTAACTTACTTGAGAAGAATTGACCAATTAATCGCTCGCTTTCTGGAATCTCTCAAAAAAATTACCGATTTAGCTCTTATATTCTTAACTTCATATCTTTCCACTGAATTCAATGAAATTCGACTCACGTTATATGTTTGGTGCAACAAATTCTGGCAGTGAAAACGAAGGACATTACCACACCCCTTTTGTTACTTCCCATAAAAATTGCCCGATTTTTTTGAAATTTAAATCTTTAACTCGTGGATTTCATTTACTTAAATTTTTACTAATTATATTGTATTACCTATAAAATACCTCGTAAAATGTTGCAAATTCAGCAGGATAAACGCTCGTCTTCTAGTAATTTTCATGCAATTGATATCTTGCATTCAATTGCACCAAATTCGATATTAATGAACACTCATCGGGCATTTACGAAACATAGTTTTGTGCATGAAAATGATAGAGAATTTTTAAAAAAAATATAGTAAACATTTCACATTTTTCACCAACGCAAAATCATGTTGATGTTCATATTAGATGAAGTAAGTCAGTTCACTTGACTGAAATTTCTGTACTGGTTTCTCTGAAGAAACCAGGCAAGCCTTTATATACCATATGCATTTGCGGTTTCAAAAGTAAAGTGAAGCAAACAGACTTAAACGTATGATTTAAATTCTATGTCATTTAAATGACTGCCTTGGATTTGGTTGAAGTAGTTTTCGACCACTTTTTTGCAAATTTCGGATGGTATTTCGGCGATAACTTCAAGGATATTGATTTTTAAATGTTCCAACGTTTAGAGACTATCCATGTAAACACGGTTTTTGATGTAGCCTTAGAAAAAAGTCTAACAGTCCAGTTCATAATCTTCAATTGCAGTCAAAGAAAAGTCGGCTATCATACGAGGTGTGTTCAAAAAATAAGGTGAATTTTAATTTTTCTCAAAAAATATTTATTTATTCATCATTTTTTCAAAGTAGTCCCCCTCTCAGATATAACACACTAGCGCCAGCATTTTTTCCAATCCTTGAAGCAGTTCTTGCTTTTTTTGGTATGTCTTTGAGCTCTCTCAACGATTCGGTTTGTATCCAATCAATCGTCGCAAAACGCCATCCTTTCTTGGGTCTCTTCAATCTTGGGAACAGGAAAAAGTCGCAGCGGGCCAAATCTGGTGAATACGGTGGCTGAGGCATGATAATGGTGTTGTTTCTGGCCAAATAATCTCTCACAAGCAAAGTTGCATGAGCAAGTGCATTATCACGATACAAAAGCCACGAATTTTTTCTCCACAATTCCGGGCATTTTTTTCATATTGCTTTACGCAAACAGCGCATAACTCCAAGGCAATACTCCTTATTTACCGTACAACCTTATGGTAAGAACTCCTGCTACACTATGCCATGGTAATCGATGAATAGAATGAGCAAAACCTTGACATTTGATCGAACTTAGCGTGCTTTTTTTGGTCTTGGTTCTCCTGGACTCTTCATTTGGGGCGATTGGGCTTTGGTTTCGATGTCATAACTATATTTCCATGATTCGCCACCAGTTATGGCCCTTTTAAGCAAATCTGGGTCATCACTAATGTCATCACAATTCCTGGGCAGTGCTCATGTGACGTTGTTTTTGGTCAAAATTCAGCAATTTTGGAACGAACTTCGCTGCTACACGCTTTGTGCCCAAAATTTCCAAAAAAATTGCATAACATGAGCCAATCGATATGCCGACATCCACAGCAACTTCTCTAATCATGATTCGACGAATCTCCATAACAATTTTCTTCACTTTTTCAACATTTTCATCGGTTGTTGATGTGCTGGGACGTCCACAGAGCGGGCGTCGTCATTCACATCTTCTCGACCTTCTGTAAAAAGCTTGTACCGCTTGTAAACATTTTTTTTTTTTTTGACTCAGAGTACTCTCAGCGTATGCCATTATCAACATTTCAAGTGTTTTTGAGCACTTAAATCCATTTTCTGCACAAAACTTGATGCAACTTCTCTGATCCATATTTTTCCATATCATAAAATCGCAGAACACGCGAAACATTTTCTTATTTATGCCTCTCACAAATGGATAAAATCGTCAACATATTTTCGAGACGATTGTATCAACATAAAAAAAATAGTAATCGAAAGTCGAATGTATGTAGCCCGCGAAATTTGAAAATTCACCTTATTTTTTGAACACACTTTGTACACCGATATCGCTCTGAATTAAAATTCGTATTATCCGCCACACTTTTGCTAATTAACATTGCATTGTGATGATGCGTTGCGATGATGCACATTCCTGACTTTCATAT
Source organism: Philornis downsi (assembly GCA_019455685.1). Classification (NCBI taxonomy): domain Eukaryota; kingdom Metazoa; phylum Arthropoda; class Insecta; order Diptera; family Muscidae; genus Philornis; species Philornis downsi. Next base: position 105,000 of record JAHXMU010000353.1, on the reverse strand, counting down.
TCCTTTATAATCTTGTCAATTCCTTGCACAGTAGATCGATTATGGCGACCATAATCATCCCGTCAGAGCCCACGAAAAGTACCCACGTTTGAATCATCACTTCAATAGTAAATTTTAACTATTTTTACATGTTATTTGCATGATAAAAGATCCATATTCGTAAATGGCAAACATTTCACTAAGTAAATAACACTTCACTTTAACAACTGGCAGCCTTGCCAGAAGGGCAATCAACTAACTGGAGAACCCTGTACATGCGGAGGAATCATTCATTATGACATGGTTACTTCATCATCGATGAAACTATGTAAAGGTGTCACCACAAATGAGGAAAATTGATCCTATCGAAAAAAGATAGCCACACAATAACCAAACCCACATCAAATTATTTTCTACTTTTCTACAGACGCAATAAACCGACGGTCTTTTTTGGTGGCATTGCGTAAAAACTGCTAATTTATTACACGTGTAACTAATTTATTTAGTAATTTCTGACGATAATGTGGAAATGATTACTAATTAAAAGCCATTTTATTTATTTTGTTAAACTACGTATTCGACTGCTGTGCTTGGGTGGAGTTGTAATTAATATTGAGATTTATTTCGTGAGAAAAAATATTACGTGTGCAAATATTCTATGGGAATCTGAGCTTAAGTCAACATGATTTATTTAATTATTTATTGAAAAACAATAAGCGACAAAAAAACGGTAATATGCTTACGTATGATGATTAATATTCATTTATTAATAGATATTTGCATAGCTATAGCCTTCATCGGGAGATAAAGGGATTCGCAGAAATTGAATTGTAAAAATAGTGCAAACAATTTCAAGAATTTTATGTTTTTATTTTATATAATAAATCATTTAACTACTAAACTATGTCTTCTGCAATAGTTTAAATTAAAGCTGTCTAACGCTATTGATTATTTAATAGCAAAATTAATGGCCAAATAGGATTACAGTCGAATATACAAAGCAATTTATAATTAGACATTTTCAGGCCAAAGGTTATATTCTTTCCTCTAGAAATGAAAAATTATGTCGGCTGTTATGGGCATGCAATGCTGAACAATGCATCGTAAGGCAACTTAACCGACACATATTTATATGGACGCAAAAGACGATTTTTATTGAATTTTTTCTTTTTTTATTTATACAGGGTGGCGCAATAGAACGTGCATATTGTATCATCTTTTTTTGCGGGGTAGAAAAGGCGCGGGCGGGGGGCGCTTACATCGTTGGGTTGGCGGGCTCATGGAGTTTTAATCGCTATGAATCACTTCGACGGGAAGCGTCGCGTATTTTGCGTGCGCGCATTTTACGAGAACTCTCGTTCATATATTGCTACTGGGCGACTATATTGTGCTGAATATGGACTACGGCGAATTAGTGAAGCTCCGAGTACTAATTTAATTAAAATAAGGGTAAGGCGTTTTGAAGAGACCGGTTCAACATTTAAACCACAAGCAAATGGTCGCCCAAGAACATCTAGGACCGAAGACAATGTTGAGAGAGTTATGGAGTCAGTACGAGGAAATCCACAAATGTCGACTCGCAAGAGATCGTCTGTCTTACAATTATTGTGACGAAGTTTGCAACGAATTTTAACATTGGATCTTAAACTGCATCCATGTAAGCTGCTATTAACACAAGAATTGAAAGAGTCTGACTTCATAGCAAGACTCGCATTTGCTAATGAAATGCTTAATCGATTTTCCAATTTTGACAATATCCTTTTCTCTGACGAGGCTCATTTCCTTATGAAAGGGTTCGTAAACCGTCAAAATTGTCGTTAATGGAATAGTGGAAATCCCTAAATCAAATACAAGAAACCATTACATAGTCCTAAAGTGACAGTATGGGCAGCAATCTCTGGCAGAGGAATAATTGGTCTTTTTTTTCGAAAATGCGCGGGGCCAAAACGTCACGGTTAATACGGAACGCTATGTTGAGATATTGGACGGATTTTTGGCTCCAGAAATTGAAAGTTCAAGAATAGTGAATTCCAGAACTTGGTTCCAACAAGATGGAGCTACCTGTCACACATCAAATGACTCCATGGCGGTGGTGAAGCAGATGTTCCCTGGCAGACTGATTTCGAAAAGAGGTAATATCCCATGGCCCCACGTAGTTCAGACTTGACGCCTCTTGACTTTTTTTTTTGTGGGGATACCTCAAGCACAAATTCTACAGTAATAATCCAAGATCGTTCAGCTCAAGGAGAATATCCGTGGTGAAATGGCAGCCATTACACCAGTATTACTGAAGAAAATTTTCAATAATTTTCGTTTGCGGTAAGAGGAGTGCCGTCGTAGAGAGGGTCACCATTTAGATTATGTTATTTTTAAAAAATAAACTCCATTTATTACTCTACAATGCCTTAGAATTATTTTAACCATACCTTTTGTATTTATTTTTTAATCTATTTTTTAAATATGCACATTCTATTGCGCCATCCTGTACTATTATTATTACAGTTTTAAAATTAATTTTAATATTCAGATATTTTACTAGCAGTATTAGAACAATTTATAGGTATATCTTATTTTATGAGAGGTAATTCGTTTAATGTTTATATTACATTTTTAGGTAAAAGAGATAGTAAAAAACATATTTTAAGTGCAAGAAAATCGGAATAATAATAACTTCTTTCATCTTCGTCATGAAGATTTAGAAGGTAGTTATATCTATAAGTTCCTTATTAATTCATAGTTGGAGCATCTGTTTCGATCTTCAAAGCTTTTGGTGTGATTACGTACAACCATACTAAATGTGTCTTCGTTGAAATTTCGATGTAGGTGTAATGTTGGATAGCGAATAGATAAACCGTAAATAATTTTAAAATTCTTATTTTGTATTATTTTTTCGGTAAGTATTAGCACCTTTCGTAAATCAGACTTGGCACCCGTATGTCATAAGTGACCTCATAAAATTTTTATATAGTAGCATTTTGTTCTTGACATTCAACTTTGATTTTCTGTTTAGCAGTGGGTAAATTGTTCTTCCGCATCGAATAGACTTTTCGCATGTCTTGTATACGTGTTCCTTAAATGTCAGCTTTTTATCAAGTATAATACCCAGATACTTGACACTATTTCGAAGTGGAATTTCCGTGCCTTGCATATTTAGAGACACAGTGGGGATTCTCTTGGGCGATTTATTAAATGGGAACATAATGGCTTGTGTTTTATCCTGATTAACTTTTATACATAACATAACAAATTTTTGGGTGATTTAACTAGTTTTGATGTCGCCAGAGGGCGAAGATTTAAAGATTATAAACGGAAATGATTCAACTCAAAAATGTTTTTACTTCTTTTTCAAAATGTTTTGAAACTAAAGAAAAAAATAATAAATAAATAATAAATAAACGTAAAATAAGTTTGTTGTAGACTCAAAATGTAATAAATTTTTTAGAAATGGTATGTAAGTCTTTCTTAGATTTTCACAGTCTTCCATAACTCAATTCGATTGAACTTCTACCACCTGTCTCACCAAGCTAATTCAGTTAATTTCAGAATTATTTTAAACTGCTGTAAACATAACCGAAAATGTTTCGAGAGGTCTTGGAAGCTCAACTATTAACGACTCAATAAAGTTCTCGCTTCTTTTTTCTTTTTTTTTTTTTTTTTTTTTTTTTTTTTTATTTTTATAAAAATGTCACTTTATTATGAAAACATGTTTACAAATTATACATTGAAAGTATTATTGCCCATCGCCAGCTACTACTTTTTCCCAGCACTCCGGCAATGTTCGAATTCAGTCACAATAAAACTCTTTTGAGGATATCCACTAATCTAGCCATCTAGCCTTGATGTCCTCATATGAATGGAACTGCTGTGGTCAGCCAGACCGTGTGCCATCGAATAAAACAAGTGATAATCGGACGGTTTAATATCTGGGGAATATGGCGGTTGAGGTCCCATTTCAGTGTTTCCAGGTAAGTTTTAATATGCTTGGCCACGTGAGGCCGAGTGTTGTTATGCTAAACAATCACTTTTCCGTGACTCCCCACGTATTGTGGGCATTTTTCGCTCAGAGTTCGACTCAATCGCATTAACTAAAGTCGATACCGCTTCCTAGTGATGGTTTTGTTTGGTTTCAGCAGCTCGTTATAAATAACACCGACCTAGTCTTACCAAATACAGAGCATAGCCTTTGCAGCGTGAATATTCGGCCAAGGCGACGACGTAGAAGCATGACCGGACAACCCCCATGCCTTTCATTTCTATGGATGGCTCGAATGAATCCATTTTGCTTCACCCGTTACAATACGATGAAGACAACCTTTGATTTTTTGTCGTTAAAACAGTGGTTCACAGCCGAAAAAACGACGCTCAACGTCACTTGGCTTCAACTCATTAGGAACCCCAAGTTCCTCGTTTTTGAATCATTCCCAACGCAAGCAATCGCTCTTAAATGGCTTGACGGGTAACTCCTAATACTGAAACAAACTCTACTTGCATTTGGCATGAATCCCCATCAAGTAATGCCGTTAGTTCAGTGTCTTCGAAGGTTTTTCGTCTTCCTTTAAGCGAACGGCCTCTAACATCAAAATCACCATCTTTATAGCGACGGAACCAATCTCGACACGTTGTTTCGCTTAAAGCAACATCTCCGTTAGCGTTTTAAAGCTCTCGATGAACTTCAGCCGTCGTTTTTTCGATTGATAGAAGAAAATCAGTGCTTCCCGCATATGACGATTATTTGGCACAAAGTCATACATATTCACACAAGCAAAAGAATATGGCGTCAAAAAAACATCACTGTTTTGTCGAGGCAGTATGTTTACCATACTGCTTACTGCTTGGCTCATGACGTTTAGGTTATGGTAGAATCGACTAGCACTTACAGCTGGCGCCATCTATCGGCAAACAGCGGGAACTTAAAAACGCTGCTAATATTTCCCTATATATTGTTTATAAAAGCAGTGGTTGACGAAAATGGGCCTCAAATGATTATTGATGTGAATCGTAATGATGACAGTTGGGTTTGAATAACCAATGACATGAAGCTCGATATCATAACATTTTAGCGGGGTGTATTTTGGTTTTATTTATTTATTTAATACGCAGCTACTATACTTGACGTTACAATTATTCACATCCTGCAAATGACTTACATCACGAACTGACTCAAGTGATGAAAATAATTTAACATCATCGTCATACATCAAGATTCTAGAGGAACGAATAATCGATGACAAATCATTGAGATATAATACAAAGATTAATGGTCCCAAATGGCTACCCTGGGGTACTGCAGACGTAACATGAACATTAATGGATAGACAATCCCTAAATACTACTTCCAGGGTGCGTCCCATAAGATAAGACGACACCCAACTCAGAAATTTTGGAGAAGTACCAATAACATTTAGTTCATAAATCAATAAGTCATGAATTACTGTATCGAATGCCTTACTGAAGTCAGTATAAATTACTTCCGTTTGACGTTTATCTATAAAAGCTGAAAAAACGTAGGAAACCAGTTCTAGCAAATTTGGTTAAAGAGATTTTGCAGCGCGTACACAAGAGCTACAAGACATGTTTCTCCAAATGATGCCAAAAAATTTTTCAAAAATTTTCAATTTATTTTTTTGTAATATGATATGTTTTGCCAATTGATGCGGTCGAATTTAGCTCTAAAATAATTTTTATCATAGCACGGCCACCTAATTAATATTTTATTTTTCTAGCATTGATTAATTGCATTTCCAGGCATCTCTTCCATAGTTCTACCATCGCAAACCACAAAAACTAAATCTATCATCTCGCACCTCCGCATCATTATCATATAAAGTGGTTCGTTGTTTTTGCTCACCGCCTAAATCGTGCATAATTAATTATACAATTTGCAACTTTATTATAGTAAATTAAACAAATGTTTCTAAAATATACATAGAAAAACTTTCATAATATTGCAGGTAAAAAAATATCATAAAAATTGTCAGAAAACAAAGCAATTTAAACCGCATTTGCTTAATTAAATGCGGTGATGAGAGGCAACTTTTAATTTAGACCCAATTTCAAGCAAATTAAAAATATCTGCACACACATAGACACTATTAGACAAAAAACAATGTGGCCAAAATTAAAACTATATCAAATAATTTGCAACTAAATAAATTATGAACACTGAAAAACGTTGATAGCTACTGGATACCAATTATACTGAGGTTGGCTACTATTTCAACGTATGATAGACAAAATACATTGAGCGAAATAATTTATTGTTAGCCATATTATGAAAAGAGGTCGTATGGAAGTGCAAATATGTGCATAAAGCCGTTTAGAAAATTAACAAGTGATTAAACATTGAATAGCCTAAACAATGGAATTTTAGATTCTGTTTGATGTTAGGAATAATAGTCGTATTTTTATAGTAACATCTAGAGCAAATATGCATCCATTAAACTATGATGGTGTAGTTCGCAAGCTGGTCTCTGAAAATATTATTGAACCTTTTGTGTGGTAGGCCAACTAATCCCTTATTTGAGTAAATCTTAATTTCCGAATAATTCGAATAATTTTAAATATAAACTGAACGGCTAAGCCGAACATAGTGTCATTTTAAATGAATATTTGCACCTTCATTCAAAGACATGAAGGCATATAAATTTTACTCGGGAAAAATATAACACAAACACACGGAGGAAAGCGTTTAAAGCTAAAAATATCTTGTGAGCAGATGTGTTTCATGAATTTCAAAGTCATTTGGACTTTATCCGTCTGTCTGTCTAGTGTCCACTTTATACCCCTTAAAGTCTTTTTATGGAACTTTTTATACCTTAAAATTATTTCACCAGATCACATCCGGAAATTTTAAATGGTAAATTGTATTTAAAACCACCTCTTCTGGTGCCTTCTATATAAACTGGCAGGTTTTCCGAGATTTAGTTTCTTCCCCCATAATTCCTAGTCCATCTATTGTAGCTGTCTAGACTTTTATTCGCTTCAAATGTTTAATTAGAAAAATCCGTCAATCTTCAACTCCGTTTCTAATATCTTCCATATAAATGACACATTCCTTTGTTGGTTCATATCCTTTCTTCAATCAGATTAAAGTCTGTCAAATTTAGCATGCGTTAAGCTCTTGCTGAATTTTTACCTAAGAATAAAAATGGAATACGAGGTGTGATCAAAAAATAAGCGTTATTTTCAATTTTTTCAAAAAGTATTTATTTATTCATCAATAACTATCTTGCCCCCTTCAAAATAATCCCCCTCAGATTAAATACACTTATGTCAGCGTTCTTTCCAATCCTCGAAACACTTCTGAAACGCGCTTTTTGGTATCGCCAACAGCTCCCGTTTCGATTTTTCTTTTATCTCCTCAATCGAAGCAAAACGCTTTCCTTTCATTGGTGTCTTCAGTTTTGGGAAGAGGAAAAAGTCAGCGGGGGCCAAGTCCGATGAATAGAGTCCAAATATAGTTTCTTTTGTTAGAAGGAGAAAGACTTAACACCAAATTTCGAAAGCTCAAAATGGTTCAGACAACTTATATTCTGAATTTACCATAACAGGTGCTAAAAATTTTCGTTACTACTCAAAGTTTTTTTTTTTTTAATTGATTGATTTTTAATTATTCAAAGTTTTTAACTTTAATTTTTTTAATTTTCAAAAGAAATACAAACAAAACGTCTCATAAACTGAATCGGAATCTAAATTTCTAAATTCATTTTGTAAGAGTCAATCAAAATTGTTTATAATTTAATTTTGGAAATGTGGAATGGCAACAAAATTCAATACAATTTTTATATGGTTTTCGCAATTAGAAAAAAAATTGTGTATATTTTTAATTGTGTATGTTTGTACTTATTTTAGATTCCAGAAACTAAACCAAATCAAAACCAATTTTGTATTATATTTTGGTTCGTTTTGGAGGCGGTCCCCAATTTAAAACTTATCGGTATCTTAAAATGAGGACCGCTCACATTTCCAACAATATAACATTAGCGAATTTGTCATACATTTTTGAACATTTTTTAATAATAATATAATAAATCTAAGGATTAGTGAACATTGACTTTTTTATATAAATGTTTATTTATAAGTAAAATTTTACCCATTAAGAACCGATGGTTCCTAAGAAAGGTTTTGACTACTAAAGAAGTAATTGTACCTAAGAGTCAGTAGTATAGAAATATTTTTTCTACGAGTATGACAATAGTATCCTAAAATCGATTTCAAAATGAAAAACATGCAAGCTATTCAAAATTTCATGAAAAATTTTATTAAATAAATCTTCTTACACAAATCTTAACATATCAGGCGTAAAAAAAAATTTAAATTATTTACATGCATAATCCAAATATTGCCATATTTATGCATTATACGGTTCCTTTTTATATCTTAAGTATCTTCTTGTTTATATCTACAGGCGTAACAATAACCAAAATTAATATATTTTTAGAAATATATTAAAAATTAAACACCTTACGAAAATAAACAACGAGATTTGATATATTCTTGCAACTTCCTTAAAAGCATAACCTTCTGAGCTATTGGAGAAGTACATTTTCCACCTTTTTCTAGGCACTCTACTTTGTAATTATCATATAGCCCTCCTACATCAATGTTTGCTAATGTTTAAACTACAAAACACACAATCATAATGAACAACAAAAGTCAGCGCGTGAAATAATTTATGGCCACCACATTATGAAAAGTGGTTTCAAATGAGTTATGTACATATAAATATAGTTCAGAACTTTGAGCAGTTTGCATAACTAACAATTGGTTGGATTAGATGACAGGATAATTTTTGTACTCGACCCATAATTTCATTAGGTTACATAAGCAGACCAAAACAAACTAATATGAAAATGCAATTTCTAAACATAAAGGAGAAGTATTTTTTTGCAGAGGGAGGGTTGGCTGTAAATCGTATATAATGTATATAATTGAATTTAATTATTTATATAACTAAATATTATTTATGAGCCATAATGTGCAATGATGAAATTGACAGAATGATAATTAAGGACTTAGGCAAATATGTCACCCATTTTCTATTTAAAAAGTGTTTTCCAATATAATTTTCTGTCTTCCAATTACGCCCATATATATGTCGTCTTCAAAACACAACAAAAAGCTTCTTCCTTAGAAAATTTACGGTATGAAATGTGTCTTCTTTAGAAAGTTTTCCGTATGACAAGTGTCCTCCTTAGAAAATTTACTGAATGAAAAGTGTCTTCCTTAGAAAGTTTTCTGCACCAAAAGTGTCTTCCTTAAGAAATATTCTGTATGAAAAGTGTCTTGTTTAGAAAATTTTCTGTATGAGAAGTGTCTTCCAAAGACAATTTTCTATATGAGAAGTGTCCTCCGAAGAAAATTTTCTGCAAAAAAGCGTCTTCCGAAATTTTCGAATTTTTTTATATGAAAAGTGTCTCCCGAAGGCAATTTTCTTACAGAAAATTTTCTTACAGAAAATTGTCTTCCGAAGGCAATTTTTTATAAGAAAAGTGTCTTCCGAAGGCAATTTTCTTTAGGAAAAGTGTCTTCCGAAGACAATTTTTATAAGAAAAGTGTCTTCCGAAGACAATTTTCTATGAGTGAAGTGTCTTCCAGAGACAATTTTCTATAAGAAAAGTGTCTTCCGCAGACAATTTTCTATA
>JAHXMU010000353.1:55777-95367 GCA_019455685.1 Philornis downsi | reverse complement strand
TTTTCTATAAGAAAAGTGTCTTCCGCAGACAATTTTCTATAAGAAAACTGTCTTCCGCAGACAATTTTCTATAAGAAAACTGTCTTCCGAAGACAAAATTGACAATTTTCTATAAGAAAAGTGTATTCCGAAGACTATTTTTTATAAGAAAAACGTCTTCCAAAATTTTCGAAATTTTTTATATGAAACATGTTTTCCTAAGATAATTTTCCATATCAAATGTGCCGTTCGAAGGCACTTTTCTATATGAAAGACGTGCTCCTAAGATATCTTTCTGTAAAGAGGATGGCAATTTCTATACAAACACTTTTCTACAAACACCTTTATTCAGATTTATCCACTTAGTGGTTAATCTGGCAAAGCAGTCAGCTGTTAAATACCTGTCATCTAAAGTATTGTTAATCTATTTAAGCGTTTGCCGTTCACTAATATGGATCGTTTAACAACAGAAGAACGCGTAAAAATAGCTAAAACTTATTACAAAAGTGCTGATTCAAAGTGATTTATGGATTTTTGTATGAGAAGTTTGCAGAAAGCGTAATTTCACGTTTTAGCGACGTCAATTGGCTACAAAGTTCATGTGATTTGCCGCCACTAGACTTCTTTTGTGGGGCTACGGCACAGATCGTGTTTATGCGAATTATGGCCAAACGAACCGCCTGAAATTTGCGACATATTGGTCGACAACTACCTCAAAGTGATCCTTTGCTGCAACCAATCTAGAGATGGTCATTTAAATGACATAATGCCAAAGACCAAGCATTATATAAAGAGTGCCTTCCCACAACACTTTCTTATGTAAAAAGAATTTTCCTAAATTTTATGAAAAATATTTTCGAAAAGAACATTTCATGATGAAATTTCAGACCATACTGAACGGAGATATTGAGACAGTTTTAACGGGCATAAAATTATGGCAAGAAAAAGTACATCTAAATCAGATCTTCAGTATCAAAAAGTATGTTCGCGTTTAAAAAGTATTTTCGCTGAATGCACTAGTCTTGGAATATAATAACTTTGGTGTCCATATAATAATTTTTATTGCAAACCCCGAAATTCAGCTGACACTGGGTTTTAAGCGGATCGTATTGGATGTTTTAGTATTATCCAATTTGGGTTGCAAAAAATTAGAGATAGGAAGACGCAGCCCAGTATTCTGTTAAAGTTGTATTTCTTCATGTTGACACCATATTGGCTTTTGTGTAAAATTTCATTTATTTATACAGACTCCATCTAGTCTGAAGAATAGAAAGCATTTCTTAGGAGCTTAGAGAATTGTTTCCATAGAAAGTATGGCTATAAAAACGAATCAATAAATTTTACACAAATCGTTTTCTTTTTACTCGTTACCATGATATTGTTATCTATGGACCGCATTAAAGAGCTTCTCTTTTCTTCTCTTTTGCTTATTGCCATAATATTCAGTAAAATGCCTCTTTTTGGCGGCTCATATTTAACTTTTCGAAAATTGCATAATTTAGAAAAGTCTATAATGTGCCATAATTGGTATTAAGGACCTTTCACAAGCAAAATGATTGTAATTGACAACAAATCTTAATTAAAATAACTTTTGAGCTTTTCAGGAAACGTTAATAGTATTCATGACTTTAAAATTAGAATTTAAGTGTGTGAGCTGATTTTATCAGAATAATTTGTTATATTTTGCAAAGTATCGTGAGAAATGTGACACTTGCACGATATGGTTGACATTTATTCTTTCAATACCAGTTTGTAACAGAGTTGACGTAGTTGATGCATATTGAAATGAGTGTAGGAGGGCTGTTAAAACGATTTGTTGTTACTATTTCAATATCTCGAATGAGTTTGGAGAAAATATTGTAGCATCAAATTAGTAAGCGTAAATTTATAGCAGTTTAAATTTAGTCAAATCTAGCTTCTCTTTAAGTACAGATATTTCTTAGAAATGTGTCTTATAGGCATAGCTTTTTCAAGTAGCAGCCCTAATTGCGAAGAATAGACATTAAATTTGAGCCAATTCGACAAATTTTGTGGAAGAATAGACCTTTTCTGACCAAAGCTGCAGTAATTTAATAAAAATCAAAACTTTTGCGATCTAATGCTGAAAAAAGTCAGAATAAGGCTAACTTTTTTCTAAGAAAATTCATGTAGTTTAAGCTGTTCTATATTAATTTTTATTGCCTTTTATAAGTTGAAATTTAGCAAATGAGATCTTTATTCACATCGAAAATTCTTTAAAATTTAATTTGGTTTAAGAATTTATTATAATTACAACAAACTTCACAACTTCATTCAGTCACACCATTCCTTTCTTTTTTACCATTAGATCCAATCTCTTTAGAATAGAATTTTTATTTAGTTTCAGAGTATCCAAAACAATAAAACAGCTGTGTTATGGCCAGTGGCGTTAAGATAACTTTTCTTTTCTAAAACGTAAAGTGTAATTAGAATGTTTAAAGATTGCTATTTTGGAATAATAATTTTGTACAGATAGTTAAATGTACACTTGTACAATGTTTTCTAATCATCAGAACAAACTATAATCTTGCTTTGTATTAAAAGTGCGTTATTGATTTAAATATTCCATCCATTCGTAACACCAATTTTTAAACATGATAAGAAGAATGATGTTATGTGTTACAGACCGATTTCCAAACTAACAAATGTTTGGTACATTTTTGACCACATAATTTATAAGAAGTTATATTTTCTTACCAAATCGATTATATCACCATCTCAGCATGGATTTTATGCAGGTATATCTAACACAACAAATTTAACCATTTTCACAGAATATTATATCTGTGGTCACAACCCATAACAGCCTAAGTCTGTTTTTCAATATTTTCAGTACAGGAGTTTAAAGTTTTGAATCTTCACTGAAAATCAGGAGAAGGTGTTTTTCGGAAAACTTTGCTACAGATTCCAAGGAAACGAATTTCTTTACTTAGTTGTTAACAAAAAATAGTTGTTTATTCTCGCAGTCAAAAGATATTATCGAAAAAGATACTTAGGCTCTTATGAATTGTTGAGCGAAAGAAAGTCAAAAAGTTCAAGTTGAGTTAGGCTATTATTCCAGATTAATTAAAAAACTTTAAGTGCGCTTAAATTGATATAAATTATTATTCTATGTCAAAATATTTCAGATTCAATCTCTCATGTTGAGTTAGGTTGTTATTCCTATATAAGAATTCATAAAGTTTAGACTTAAGTTGATTTAGGCAATGATGAAAAAATAATGTTTATATTTGTTGTAATCCTAAATTGACTTAGGCAGTTATGCCAAAACAGTCATTTAGAAAAATAACTTAAGCTATTAGGTTTTTTAGGATTAATTGCCTTTCTCGAAGAGATACAAACATGAGAAATTTAGAGCAAATAAATTTAGATACGCTGAATACGATGGTGCTAATAACTCAATTGTGTTCTAACTCGAGTTACGCTGTTACGGGTTGTGACCACAGATATTTCATTTGCACCGATTTCGCCAAAGCATTTGATAAAGTATCTCAAAGCATACTTTATGCTGAGTTGCAATCTATGATGATTCTTGATGTTAAAATGATTAAAATCGTATTTATCAAATAGAATATGCAAAGTCGGTATTAGTGGTTATGAATCTCTTCCATATTTCCAAACATTTGGCGTGCCACTAGATAGTATTTGGGACCTTTATTTATAAATGATATTTCTAACTGTTTTAAAAAAGTAAATTTTCTTTTATATGCAGATGACTTAAAAATATATCAAATATAGATCTTCAGAACCATTTAGATAATCTTTTCGACTGGTGTTCCCTAAATAAACTATCATTAAATCCATCAAAAATGTGTTCATATTTCATTTTCAAGGTCTCGTTATCCAATTCAACTGGTTTTCAAAATTAGTGATTACGGGCTCCCCACTACTGAAAGTAAAATAAATTTAGGTGTTGTTTTTGTCTTTTGCCTCGCATATAAATTATATTATTCCTAAAGCTTATTCAATACTAGTGTATATTAGAAGAAATTGTTCCGATTTCACTGTTCCACATGCTTTAAAAAGTAGTGTATACTTCCTATGTAAGATCAAAGTTGGAATATGCCTCTATTGTTTAGAGTCCCCTTTGGGTCTTTCTGAAATTTACTCTCTCCTCAATTAACTTTGGTGAATTTGTGCCTCCTTATATTTCCAGATGCTGGTTACTTGTCTTACAGCCATTGCTATATCGCCGTAGTTATCATACCTTGTTATTTGTATTCGATATAATAGCTGGTATAATTCGATTGTTTTGAATTATTGTCGCTTATACCGTTTTATGTTCCGCCGAGATCACTTAGATATAATTATATATTTAATATAACACATCATTCCACAAATTATGCCCAGCATAGGATTTATTGAATTCAATATCCTAAATGGGATTGCAAGAAATGAATACCTAATTCAGCACCTATAGTTTTGTATGTCTAGAAAAAAACATTAAACTGTTACTTTTTAGATATAAAAATAAATAATTTACGTTTTTATATAACTTTCTTGAAATATGTCAATTCTTAATCTGTAAGGATTTATATGTCCATAGACCTAAATAAATGAAATAAAAGTGAAAATGAAAAGCTTTAAATCTAACCTGAGTTTGTTTAAATTATTACAGAAATCTACAGATTTGAAAGTAAAAGTATAAACATATGTAAATAAAATGAGTTGAAATTGTATAGCAATATTGGAAATGCAAAAAATTTGTCAAAAACTACTAACTTTTCCTATGTTTGTATTATAAATTTTCACATTGAATGCATTTCCTTCGACGCGCATGCGCATCATCAAGGATCATTTTACTTAGCACAACAAATAAAAAGAATTTCAAATAAGAAATGTGTATTTTTCCTGATAAATATATTTCATCTAATGTTTTATGTGACTCGACTATGTATGAATGTAAAATTGTTTTCCGGGGGTGAAATCTGTTAAAAAGCTTAGTTAATCTCAATTCAAAATCCGACTTTGCCTCAAACTATTGATTAAGAAAGCTAAAAACATTATGCAAAATTGATTTTCTTACTAACATTGCAACTTTAATATCGAATATATCAAATTGTTATTTATTTTTGTATCCAAGTACAACAGTTTTAAACAATTAGGCTTTAGTGCCACTCTTAAGGTCAGTTTATCAGCCTTTTTACATATTTTAATATATGTTTCTTTACTTAATAACAAAATCTGATTTTAGCTCAAATGAATACACTGAAATGTAAAGTTTTCTAAACCAACATTTCAATATTTCTAGTTTCTGCTTGAATAACTTTTATTTTTCATCTCCGTAAGTATTTCTCCAAGCCATTTCATAGCATAATAGAAAGAGGTTAGACCTGCCTCCGGGCACAATTACCCAAAAACCGGTTCTATGAATCTGAAATTCTTTAATTATTTTGCTAAGCCATTCTTTTAATGCCGCTGGATCTTTTCATTGTCGCATCTCTTTCCTTTAAGCTGAATGCTACTGTACAAATTTGTAATAGATTAGTCACTGAAAGTTCTCTGAAGAAATAAACAGTTAACTAATAATAAATCAACTGTTCAATTAAATGAAATATCCACTTACATAACATAAATTTGTAAATGACAATTTTATATTTAAGAATTCATTTGATGTTTCTGTTGTAGTTTCTACTTAAAAACTAAAGTCATAGTTACATATATCATTAACAGCTTCTTAGTAAGCAAAGCAATACCCAAAAAGAATTACAAATGGCCCAGAAAATAAACGTATTAACATTGCAATCCTCACTGGACTAAAGAAAGAAGTTGTGTTCTAACTCTAAACATATGATGAGCCCAAAGGTCCATACACAAGGGAATGGAAAGTGTTAATTAATATTGAATGTTCAGTATAAGTATTAGTACATTGAATTGAAGCTTTCATAGAATTGTTAGGCTACGAACACTGGACGAATATGGAATAAATTCGAAAATAACTTTAACTTAGATTCTGGGTCACTGGGTCATTGAGATACAAAGGTCTTCTTCCGAAGTACATACAGAATACCAAGAAATGCAGAAATGATTGTTTTGAATTTATTGTCGAACTCCAATGTAATATGATTTTAGTTCTTAATCCGATTCAATATACGTTCAGAATATAATTCAAAAACTTGCAAAATTGATTATATTGCAAAAACAGCTATTTCGGTATTCGTCAATGTACCATCTTCAGCTCCCTTAGCTGTTTGTGCTTTCTCGAACATTATGGCCACCTTAAGGTTCTATAATTTCATAAAAAAAGAGGGAACATTTGGCGAATACTAGAATAGCTACCCGTTCAGCCAGTTTTGTTAATAGAAGCATTAAAATTTCAATCAATTGACCTAACTTAAATATACCTTCTCTCAACATTGGGGTAAACGTGGGCGGAGAGCTAGAAGGTGCGTGGAAAATCGCTAAGTTTTTATCACCAGAATTTTGGAGTTAAAGCATAATGAAAAAAGCAAAATTATAATTTGGTAAACTTACTTATTATAACGTACCATCTTCCACAAAGAAATATTTTAAGGAAACTACAGATTCTTGCCAAATCAACTAACTTATGGGGTGCCCGAAAGAAGGTGGCAATATAGACCAGTTTCATTTACAAAACTAAGTTTAAATAAAGGCTGCCAAATTTATATTCTAATTTAATTTAATACAATTTATTGAAAGATGCTAATTAAGATATATAGATGAGTTAAATTAGGCATTTTGTATGGGATATGCCAGAAGAACCAGTGTTTTAGGGTCGCCGTTTTACGGAGCATTAAAATACAGTGATGTTAATGATAGAAATTTATGTTAATGTAATCTATAAATTAGGTTTTGCCGGGTGGAAATCAATCAAATAAGAGCTAATTTAAATAAAAGATACCCGAATAGTCATAATACAGTCTATTTTCATTCTCAAAACTAAGTTTATGAAACGCTTGACGTGTGCCAATTTTGACTGAGCTCCGGGAAACTGATTGAAAAACATGAAGTTGAATTCAATGAAACTGCTTAAAAAATATGAAGCTTAATATATGGAATAAATCGGTCATTTATATTAGAGATACTTGCTCAAATTTTCTCAAATTTTGCAAAACATTATAAAAAGGCACAACGAACAAAAATGTTTGTTTACTACAATTTTCAAATTAGAATTTATAAAAAAAAACTTGAGTTTCCGCAAATCAATCAATTTTTATGGTACATAGCAAAAATGCTATGCTCTCTCAACGCCTAATATAGGAAACAAAATTATAGCTTACTGACGACTTCTTCGTAGAAATAATGGAGCGATGACTGACTTTTCCCAAAATGGACAATTTGTATGTTCGATACCCTAAAGGGTGTAGCAATGCAGTCCTTTTCCAATCACCTAGGTGGTATTACAATTAATGCAATAGACTCAGAGGTGTGGATCTAGGAATATATGAGTTAAATTAGTTAATCTATATGGAAGGTACCAAAGACGACGAGGTTACCCGATCGGTTTTTTCAAATTTTCACCAAGTATTATAATGCAATATATTTTAGGAAATATACAATTTCGATAAATCAATCAATTTGTATAGGAGGTATCAGAAAGGGCATGACAGAGCCATCCATTTTCATTCTCAGAATTAAGTTTGTCAAGCACAAGATGTGCGCAAATTTGACTGAATTCAGTAGAAGAACTTGAAGGGTATAAAATTACGAATATATGAGATGAATCTGATATTTATACGGAAGGTACTCAAAAGTTCCAGGTTATTTTGTCGACTTGGCCCGAGCTACAAATATATGGGTTAAATCTGACATTTGTATAGAATATACTAAAACGTTAGTGGTTATTTGGTGATGATTTACCAAGTCTTATAAATCAATATAAATGTCATATATATATCTATGCAACGAATTACTGCCTACTAGAAATTACAGAAGAAGGACTGAATTTTGAAAAATCGACCATTTTGTTGCTCATTTTCATTCTCATATCAAACTTTAGCTGTCGCTTAAAGTGTTTTAAATTGAACCGAATTTAATGCAAGTGAATTAAACAAATAAACCTAAAAATATATGGATCAAAAGACCCATTTGCTTCAGAAGTACCAGAAAGGCATGTTTAGTCATAAAGATTTACGACATGTATCATTTCTACCAGCCAGATGAACGGTTATGGCTTAATCGAATTAGAAAATCATGAAACACATGTGATTAAAACATGCTTAGTAGCTTAAATACGCTTCCTTCTGGGTTTTATCCTTTTTTGCCGTATCAAATGATGTGTGCTCTCATTCTTTCGGGTATAATTAATGAATGGTGTGCTTTTAGGCGGCTCTTAGCAGACTTCTGATTTGCCTTCCATTTTCATTCTCAGGCAATGTCTAAGCAAACCCTTAAATATACCAAGTTTGACTAAATTCCGTGTAACAATATGGAATATATGAACGTAGGATTACATGGTTTAAATCGGTCATTTGCATGGGAGGTAGCAGAATGATTATCGCATACTGTGCATTCAGGATTCTCACCAGACAATCACTCTATAAATAAAAAATATTATTTGGGAGTTATGTGGCGTTTGCAAAAGCAAATTCGTCAAAAAAGGTCAGATTTCTGGAAACAAAACTCATGAATTTTAATCCACGTTAATGCACCATTTCATCAGGCTGCCATTTCTGACTCAAAACTCAACCAGTATTACGTTTTTTATCTTTCCAAAATTTCGAGAACTGAAATATTTTTCTGAAAGTAAGTTCGAAAAACATTTTGACAATTGGATTATTCGTTGTTACAAGTGTATTATTTTAGAAGGGACTTACTTTGAAGGCATCGAGATATATTTGAATAAGTAGTAAGTTTTTGTTATTTTATTCACCAATTCCCTGTACTTTTTAGGCAAAGAATCTTAGTATGAAGTCGAAATTATCACTAACAATCGAATTGTTCACAATATTATTTGAGGAATTCAAACATGAAGTGTATCTGATAAATAACAATTGTAAAATTTCTTGGTGTTGTTTCTTCATTTGACGAATACATGTACAACCCTGTTTAAATTCAGCCATTTAATACTTAGCCCTTTCTATTCAAATGGCGTTATTCCATAAAAGAAATTTGCCTACACTTGTACTTTTATCTGTTCAAAATTTAATTTCTATTCCAATAAAATAAACCAATTATTTGCCAAATTCTCCAGTGTGTTTTTGCTAATAATCTAACAGTGAGTGAAACGTCATTGTTAGTAAAATAACAGCATAATCTACTTTTACAAATTTCAAGGATACAAAGGGGGAATATCAATCAGGAAGTTCATTCAAACAAAGTAGAAAAATTAATGGCTTGCGGAGAGGAATTATCGTAAGTATAGCTATACAAATGGTGTGGACGTTGCAAAAAGAATGTGAGGAGTTTGCGCACATAAAAAGATTAATTATTTTCTACAAAAGTAAGGAAGTGTTTTCATTTTCCTCAATCTATGCCGAAACAGGATTACGGTTAATGAAGAAGTAAATATTTCTAAGGAAAATTAATCAGTTAATTTGAAGATGATACTTTATATCATAGGATAGGTAAAATTTATGAGAACTCCCTCATGTATCAACAAATTTGCTTATGGGTCATATGAAAGTTTGTTATAGTAAACTATTTCAAACGCCGTGAGTAAATTAAATTAAGAAAAGGCAATTCTGCTAAAGATTTTACCTGGTAGCCAATTAATTACATACAGTTACTTAAAGTGCGAATATATATATAGAATACGCATTAGTTCCAAAAGAACTATTAACCATTCCATATAATACAAAATACACAAAGTTTATACAAATATGAATGCCAGGAACTAATCAAACATATTATTGACATTGCTTCGAATTCATTTGTAATATATAAAGAAACTATTTATTTAGAAAAACACCCACTATACAAGAAAAAATTATTATTTTTACAATTTCACACTGGTAGACAATCAACTGTCAACAAAGAAAAAAAAAGCAGTGGCAGAAATTTGTAGTAAAAAAAATTGTACCATAACACATGACAGGAGGAGGACAATTTTACTCAAAAGTTTAAAGTAGGTTTTTAAGAATAGTTTTTAGTTTTAATATTAACTTATTTCTATATGAACAAAATAGCAAAGTATTTTCAATTTAGCACCACAACCTGATAAATTAAAGGTGATATATGATTATAGCTTCATGATGTTGATTGGTTTTTTAAGTTATGAAAATAAATTAAATTTTAATATGATTGTCACGAACTTCTAAAGTTGTATTTAAGAATCATACATCAAGAACTTGAAGATTATTATTTCACGCGGAAAATGATTTTATTTTTAATTAAATATCGATGTTGTTATGCAAATTTCTTGCTCTTTATGATTATGATGTCAAATTTTAAGCTTACATTTTGGGATATTAAAATTGATCTTTATAAAAAGCTCGACTTTTCCGATTTCTAACGTTTTAGATTTTTCTTACAATTTACAGATACATAACGGAGTATTTTAGGATTGTTCCAGACAAATCTCATAATAGTCCACTATCCGGTTTGGGAGTTGCAGGACATTAAATGCAGTGATATCGGGCTGTAAGGAATTCTACACTCATTAGCTATACAGGGTGCACCATCAATTATGCTACAATAAGAAATTCAAATATCATTTATTTTTTTATTTGTATTTTTATTATATAGAAAATTCAATTTTATTTCATAAAACTATTTGGTTTTGAAGATAACAGACCATTAATGATCTCCATGTTTATTCACACATATGCGACACCTGATCAGAAAGTTATTCATTACCTCAATAATTGTTATAATGGACTGCTTCAATTTAGTCAATTTCCTTGGTTGCCTTTTGTACACTTCTTGCTTGACAAAACTCCATAAAAAAAAGTCTGGTGCAGTCAGGTCATGTGACCTTAACGGCCAGCAGAGCAGAGTTTCTGAATACTGATTTGTTTGGGAATTTTCGTTGAATGTCCGCCATAACCGGTCTGGCTTTGTCTGCAGTTGCTCCATCTTGCTGGAACCAAATGTTCTTAAAACGGATATGTCTTCGGTGCAGTTCTGGTTAAAAAAACTCTTTTAATATCTCTAAATAACGATCTCTATTGACATTGTGGTTGTAGCACGATTCGTTCGCCATCCTATATTGCATGCTGTTATTATAGCGGTGGAGTTCGTGTTTTGAAAGTCTGTTTTTCAGGCTTTCATTTTAAAGATGAACATTGTTTTAGAGGCCTTGTGTATGTTTTTGAAAATTGTCATTAGAAAACTAGGCCATTCCCTCTCATTTTTGCAGTAGTATATTTCCAGGAGCTTATTACTAACTCTAGGGTTAAAAATTTTGTAGCAGATAATACAGTGGTGAATTACTTTTGAATTTATCTCTTCGTAAAGGGCCTAATTCTTAAGTTAATCTCAATGCAGTTTGAACTTGCGTCCTTTTGCTTTGTAACCGTGCTTGTAATGATCTCTGCTACTACACATTAACATCTAAAAAAATCTTTTTGTATGACACTTGATGTCTTCTTTGTTGACTTCTACTAAAGGATTTTTCTTAGACGTTTCAAGAGAAGTCAGCGTGGAATGTGTGTCATTACACATTACCTTTCTTTCTTTTGGAAAGTCTAATGAAAGCCTTTGTTTTTTTGATGCGCTGGAGATTTGCAAAATAATGCACGATATGATTCAGCTTAGTCCGCTTTTCAAAATTCGGCATCAATCAATCTGTAGGTGCAACAAATCGAGTTGTCCCCACTAATTTCCAATTTTTGCAAGGTTATTTCCTTTTCCATTAGTTGTATGTTTCTTGGTAAAGTCCCTGGAATTTTCTTTATTATATTGTATACTTCCAATAATGCTTTAGCCAAGAATTCTTTAGAATTACACTTGCAACTATTCTTGACGCCTCCGCAGTTATGCTGTAGAATTCACTATACTATACTAGACTATACTTGAACACCTTTTTTTGAAGAGTAATATCATGCTCTTTCTATTTACGTTCTCCGTTATCTTCTCGTTATCTCTCAGAGAGTTAATGCATAGATTAAACTGAAATTTATCCCTACACTAAACATCATTCAGGTCCAGGTCTTTGCAACACGAATGCACTAAAAGCCTTTCAAAGTTCATGGGCCATGGATCACCATACCCAGTTACTTAGTGAGTTAAGGTGCTACTCACTATTGTGCTATTGCTAATCACTTGTATACTAATGATTTCTCTCTGTCTTTTCTCACTTAAAAGTAAAGTAACACTTCGTTTCTATGCTCTTCCAGATCTAGATTTACTAACTACAACCAAAATTTAATGATCCTAATCACTTCTTTGACATATAATTGAACATCTTTAAGTAGCTCGCTTGTTCTACAATGCAAAAATTGTTACCTCCCCTGCTTCTTTAGGTTAGATATTCTATTGTACATCACGTTCTATAATAAAGGCGCTGAGAGTGTTAGGAAACTCCTGCTAAACTTTTGTGTGGCTCAAAGCTTCTGTCAGTTCATACGTTGGTCATTCGGAATGACGAACGAGATGGGACCCTGAATCAAAAACACTTCTTATGGTCACTCTAATGGCTACAGCGCATTTTCTGACACCAGTTTTCTTTGGATTGTCCTCAAGGCTGTATTCGATACAAAGTTTTTGTTGTGTATTGTTGTCTTTCCCTGATGAGGGTCGGCCACTAACACTCTTTTTCTCCACATATTGAGTCTAAAGTTCTGAACTTAGGTATAATCACAATTTGCTCGACTTATATATATAGTAAAACCATGCTCTAAATTATCGATCAAATGTGATGTCCAAATGTAGTATTTAATGGTTCTTTTTGAAATTGTATTTCGTAAACTATACGTCTGTTTGAAAAACTAATGATTCTCCCTGATGAATGTTTAATGTCCTTAATCCAGTTTCTATAAATTGAGTCAAATTTTATGTAATCACCTAAGGAATACATTTCTGCAAAAATGTAAAAATTTCAAATAGCGGTTTTAGCAAATTTAACCACATAGTTCTTAAAAAGTTGAGGTTTACAAAATCTACGCATATTATATAATCGGGTTTCAAAAGCCTGACCTGTGCACTTGTATGCATTTACTCCTCAGTAGAACTATAATTTCAAGTTTTCCCCTCTCTACTATTTTTCATATATACGAGTATAAGCAAACCCAGTTAATTAAATATTTATATGGATCGCATAAATTCCCTTTCAAATTCACATCACGCTTCATGTGCTTCTTTTTTCACTATAACTTGCATTTTGTCGACTATAAATTGTCATTTCTATTGGTTGTGGTTTTGCTACATCATTAATTCATTATAAGAAGATTTACACGTGACGTATCTTTTTATACTATTTTGATTCGAAATTTTCCAGCTATTTCCCCCCTTTCACTCCTCTGACAATTGTTGACAATCCACCAGGGGACAGGATGTGTCATCCCTTCGTTTAAAATGTTGTTTATCGGAAAGTTTACCGTTTGCACGTGGAATTCACGCATCTGAGTTTGACAGTGGCTGTTTGTTGGTTGGTTGTTTGCACAAGAATTTTGTAAAGTGCAAAACATAGCAAATATTCTCTTTTATAATACTTTAATCCAATTATATTTGAATCGTGAATCACAATCTGTTGTGAGGACTTTTTGCGCTGCATAACTTTCTAAACAAAATACTTGCACAAGCAAAAGGGTAAACAATAAGGGCGCAACGGAAATAGTAATACCAATCCATCGATTACAGATACAATTTGAAAAGAATGACAAAGGAATGAATGATAAAACGCTTAGCTGAAATACAATTCAATGTTCTTTGGACATAGTTTTAAAATTATTTTAAGGATTTTCTGCAAATTGCATTATATCAAAAAAGAAGAACAGAGAACTGATCATTCAAATAGTCTACTTAAAGGAATTGTCAGAGTTCCTTTTTGCCGCTAAGTTGTCACAACTGTCTTTGTACAGAGGTGGTGATAGATTGATTGAGATGATTGATATGATAGCAGGGGGAGCAGCGGGGAATCCTCTAATCAATGTGACACCCCTCTCATTGTAGTTCTGGAGTGTAAAGGTTGGACTGTATTACGAATTGTCCAATAACGATGATCTTTAGGAGAACCAATTTCACAGGTGGTTTCTACCAGAGAACTGAAAATTGGGACTTGTAATGTGGATCATATAATTTCATAGTCATGTAATTTCACAGTCATTTGAAATTATATGTAATCAAATTGATCGTGCCGAAATTACAAATGGCGATAAATAAAAGATGAGAATTAGATTTAGTGCCAATTCAAAGGAGATTTATTGAGCCAACGAGTTGTGCTTACCAGTTGAGATCTGATTTGTAAGTGATTTTTTCTTATTACAAAACTTTCGACAACAGTTAATTTCATAATAATTACAATTCAGAATGCAGTTACATTTAGCACACATATTTTCACCCAATGGAGTTATGTAAAACTTCAGAGGAAAAAATTTGAGTTCATTCACAATAATATTCTTAAAAAAGTACATTTTAATATACAAAAAAAAAGTTAATTTTAATATAAATTCAATGGTAAATTGAAATATGTATATACTCTTAAAATTATGGCTAAAATATTGAAGTTCAGACAGTTTTCTTATGACGAATTTGATCGTAATTTGCCATTTAGTTTGTGTTTATGGTGATCGATTTTGTCAACTCATCTCAAGCGTGTTTTTCAATTTTTACAATGGATAAAAATAGCGAACGAAAGACTTGTCATAAATTTTGGATTTCAAATGGAATTTAACAGGTCGAACCACTGGAAATGTTACAGAAAACTTACCGTGAATCAATTTTATAAAAAAAAAACACTTGTATACGAGCGATATAGCGCTCTAAAAAGCTGTGAATATATGATCGAAGATTTGACTCTGTGTGTTCACCCATCAACGCTTTTAACTGAAATTGACATCGTGAGTGAAATGCTGATGTTATTTAAATTTGGGAGATATAACCGCTTAATTTTCGGTGTCTTTTGAATCTGAATCAATCCTCAATTCAATTTAATTTTCAATTTAGTACCAGTTTGCACGATTATTTGGGCACGAAATCCGTTTTTGCCCAACTAATTCCGAAAATCCTTCGTTTTCTTCAAAACTGAATAGCTTAAAGGTAACCATAGACATACTAGAAAGAATCCATGCCAGGTTTAGATTCATAAAATGTATTAATAATGTTGTTAAGGCATAGATTTGCTAGTTTGACATGCAAACCAATCAACAAGCTTCAGAATGGCGCTTTCCAACTGTGTCGAAATTGAAAAAACCATGTCAAATATTAAAAAAGAGGGTAATGGTAATGATGTTTTTCATTCGAAATTCTTACCTAAATGTCAAACGGAAAATAATGAATACTATCAGTGTTTTATACAGCGTTTTTTGAGAGCAAATTAGTCGAAAAACAACTAACATACCGTCTTACAAGACTATCATTGTAAACAAAGTTGTGATTGAAAACTCAACACATATCATTGAACAGCCATTGTTTTCATCTGATGCTACTCTGATCGACTTTTTCCATCCCTCCAAACTGAGGTTAGCATTTTAAAGAACTTGCTTTCAGTCGACAGGAAATATAAAGGAGAGCTAGCGGCAAGAACTAAAGTCTTTTTCAGAAAATGCTTTTAAAAAATGTTTTGATGATTGAATTATTCATAAGCGTATTATTTTAGTAGAAGACTACATTAAAGGCGATACAATAAATTTGAATGAATAATTAATATTTTGTGTGTTTGTTTACTAATTCCCAATACTTTTTGAGGGAATCTGTATTCTGAAACTTCTCAAATGTGTAAAAGGCATTTGAATACAAACTCGTTTTCATAATTTATAAATATTATTAGTATATCTTTAGTCTATTCAAAGTAAACCTCATTTTCCTCCTATCATCCTAATATAAACACTCTTTATTTTCTACTGTTTTCTGTTATCCCTTGGTTATAATGTTGCGCAATAATGGTCAAGCTTTAACTTATTCCCCCTTTGAAACAGCTTAGAGTACCAGCTAAACAAATTTGTTTCAGGGTTGAAAGAAAAAAAAAACTGTCACATTTTACTGCAGCGTGAATGCCTGTAAAGTTCAGATCAGGTATTCTAAGGAAATGCTGTAATAGAAAAACTAAAACTTTCACTAAAAGTTCGTAAACAAAGCATTAATTGAACAAAAAAACTGCAAAAAGGACTAAGTCTGAGACGTATTATTCAGTCTTTCTTAAGAAATCAATTACTCACTCACTACTTTATGAGACGGCAAACAAGGTCAATACCTTGTATTAGCTTAATCGAGGCTGAGAGCGAACAATTAATGTTAAATACACGTTTATTAATACTTAATAAATAATTGACAGAGAAAACTATAAAGAGGCAAAAGAACGCATCTCCAGCAAAAGAAAATTTGCATACAAAAGCAAAATTTAAACATTAATTAATAAAAATATAACACATAACAAAAAGAAATCTATTATTCCTCCAATAGAAATCGTCATGTCTGACTGCCCAGCAAGCACTGTTTCGGTTACCCACAAGCTAAAGATTTCCCAAAAAAACCATTTGCAACCACTTGAAGCAGGATTTAACGCAAAGAAAACTCATGGACCGAATTTCTATCGAATTGTGACTGAATCACAACAAACTCGATTCATTTCTAAAGTGGTAATGAAAAATAGTTGACTTACAATGTCTAACAAACTAACATGCTGTCGTTATGAAGAGCTGGGGCAAATGGTGGCCAATTCATGACAAACGGTCAGTATGATTTTCCTGTGTGTTTGATGATATTGATCTAGTCATTTCACTATGATTTGACCACCTACGACAAAACTCTTAATTCAGGTCAGTCCACAATGGGACCATGTGAAAGAAGCAACAGCTTTAGAAGCGGACAGCTTTTAGCATTAGAAAAGGTATTGAGGTCCATCAGCACAATGTCAGTCCACACATATCAATAATGGCAGCTTATTATGCATCCACCTTATAGTTTTGAACTGGCATCAAGTGATTGCCATCTATTCCTGTCTATGACGAACGGCCTTGCTGATTAAACATTCGCCTCAAGGGAAGTTTATGAAAATCGGCTGTCTCAGTTTTATTCCAATTAGGAAGGAAAGTTGACATGAGAGAGGCATAATGTTGATACTTTCAATATAACTATAATATCTTGAACAAAACGGTACGTATTTTATCTAAACCGAATCATTCTAACCATGCTAAATAAAGCCTTTAATCTCATGTGAAAATAATATAATTCTTTTTTCTACTCCTGTAACAAACACCTGCAATCTTGAACATTATTCAATTATTCTTTATTCCGATATTTTAATTTTTATTTCTTACGCACTGGCAGGCAATTTCGTAATCACCAGTATTAATTCGATTCTTTTGCCAAATTCATTCTTAAAATATAAAGGCTTTGCTATAGGAAAATATTAAAAAATTCAGATATCTTTACATCATCAGCGTACTTAAGTATCAAGTGAATTCTGAAGATTGTGACAGTCGTTTTCTCTGCACCAATTTTCATTGAAATCTCCATAAGTAAATTTAAGAGATAGTACGATGGGATATTGCCTTGCTTAAAGCCATGCCTTATGTATGATGGCCCAGTAAAAACTTTGCCTATTTTTCTGTCGACCGGTGATTTTCTATAAAGTTTTTTATTTTGACATTCCTTTAGCCAATTTATGTTTAAGAACCGATGCAGCTTCACCTTCTCGCCACCGACAATAAAAAACTCCATCAGCAGTCCATCAACAGCTGCAAGGATTCCTTTTCTTCCTTTCTTCCCTTCACTGATCTCGTATTGGCTCTGTGGTAGACTGCCTTTGTCACTGTCATAAGTGATGGAAATTCTTCACTTTTGTTGCTTTAAAGAATTCTCTTCAAATTTTTAGCACAACATTTTTCAGTATTAGTAAACAGAATTGTCTCATGATCTTTAAAGGAGTGGAACCTCTTTCCTTATAATGTACTTTTTACTTTTTGGTAAAATTTTGTAATAGAATTTTGAAGTCTTAATACTATTCTTGTGTCATCGTGACATATACATCTTTCCATGCTTGTTTCCTAAGTTTAGAAATGCGTTCTAACTCCTTGTTTTTGTATCGTGGAGCGTATTTCCACATCAACGTCGACTTTATTAATTGTTCAAAAACGTACAAAGTTGATCTATTTATACTAAAATTACTTATTCTAGAAAATACTACAATATTTCAGAGAACACATATTTACATAATGGGTGCAACAAAGACAAACATATTTACAGAATAGTGTTGCATATCATAGACTTAATTCTATAATGTTCTTATTTACATAACAAGTAAAAATGAGATAACAATAAATTATATAATAGGAGTGAGAGGAACAAACATAACTTGTTGTCGTAAACGTAATTCTAGAAAAGTCCCACAGATAAAGGGGGAAAGAGATTACATATATCATACTTGAATGTTCTAGGCGCAGTTTTGATGATCTTTCTAGAGTATATATTTAGACAAACTTCACTCATATACTACATTGTCTGATTACTAATTTTCATACCAATTAAGGATTTTTCGTCAGTTGCCATGGAATGCAAGTATGTTACCGCATCGCATCAGGGACATCAGAATTTTTTACGTAATAATTGAAAGAATTTGTTGAAGTGCACTGCGGGATATACAGCCTAGCGACGTCTACTATTGTTTGTGTTCAATCACATGTGTTCTTTTGCTGCAATCAAGCAGTTTTCCGAGCCCATTTTAGCATCAAAGGACACACGCACGCTTGTAATTTAAGAAGCATGCTTTCCATCAATAAATGTGTTTTTGATGCTACCTGTTAGCTTGCAGACATCTCCATGCAGGAATCTAATTCTTCTAACTACTAGTTTACGCACGTGGTGAAGGAAATCAGCATAAATCCGTTTTCGAAGATGTCCCTAAGTGGACTGAATTGGTTAAACTATGAGACTAAGAACATCTTCCCTTCCAATTAGACATCATAATCCCACCAGATACTGTTACTAATTTTGTGACCAGGAAAGTGATCATATGCTTCTTTCGTTTATTTTTGAAACATACATTTGGTCTTATCGTCTTTATATTCCATCTGCACGATAAAATGTTCAGTTTCAAAAAGTGATTTGGCCAACTCACCTAATAGGCCTCAGTGATAGTATATAGTACATCTATATCTCAAATTGTTGTAAAAATCCCTGTCCGCCTAAGCATGCTTGTCCCTCCGCGTATCTGCTGAGAGCGCGGTAAAAATCGCGAAAAAAATCCTGCCCATAAAAGGACTCAAAACATAGAGTTTTCTAGAACTTTGTCATTCATTTATTATCATTCATTTATTCATTGATTACAAACCGGCAGCTATAGAATATCTACCTATCTATCAGCCGGTATCTGTTGGGTTTCTGTCTATCTGTTGGCTATCTGTTGGGTTACTGTGAAGAATTCATTTACTGCATATCTGTAAACATGCATCCGCGAGGATCCTGTTCTTTAGGGGATTTTATTGTCAGTGTACACCTAATGAAATGATAAGTAAAACCTTTCACGTATCAGCGCCTTCAAATGCAACAAATGATTCATATGTCTACTTGAAATGCAATGGCAATTACATCCCTTCCAATATCATAGCATAATAATAACCCAATAAAATATATTTATATTATATAATATTTGGTATATCTCTTATTATGGGGGCGAATTTTGTGACGAGTTAATTGTGTTGAATACAAATTCCGTAATCTTGATATTGGAAACATCCACACAACAGTAAATTACTTTTCCTTTTCCTATTATAATTCATAGTAATACCAACCGTATGATTAATATTATTTCATGTTATTCGAATTAATATTAAGCATACGTATTATGTTTACACAAAATCAACTATTAATGGATTCGAAAAATTGATTTATACTCGTACTCGTTTACATTAAATATATTTTTCTGGCATTTCATAATGCGTCACTAGAAGAGAAAATAATAGCACACATTAGATTTGATCCACTTACAAAAATTGTAATGACAGACATTTGAAAGATGTATGTAGAATTCTTTAATTAACTCAGAATACCTGTCTGATTTAGATAACGAGCTTAACATAATAAACTATTAATAACACCAGAAAATTAGCATTATCGTTAATACAAATATTAATAGCACACATGAGATATTTATATACATATATTAATTCCTATTGTGCATATAGATTATGTATGTTGGACAAAATAAGTTATGCCTAATAATTATTTAAAATATGTGATTTATGGCTGGCCATTGTAAATGCAATCAACTGTAGGCAATTATCAAATATTTATGTCATTCCTTACGACTTTTTGGCCAACAACTTATGTGTTTGTCTTTAAGTCATTTGTCGTTAAGTATATCTACAGAAATTTCCTGTGAAATATTATCGAAAAATCATAGAGCTCTGCTGAAGGCATTTGGAAAAAGAAAATAAATAGCGGCGTAGGCAAACTACACCTTCTACTTGACTTTGAAGGCCGATTCGGAGATTCATAGCCAATTCATGTAGAAAATGTAGCCCATTAAATTACCGAATATTAATCGCTCGAATCAAGTCGGAGAATTATTTTACTCATGCTTCGGCGTAACTAAAGGTAGGACCAAACGCATATTTCCCTGGACGTTTCTATGTACAAATTTAAATTTTTAACGGGCAAAAGAATTAGTCCGACTGTGAGGCGATAGATAAACTTCATTTTGTACACAATCAGCCCAATGTACCAAAGAATATCTTGAGTCCAGTCCAGTTAACGACAAGTCTAGTAAAAACTTTTCTAACTGACGTTCGAAATTGCCGTTAAACAATAGATTCGTTTCAATAAGCCTAAACATAATAGGCATGTAAGCTTACTGAATCTGAGAACCTCTTCCATATCCCATTTATGAGACGTAAGAGAATTTGCATTTTTAATATACTTCAATAACCTGTCTCACGGTGTACGCCTGTACTCGTAGATGACCGATTCTTCAGTATCTACATCAAGTCCAACTATCTTTTATTAATTAGAAGGAGAGTGTTGCATGCAAATAGTACCTTAAATAAATTCCTATGTATC
Organism: Philornis downsi; assembly: GCA_019455685.1. NCBI lineage: Eukaryota > Metazoa > Arthropoda > Insecta > Diptera > Muscidae > Philornis > Philornis downsi. The sequence continues at coordinate 74,313 of JAHXMU010000353.1, read as the reverse complement.
TCATATATGGAATATGTGCGACTTTCTTACATTCACTGAACAGTTCAACAACGATTTCAAACACCACAATTTGAGGAGCACTTACTAGTCTTGTCGATTACTCCACCACTCGAAATGTTCGTCACAAACATCAAGATAACCGTAGCACAAACAATGATAGACGGCTGTAATGGGGATTGAACCCGCAATCATGCGAACGGTAGTCGGGTGTACTTACCATCGCGCTACTATCGGCCAATAGCATTTATTACATTCCAAGAATGGGAAATCTTTTCACATTCAAATAGCTTTCCGAAATTCTATTTGTAGAATGCGCATCTACTGTTTAACAATGATTTGGATACTTGAATTATGCAGCATTTAATAGACTTTTCAATTATTCAACTCATTGAAGTGTCCTTTTGCACATCGGAATGGCCGGTGGCTCACAGAAAAAACGATGTTTATTTCGGTAGCATAATCCACAATCATATGCATAATATTCACGCGTTCTAATCACTGCACTACGGTCACCCATTAGGGGTTTTGCAGGCGCTTTAATGTCAAAGCCCTCTCTCGAAGGTCTGAAATTCTACTGTGTCATGCATTACTCCCATTGATGTTGATGTGCAATGCCGAATCCTAGTTTATGATGGGAGAGGATGAAGCAAAAAGTACGATTCCTATTGAGCCAGGAAGACAAGATTTCTGAAATACTCATTAAATTTGTTTTTGAATAAATTTTTTCGGCTGTAAATTTTTAATTTCGGGATTGTACTTGTAAGGATACACTTCATCGGTTCTTGCAAATTGTTTGAAAATGATAGAGCCTTAAGATTTGCATTTGTCGATAATCTGATGACCAAAACGCGCACCTATGCCTCCCTTTGTGTATCCATGATCATTTTTAAACTCTAGAATTCGCAGCCTTTTCAATAGCAATCATTTCCTGTATTCCTGTCTTAGATATTTATCAATTTTTGTTTTCACCAGTGCCAAGCTTAATTTTCAAATGAAGATTTTAAAAGGAAAATCAAAGGTCTGAAAGCTAAAAAGAGTCAGGACTTTCCAGGTACATATCCTGAGATTATGGTATAATACTTTTATCTATTGCAGGGATTGTTATTATTTGGAGAGCTCCGTTTCACCCTTTTCCCTCATGTCTTCATAATAATATAAGCTTTTTGGCCAATTTGATATGACCGTAGGGGAAAGAATTCAGTCTTGACTGCCTTGGTACAAGAATCTATGTTAATACTGATCCACTAATTTCAATTTTTTGTCTCCATGTGATTGATTTTTATAAAAATTAAAACCATATATTTGAAAACTAAAGCAATTAGTATGTCATTTTTAAGGTTTATTAAAATTTTATAATATGATAACAGCATTTAAAGCCTCAACCATGAAGTAATCACGCACAACAAAATATATAATTTATGTCTTGCTAATCGATGGAAATGCTAATTAGAGAGCAGTCAAGACTCCAGTGTGATGAATTGAGGAAGGAATACAAAAAAGACAAAATGCTTTAGTCAATTTTTATACAAACAATTTTTTTGTATAGACCGTTTATTCTACTTAACCATCATTTAGGGAAACAAAAAACGGTAACAGCCTCATCTGCTCTGAACTTAAGTATTTGTACGACACTGATGTTTCGAAATGATTTAATAAAATTGTCGATTTCAAACGTATTTGGCAGCTAATACGTGTATTGTTTTCTTAATTTTTTTTATTGAGTGTTATACGTGCACATGAAATACATCTTTTATGAGATTGATTTTCTCCATAACATGTAAAAACAAGCTTTTTCACTTTGCTCGGACGTGAAAGATAAATGAAAAAAAAAATTAATATTCCACGATATTTTCTATATAATTTGTTTCGGCTCGTGGTCATAGAATTGAAAAACAAGGATGTTAGTTGTTTTATTTAATATTTTCCCAATATTTCGATTGCTTTACATGCATTAATAAAACATCTACATCTGTTTACGAAGATTCGTTGGATATTTATTGTCGATAAATCTACATTATTATCCATAAACAGACAGCCTGTCAAAAAAAGGACACCATACTTGTCTACGAAATGCCATTGAATAACATTCAAGCTATTACAGAGATCACTTTTAGAACACAACAATCACCTGTGATATACAAGTAAACACAAACACACATTAAAAGTTACACTAACACAACACCAATGTACAAATAATTTATATGCCAGGCAATATTTCGCATTTTATTGTTATGGGGAAACATGTTTCAAATACTTTATAGGCTGCTGTAAATGGCAAACGGAAGCAGACAGCCCCAACAGTGAAACATTTGGAAATGTGATTTCTCAATAACCAAAAAAGAAAAGATACAAAAGTAAAATTCATATTCGAAACATCCATTTACTTTTCATATTGTTTAGTTTCTTAACTGACATGATAATAGAAACCTCCATTGATTCGGTTTCAATATCAAAACGTATGAAATTATATATACAGGGTGGGCCATAAGGGTGTTGGTGGTTTAATTCTTCAATTTCTTGGCAAAGCGTGGCGCGGGGTGGCGGGGGGATATGTTGTTCGCTGCGCCGCTTCCTGGAAATTTAGTCGTCATGGAGCCGTACACGGGAGTGCAGCGTGCATTTTGTATCCGGGCGTATTACGAAAACAATAAATCAGTGATTACTGCACGACGTATGTATCCCCACATGTCACACGGCTAGGGTATCCATAGAGCTGCTGAAAAATGTTTTTCCTGGAAAACTCATTTCGAAAAGGGGGGATATTGAATGGCCCCCACGTAGCCCCGATCTCTCCCCATGCGATTATTTTCTATGGGGCTACCTCAAATCGGTAGTCTACGAGAATAATCCGACCAATTTAGAGCAGTTGAAGAGGAACATTATTCACGAAAGTAACAAAATACCGAGAACAACTTTTCAACGAGTTTTCCAAAATTTGCGACTTCGGTTCCAAGAGTGTCAAGCAGCCGAGGGAAGCCATTTGGACAACATTATTTTTAAGTCTTAAAAATTCCCATGCTTCTACTTTTTAAAAATACAAATATATTTTTTTTTTATGTTTCGTAGTTTTTTTTAATTGAATATTTAAACCGCCAACACCCTTATGGCCCACCCCCGTTATATATTTATTTATTTCTAATTTCATTTTTTTTTTTTAGTTTTTTTTTTTTTTAGTTTTGAATGTATTTTATTTGTTTTGTGCAATTTGCTAATTGAAATGGAAGCCAGAACATATAATAAATTGAATTTGATTCAAAATTATTTCTAATTTCATTTTGGTAGAACGAATCAAAATTGTTTCCAGTTTAGTTTTGTATGTATGAAACAGAAACAAAATGTAATATAAATTTTATTCTGTTGTCAGAATCATCATAGTTTTGATTCGAATGCCAAAAACAATGCCATTTCTCTTGTTAAATATACAGAAAGAATAAATTTATTTTTATTAGGAGGAAATAGATGTGGGATACTTCTATATTTGGGAAGGATCTACTCGATGACTGTATAAAAAAGACCAAATTAAGAAATGTGCCTTTGTTGTATTAGCCCCCTAAGCGATGAAAAGTTTGCAGATAGAGCGCAGATATAAGTCGGCATTTTTTTGAATTTGAAAGTTTTTTTTTCGAAAATACATTTTCTGATCATTTCACCAATAAAACAATCGATTTACCCGGTTTCATTTAGATTTTCTGTGTGGAACAAAGTTACGGAGAAAATACACGATTCCAAGCCGAATACATAAATTTGCATGAAATCTATTTTTAGACTTGCTCAGTTTAACCATATTTCTTAACGTCAGTTTGAACAGTTTTTACTATTATAGATTTGTCGATTACTCGACTACTAAGAAGTATTCGTCTGATACAATGCGGTCACCTCGATTAAAAGAATATAGGTGACTGTATTAGGGATTGAACCCACAACCATGCGGACGATAGACACGCGTAGTAACCATTACGACAGGCCGGTCAGTCACTTATTTTAACATAATCCCATAATTTTTCAAAACTTTTCAAAAATTGCGGGCTTTAAGCATGTATTAAAAAAGCCGCTTTGCTGGTTTTTAGTTCTCTTCTTCTTAAAATAGACATCCTTACCTATTGTACGCTGCCCGTAGAAAATAATTCCAAGCGCTTCGGTCTTCTGCGCTTCTCCTCGCTTTTGGGTATTACAAATAGAATGTGTTGATGATGTGGCAATAAATGAACTCTTTTTGAAGATACCTGTAGATTGTATGAATGTCGAAATATCTGCTGAAAGAGCATGCAACGGTTTTACGCGATCGAGCTATGTTTATACTACGATCAAGTTCTACTTGTTTTCTTGCTCATTAATAGGTTCCTTACATCTTACATGTTCGCATGATAGTTTATACCATTCTAGCGCTTATATTTTATGCAATCAATTAGGTTCTACTTCGACAAGCTTCGATACTTTGATAGTCCTTGCTTGAATAATGACCGATTTATTTTCTCATCCAACAAATTTCTTCCGTAAAAAAAATCATATTTGTCTTTCTTAAACTCGCTCTCTATACAATCATGTGAGTTCTACTTCCACAAAATCCAATCCTCTTAATTTCTGTTTCAATCAAGCTCTATTTATTTTCTCATCCAGAAAATACTTCCTTCCGTCCAAGATAAAAAAAAATCTTTTTTTGTTAAGGTAGTCTAGATCGTTCTTAAATCTCACATCTACTCTATTGGTTTTTTTTTTTTTTGTTTCACGATGACAGAACTTTTGAATGACAGCCTTATCACGTTTCTACAATTTGGCCAAGAGCTGATATGGATGTCCATTAACCTTGAGAAGGATTTGAGTCTCATCTACTATAGCAGAATGAGCTGACTCACGTACAACAAGTTTGTATGTAATTCTATTTGTATGTTCACTAAATGACACCTACTCTTAATGGCGATTACAGACATCAATATTTGTGAAGCTTTTATTAGGCCATTAACAACCGAGAGTGTCACTGGTAATTATCTACATAACATATAAAATGTTAACGTACGCCAGTCAAGGATATTGTTAATTGCAACACCTCAAATACATAAATGTGGCAAAATGTGTGCGCCCTTACTTGGCTAACATTTGTCACACAATAAGATGCATACTAGGATTACAAACAAATGCATGCGAAAATCAGCACAGAAATTTTAGACAGATCAACTGTTCTAGGTACGAGTGTGGGTAGTCGGATGTTTCCTAGGATGCTTTGTACCCCTTATCCCTAAAACGCAAGCCTCTCTACCCGATCCTGTAATTAAGCAGACAAAGTATGATGCTTGCGTACAAAAACAAAGTAGTGTGGCCTTGTGCCAGCCGCCCTAGAAGCAGATGGATTATGTCTTGGGATTCACCTTTAATATGATATCAAACTGATCTTGGAACTCGTTTTTCAAAAACCAAGTAAAGGGGAGAGTCATAGTTAAACAAGACACATCCTGGCAACAGGTGCGGTTATAGAGAAGCCGTCGGGAGATATCAGAAGATTTATATTTTCCGTTTTTAATAGTTGTACGGCCAGAGAGATCTGGTTAATAGACTATGATTGGAGCATGGCATGCTTTGCTGTGTTGATATTCTCTCCTCGGACATTGAAAATCTATGCCGTAGATTATGGATTACCAGCTCCATGCGAGGTATGATAAAGCAAAACTGGAGTAGCTTGTCTGCGAAACCCAGACCAGAGGGTTCTCCTCTTCTGGTAGCACGGGTTACCAGGGGCCCAAGGAACATTGTTCCTTCCTGGTCAATGGTATTGGACCCCTAGTGGGAGCATCGTGCTGGTTGTGGTTACCCGAACAAGTGTTTTCAGTGCTTTTGCGTTGCTTCAGGTTGCGTTGGTGAACGAAGGCATTAGCTTGGAAAACACTATTCATGTCTATCAGAGGTCTTCCTAGATTACCTCAACTCCTACCCGGGAGGTAGCTCACTTCATACCAAGTGATTACAAAGGTACTTTGGCCGAATGAGGGAGTGGGACCTGAGGAAGCTTTTCCAAGGGACCTACTTCTAATCTCTGGTAGTTTGACTAATCCTTTCGGGATTAGTTTGGGTACCCCAAAGGGGCGCTTGCTGTCGCTAGAAGAAAGAAAGAACATATAACCAAGAAAAAATAATGGAAAACAGCACCTGTGTGATGGCACACCATGGGCAAAGCTATCAAAGCGAAACTCATGTAAAACCTACACATTTGATATGTTCTAGATACGAAATCTTCATCATAGTCCTTTTGCGAGCAAAGTACCAGAAAGATGCAATGAATTAATAAAAATAATATAGGATTCCGCTTTAGAACAAAATGTAGTAAAAAGAAATTCTTAATTTTTGCATGACATTGAAAACAATTTAGACCAATTATATGCAGTTTCGTTTGATAATTTTCTTTTATACTTCTCTCATTATACCTCTGGTATAAATATCAGAAAACAACTGGGGCAGCCGATTTATATAAGCTTCTATTAAGACAAACTTTTTATTAGCAAAATCATTCGCCATTGACAGCCATAGCTGATAATCACTTGGCGAGAGTGCATAAAACATTTCAATCAAGCTTCTGAAGCTTCCGGCGAGATTACATTGACGTGTGTGGCCTGGCGTTATCCTGATGAAACGCCATTGGGTAAAGGTGGCCACTTCTAGACGATTGTTACTTTCAGAAAGTCCAATTTTTGACAGCATAAGTCCGAAGAGTTAAGAGGTTACATGGCAGGTGTGCAGCTCATATCAAATGATTCCCTGCCAATCTCATCAAACACACAACAAAACCTTTCTGAATATCAATCTCGGCTTGACCACCACTTGCGCCGACTGGCTCGCTATTCGACCATGCCTTATTTTACTTTCACTCGCAAGTAACCACTTTTCCTCATCAGTCACCATTCACTTTAGAACTGAGTCGATTTTGATTCGATTTAGCAGCGGTACGCAAATGGAAATTCGGTCCATGAAGTGTTTTTGCATTAACTCGTTTGTCGCCCTTACATTCAGCTTCTTTTTATATTCAGCCTTACTGGAATGATACAAACGTTTTTTTGCATAATATTTAGCCACTGGACAATCAAAATAGTGCTTCCTGATGGTCGTACTTGAAAATTTCCAATATATTACCGACATTTTCGACAAGTGGTCTTCCAGAGCGTGAGGCATTTTTGGCATCAAAATTACCAAAATGATTCCGTCCCGAAACCAAAATTGAATGAGATTGGCTGTTACAGTATCATGACTGTAAATTTTATTTACATTATCAAGCGGTTGACTCGTGTTTCCGTCTTTATTGAAGAAAAACTGTAAGATACAGCGTATTTTCTCTTTGTCGGTTTTTTTCTTTTGCCGTTTTTGGAGCACAAAATCGTATTTTATCGAAATACAGATTACTAAAGCCTTCTACTGAAACACTAATGAATTTCTGTTTACTATATCTAAACGATTCTGTAAAAAAATACTCCAATCTTTCTGATGTACTATTTAAATAACTTCTGTTTAAGAAAAATTTTACCAGAAATTTAATCCGTAAATTAAGTAAATAACAAAATGTCCAATGCTAGACAACCACCTTGCGATAATCATAACTTTTTCCAACGAACCAAATTTCAAAGTGCTGCAATAAGGAAAAATTGCAGTCAGAATTCAAAACATAAAATATACAGATATTTAAACAAAACCACCACTGAGTTTATTAAAATCCAGTAAAAATGTCTTACAACTTACTGAGAGAAATACTTGGAACACATCATTTAGTTTACTTAACTATAGTAACAACTCAACAGCTATACAAATTTTGTTCAATTGTAACTTCCTTTTTTGTTGCCACAAAATTCTGTCTGAAATATTTCAAATTCTTTCCCTTCATTCGTATATAATTCAACTAAAAAATACGTTGTTCTTTTTGTCTTCTTTCAAAAACTTTTACAATAAATTAACTTAAATACAGCTGCATAAACTTGAGCATCCATCAACACTTCATCTGCAAAATTGAACTTAAAAATAGAAAAACATGAGCACCTACGGAATGACTTCGAAAGGACTGAAGATGTCCTCTAGGACAAAACGTGCTGCAAGAAAATACAAGTAATGAAATGCTCTCAACAAAGTTACTTATTGTCTGAAAGTTGTAACTTTTTTGTGTATGTATAATGCTTAAGTAATAGGAAATTTCGTGTTGAGTAAAATTACAGAAAAACTTCATTGACCAGGCAGCAAAGACTATTGGGAATCGTTAAAACTTTGTCATACAAAATGAAGCCATTAACATGGTGGATAGTTGCACTTTGCTGGGATAATTTAAGTTATTCGATTGTTCGATTATTCTATTCTAATAGTGTCACGAAGTATACTTTGCACAATTTTGTGATATAGATTGTTTTAAGTTAGCATTGGAAATTTGATATTTACTATAACATCTGTAATCATTATCACGGCCTACATAGACTTAGTCTAGGCTCGCCGTTTGCTGGCCATATAATGCTTGTACAGCAACCTTCTAAAATTGTTGAGAGTCAATTTTCATAAAATCTTGATAATTGATAAAGAACAAACAGTCTTTCAACAAAAGCATAGAATGCCACAAAAGGTGTCAACGCCATTCATAATCGCTTTTGAAGTCTTTTACCATAAGACATATAAAATTTTAACTACAGGGTTGGCCATATTCGACGGACCCATCTGGCAACGCCATAACTTTTGACGGAGATGTCAGATCGCTTAATGACATACCGCGTTTGAAGCGTCAGTCCAAGCAGATTTTTACCATGGAACAATACACGCCACGCGAGCGGTCTGAAATAGTTGAAATTTACATTCAACAGAAGAAGTCAATTGTGAAAACTCAACGTGCTTTTAAAATATTAAAAAATGTGAGAAGTGCGCCTTCTAAGAACACCATTAAGCGTTTATACGAAAAATTTTCGACTGGTGAGGCTCTTTCTAATCCGAAGAGGCCAAATAAAAGTCGACCAAGGCGATCGGCCGAGAATATCGCTGCCGTACGAGCCAGTGTTGAGAGGTCCCCAAGAACATCCCAAAAACGCCGTTCTCAGCAGTTGGGCATGGCTCGGTCCACTTTACAACGGATTATTCGCGTTTATTTGGATTTGTTCCCGTACAAAATTCAATTGACGCAAAGATTGTTGCCTGCGGACAAGCCTCGTCGATTGGAATGGGCCCAACGAGTCATCGAAATGGCCGATGATGACGAGCAATTTTGGAACAAAATTATCATGTCCGATGAAGCCCATTTCATATTGAATGGGACCGTAAATAAGCAAAATTGCCGTATTTACGCCACAGAAAATCCTCAGGAGATTCAAGAATTGCCTCTTCATGACGAAAAAGTCACAGTTTGGTGCGGCGTTAGTGCGAAAACGGTCATTGGGCCGTTTTTCTTCCAAAACGAAAATGGTCATGCTGTTACTATCAACCAGGAGCGTTATCGCGACATGATGACCAATTTTGTGATGCCAATTATTCGTCGAAAGCGTATGAGGCAGTTCTGGTTTCAACAAGACGGCGCTCCACCGCACACAAGTCGCATAACAATCGATTTTCTGAAGAATTTGTTTCCGGGCCGTTTGATGTCGAAAAGTGGTGATTTGGACTGGCCACCGCGTTCGCCCGATTTGACGCCCGCTGACTTCTTCTTGTGGGGACATTTGAAGTCAAAGGTTTACGTTAACAAGCCAAGGACCGTAGAAGAGCTCAAGGACAACATTCGTGAAGAAATAGCCGCTATTCCGGCCGAAATGTTGGCGAAAACGATGGAAAATGCTGCAAAAAGGGCACAATGCCAGAGGCGGCCATTTGAGAGATATCATATTCAAAAATTGATGTAAACAAATCTACTTGGAACAAATTAAATGAATAAGATTGCCAACCGCCAAATTTTTATTTTTTTCTTTGATTTTTTTTTTTTAAAAACATGGGTCCGTCGAATATGGGCAACCCTGTATAAAACATAATAATTTGTCACATCACCTTTTCAAAATTCTTCTTTAACAAACATAGATTCAGAAATTTAAACAGAAAACATCACCAAAGATATCATATTGTCCATGAACGATAGAGGTCGCAGTGTTCGAGCTAGGAGGATGGTTAATTTCCAAATCTATCAATATCTGCTAAGTAGATAAAAACCTACCCGTGCAAGAACTGAGTTCACCTCCATAAAATGTTTTTGGAGGTTTTCCATGTAGTGTTTTTGATTAAGAGATTAATCCAGGTTTAATCTCTGGCTGTGTTATTGTGAGACAACACAGCAACAATCTCTCTAGGAGAGAGATTGTGGACTGTATATGGGATTGATTTGGAGTTAATTAATTAAGGGCCAATTCTTACGTGCCGAGCAGTAAGTTCTGGGCTAAAGAATTGGCGGTTTTAAAATAATTGCATAATTTTTCAGAGTTGAAAAATTATATATTTTAATTTAAGATTAATATATATATTACATATAAAAAGAAGGAGAGAGAGAAAAAATGAAAATGAATTAGAATTAATTCAATATATTTATTTCTAAAGATTGATATGTTCACCATGGGAGTTGTGCTGCAAAAGTAAAAACACATGTCTCGTCTGTAAGAAAAATCACCACACATTACTTCACATAAAACCACAAAGCGCTGCAAATTTATCTAATACCAAAACGTTCAATGCTATACACTCACCTCCAAATAATCATCAGCCAAAAACCAGGATAACACCTCCAAGTGCAATCCATCCAAAAGATCAAGAATCGAGTGGCAGCCACTCAAGAGTTCAACAGGAAAAGACGCAACCTCGTCTCAAGACTGTGAAGAAATCTAAAATATATTTGTTAAAATTTTTTTAAAAATTAATTTCCAATTTTTATGTAGTTTTGTCGGCGTTTTTTTAGAAAAGATGAAAATTAACTTTCAAATTCGATGTAAAACATCGGTGGCTATAGCATATTTTTAGAAATTTGACACTGAGATGCACTTTTTTGAAATTAGTTTGAAAAAGGTCTATAAAAAGCAGAGGCAGAGAAAGAATCGTTGTGTTCAACATAACCTAGTAAAACTTATTGGACTGTTAATTTGAATGTACCGAAGAAAAGTATGGTAAAAATAAATCCTTTAGTTACCTGTATCTCGCATTGTATATTGTATGCGATCGGACTACATTAGACAGCATTAGAAAGACAAGGTTTCATATTCCAAAAACTACTCACTTAGTTTTGTGATTGCTTGATTCAGTACTATTTGAGCGAGCTTTAAAGATGGACATTAGCAAAAACAAGATACGCCATGTTTTACAGTGTTTTCTTCGATAAAAATAAAAATGTAAGCCATGTGGCTGTAAATGTGAGTAGTGTTTATGGTCCTGAAAGCCGTAACTAGCAATTTTACTTTTTGTCGATTCTTTTCTAGTAATTTTGATGTCAAATATGCGCCACACTCTGGTAAGCTAGTTGTTGAAAATGTCGATAGAATAATGGAAACTGTCAAACCCAATAGTCATGTAAGCACTGTTACAATTAGTTTTGCTGTTTGTCTATTGGGATGGGCAAGGAAGTATCTACTACTATGTGTTGTTCCCCTACGGCAAAACTCTGAATTCGGGTCTTTACTGTCAACAATTGAACTGTCTGAAGGAAGCAATCGCCCAAAGCTGTCAGTCAGTTGGCAAACACCAAGTCACGCACATCGATAACGACTCACTAAAAGATCCAAGGACTTGATTAAGAGGTTCTTATGCATCTCATTATAGTACGGACCTCTCGCCGAGTGTCTGTTCTTGCGTGTTCTGATCTAGCGGCTGCGAGAACTTAATCGAAAGGTCCTTATGCATCTACCCCCAGTATGGACCTGTCAGCGAGTGGTTACCACCTGTTCTTGTGTATAACGAATGTTTCTGCTGGTGAAAAAAATCGTCTCAAAAGAAGCTTGTGTAAATCGAATGTCCTAACATGTTTGCCAATAAAAAAGAGAGTTTCTATGAAAGAGGCATAATAGAATTACCTTCAGAATGGCAACGAGTTGTCAGTAAAAGCGATGCACATTTAACTTAAAACGGATAGTTCTAACTATGCTAAATAAAGCTTTCAATGTCGTGCAAAAATAATGGATTTCTTTTTACTAAACCGAAACTATAAAGCCAGGAATTCTAGGTCAACTTTTAGGTTTTAAGTAAAGACGAATAAAACGTCTTAAATTCTCAAATATACTTTGTTAAAGAACTTGGAACTAGACTAATGTTATGGAAAAAATTGTAAATACAATTCTTGCAAAATATACGAGCCGGCAATCACTTTCCCACCCTTCTAAACTAAATGGGAACTTCATTTTACTTTTCTTTCAAATTCATTTGCAATTGTCAGATCCAAGAATCGGTATTCGTAACATAGTTGAACAAATTTTGTAACTCTTTTGTTTCATTAGTTTATGGAAACAACAAATAAGAAAAACAAAAGCCTTTGCAATGTCATCAACTCTAATAAACCAGCTGTAAATGAAGAAACTAATGACTGCCAAAAATCAATTCAATATTACAAGTTCTGTTCGATGAGACAAACACGTGTGGAGTCAACATTAAGAACTTCTAAAAGAGGCTGGCTGGCAGACAAGTAAACTTACAACAAAATACGATCATCATGGTTACGCTGTTAAAAAGCAGAAGGCGTAAAAGTAACTTGAAACATCTTCTTTTCCTCCATAGCCGGTAGTTTTGCAGCTCAAGCAAAGGATTCGTTCGCAGAAAACCGAAGGTAATCCTTTGCCAAAGAAACCTAAGGGGGCCACTAAGAGGCACTGATAAACATATTTTTTTTTTTCTTTTGTGGAATAAGAGTCCTTAAAGAATTTTGTCCTTTTTCTGAAGCACCAAACACGTGGGCATTAAGTGAAGAGCAGCTACGGCTGCTTTCATGTTCAAGTACAGCAACGCCAGCCAAACAATAGCAACACTTGGTCACAGCACCAGGACAATGTTTGACACATTTAGCATTCACAAGAAATTGTTGGCCCTTGTGTTGGCGATGTCACTGCCATCGGTTATTACTCCCACACGAAATAATGCGAGAGAGCTTTTGTGCGACATAACAAGTGCTGCTGTTACTTGCAACAACAGCAGTAGCAATGTGCAGCGTAAGAGTCAACAAGGAGATGCTTTAGCTGAAATGGATCACAGTCTTAGTAAGTAAAAGAAGTTCAAGAACAAATTACAGAGATGCGAGTGATATTTCGTGGGTTGTGTGAACAAAGAAAATTGAAAATTAAGTTAATTGAAATAAAGCTAATCTTGTCATAAACTCTGAAAAGACTTGGGATAAATATTTAAGACAGAAAATGCCAGTCATATCAAAGATTTAGAAGAAGTATGAAACGTAGGATATCTTAAAGGTCATTTGTTCAAACAATATCTGGGTAGGTGTAAGTATATAAAATATATACAAATTTACAGAGAACAAAATAAGTTTGATTTATTTGCATTGTGGAAAACTTAAAAAGGTCTATTCAAATTATTATAATTTGATGACAGTTAAAGTAAAGAAAATATATTTGGTTTTGTCCCCTCCGTTTTAATGACAATCTTCTCTTTGTAGAAACGTATATTCAAAATTCACAAATTCAAAATATTCTTTGTTATAAAAAATATCCACAATTTTCGAATTTTATAGCGGTACTACCATGCATTGCAGAAATTATTACGAACTACTCGTACATCTATCTCTTTCTCTCTTCCGCATTGTCAGTTTTGAAAATGCCAACTTTCATCGTTGTGATAGTCATTCACACAGCTAATTTCATTTCATGCCAGAGCCAAATTTGTTCTTAAATGACGCCGTAATAGGAAAAATATGATCCAGCAGCCATAATATATCTATGTTTACAAGGGATAAAGACTCAAATGGAGTTAGGACAAAGTCGAGTTCTATCGTTATTTTTGCTGTCCTTATATAAACGTCTTTATATAGACATTCGATCTCCCGTCCAAAATTCCATTTATATATCATATTTTTTTATTATTTTATATTTCAAAAGTTGTACTAATTTTTCAAAACGGCGATTTTTGTAAAAATAGATAATATTTTTAAATGTTAATAAAATATGAAGATAAAAGCGAAAATATATGTTTTGTTATTTTCATTTGTGTCCTTAAGACGCATATTGTCAGCTAGATTTGATTTCAAAATTCTGCGTATTTTAAAAGCATAATAACAACTTTTTGAAAAACGCTAATAACTCAAATAAATAAATAACTAAATTGCAAGTTAAGTCATTTTTCTTTGTAAGGAGAGATATTTTTGATGGACGGCGGTCCCCTAACTACAAAAGTAGTCAGGATTTCCAGCTCTGTGGAAAAATTTTCTTACAGATTTTTCAATTCTTGAAAAGTTGGCGTTAAATATTTTGAATTAATTCAGAAACAAAATACAAAATATTCATTACTCATTGAAATTTATTGGTACCGCCTTTACAGCAGGCCCCTTTCGAAATAATTTTCCCAAGCTGATGAATAATCCAATCATCACAACATTTTCAAACGAATTTTCTAGAAAAGACTTCTCTTCCTACCTCGAATTCCCTTTTATGTTTCATATCGACTAAAAACGAGGTAAGTGGGGTAATTTGAGTTTTAGAAAGAGAAAACAGTCAGCTGAAGACATATCAAATAAATATGATGCATTTTTTGCAAGAAATTTGTTCACAATGATAGCTTTAAGATGGGATGTTATGATGGTGTAACATCCATGAGTTTTCGAATCACAAGTCTGGCCTTTTTCAATGAATTTGCGTTCTTTAAACGCTGAGCAACGCCCAGATAATATTCTTTATTTACTGTCTAAGCTTATGATAAATATTTTGAGTGCACAATACCGCGTGAATCAAAGAAAACTGATAGTATTACCTTGACTTTGATCAACTTTGACATCTTCTTCTTTTTTTGGTTTCGACTCAGTTGGAAAGCGTCATTTCGCCATTCAACTTTGACGTCTTCTTCTTTTTTTTGGTTTCGACTCAGTTGGAAGGCGCCATTTCACCATTCAACTTCGATGTCTTCTTCTTTTTTTTTTGGTTTCGACTCAGTTGGAAAGCGCCATTCCGCCAATCTACTTTGACGTCTTCTTATTTTTTTTTTTTTTGTTTCACCTTTGACGTCTTCTTCTTTTTTTGGTTTTCACTCAGTTGGAAAGCGCCATACCGTAGCTTGTCATCACCAGCTATAAGGTGTTTCATAGGTGTACGGTCGAAATTGACTCGTTCTAATACGTCTTCACCGATATTTGCGTCGAGTTTTTAAAGAAAATTTAGATCCTTGAGAACTAGTCAAGCTACAGCGCATTTCATACACAAACAATGGTGTGAAATGGTACGAATTGATTCGCGAGACACAGAAAGTTCAGTAGCTATCTCTCCCAAACTTAAATGATGAATTTTCAGTCTCAATTTCCTTCAGTTTATCGATGTTAACTTCAAGACATTGAAGACGTTGATGGGGCAAATCTACCATTATATCTTTCCCCATAAAATCGATAAAATCAATTCACCGTAAGCCTTCTGTAACATTTTCTGCGATTCGGCACACGACATTCTATTTTTTTCATCCAAATATTCAACTATTCAGATTACTTCGAGTTAATTATTTACTCTTTGTCAATCTCAATCAAATTTTCATAAGCAATGTTTTAACGAATTCAACAAATTTTAAATTTGATTTAATATTCCCATTCTTTAATTTTCTATTGGTGGAAATAATGTAGATTTATCTCAATGTTTCCTACCTGACCTTATCACATCAACTTCGAATTGTTTACAACAAATCTACATCTGTTCTATCCATCTAATAGCACTGAATACTATTTAAATATATTTCATTTTTTATTCATTGTGTACCTGGGAACAGCTACTTTGTTCCGTATTACAGTTGAATATGGTTTTGCTACACATTTTCCTTGCCAACTGAAATCTATAACATATTCAGTTTCAATCATAAATCACCAGAGGGACAGCATCTATATGTTCATAAACCTCTAACAGAAATATACATTACGGACAGCCAAAAGCAACCTTTGAAGGGGAACTCAATCTACTACATAAATCACGGATTCATTCAGCTGTGCGATTTGCAGGACCAACATTGTGTAAGGCATATGGAACACCTTCTTTCGGATCCACAACACGGTGCGCTGTATCTTTTCCAAAAAAGCCTTATGTAAGGCCTTCTATAAGGTATAGCAAAAATAAATGCATTATTTTTCTAATAGATGGCTTTAGATACGATTAGATTTCGGACTCAAAAAATGTGTGTTATTGTATTAAGTAAGAGAGAGAGAGAGAGAGAAAACGCCACATCTAAAATTCTTTGGGTTATAAATGCGAAAACGCAAACTATGAATAGTATTTATGATCCTGCTGATGTAACAGCCAATCATGCGCAATTTTGGTTTCATTGGTTCAGTTCTGGTAATTTTAATTTCAAGAATGCACTACGCTCTGGGAGGCTTATTGTCGAAAATGTCAACAGGATAATGAAAATTTTCAAATTCGACCATCATGTAAGCATTGTTTTGATTGCCCAGAAGATAAATATTGCACAATAAGTGGTCTGGAACTACATGAGTTATCGCAAAAAAAAACACATTTCCATTTGCGAATTCTTGCTGAATCGCAACTAAATTGGACCATTTCTGAAACGGGTGAAGGCTGGAGATGGTGAAGCGAATTATTAGAGGCCTTAGGGTCGAACTAACGAACTTAACCTATTCTCAAACTTTAAATGGATAAGAACCTCAACTTTTTTGATAAGAAAGTTGTGGTTGTGCGTGTGGCTGTGTATTTGGTTAGATAGACAGAAAATCGTCTACTATGAACTCCGCTACGTCCAAATTCTTAATATGAACCAAAAGTGCTTCCTTCAGATGGTCAGCAAATGGACCATCTGAAGGAAGCACTTTTGGCCTATGGGAAACGAATTGTTTTTAATCAATACAACGCCAGGAAACATGCCTCAATAGTGATTAGCCAGAAACTTCGGGAGCTTGATCGGGAGGTTTTTTATCCTTATAGTACGGACATAATACCAAGTGATTACCTTATGTTCCTATCTATGGCGAAAGATTTTGCTGGTGATAATGTTGTCCCAATATAAACTTGTGAAATTCGACTGTCTCAGATATCTAAAAGATTGGCATAATTGAACCAGCTTTAAAATTGCCTCGCCTAAATCAGATCATTCTAATTATGCTAAATATAGCCATCAATGTGGTGCAAAAATAATAGATGTCTTTTTACTACACCTTATATTAGTTTTGCATCTCTTTTCTCCTCTAGTAGCATGACGGTAGGATTTTTTGAAGCGAGAATGAAAAGTTTAATTTCTCAATGTCCACAATGTTATGTGGAAATGATGGCAGACATAGCTCGTACCACACAATTCATAAGTAGACTGATGATGGAAGGCCTTCCAATAGATAGTTTCCGTCAATGGGCATTGTTATTTCTAAAATATGTGTATATATTGGTAAAGGCGAATGTGTGCGTAATATTTTAAAGGCACACACTCCATTGATATAAATCAATACATAATTTAGTTATGGAAAAAATCGTTGTTAAGGAAAAAATTTGTTGTTTCTTGGCAACATCAAAAACTGCATATAAATGAACAAATAAAGCCAACAATTTTGTTTGTCATAATTTCTAAGCTCAAGCATAGAATAAACCGATAGGGTCAATACTGGGCTATTAGATTTTGTCATTTTCGGATAATTTGTATCGGTGTATTCATGACTGAAATCATTGTTGGTATTTGAGTATTTTAAATACTTTGAAAATTTTGAATATTTTGAATATTCTGAATATTTGTACTGTTTTGAATATTTTGAATATATTGAATATTTGAGTAATTTAAATATTTTGAATATTTTCAATATTTTAATATTTTGATTATTTTAATTATTTTGAATATTTTCAATATTTTGAATATTTTCAATAATTTGAATATTTTCAATATTTTGAATATTTTCAATATTTTAGTATTTTGATTATTTTGAATATTTTGATTATTTTGAATACTTTGCATATTTTGAATATTTTAAATATTATGAATATTTTCAGCATTTTGAATGTTTCGAATACTTTGAGTATATTGAATATTCTGAATATCTTGCATATTTTACATATTTAGAATATTTTGAAAATTTCGGATATTTTGAATATATTAAATGTTTTTAAATATTTTGAACATTTTGAACACTTTGAATATTTGAATATTTTGAATATTTTGAATATTTTGAACATTTTGAATATTTGAATATTTTGAACATTTTGAACATTTTGAATATTTGAATATTTTGAATATTTTGAACATTTTGAATATTTGAATATTTTGAATATTTGAATATTTTGAATATTTTAAATATTTTGAATATTTTAAATATTTTAAATATTTTCAATAATTTGAATATTTTCAGTATTTTTAATATTTTTAATATTTTGAATATTTTAAATAATTTTAATATTTTAAATATTATAAATATTTTAAATATTTTGAATATTTTGAACATTTTGAATATTTAA
>JAHXMU010000353.1:35960-55767 GCA_019455685.1 Philornis downsi | reverse complement strand
ATTTTTTGAATATTTGAAATATTTTATATTAAATATTTGGAATACATTGAATATTTTGTATATTCTGAATATTTTGAATATTTTAAATATTTTGTGTATTTTGGATATTTTAAATATTTGGTATATTCTAATATTTTGAATATTTTGTGTATTTTGAATATTTTAAATATTTTGAATGTTTTTAATATTTGAAAAATTTTCCTCTATTCTATTTCCTCTCAAATACGAGTACACTGTTGACATGTTTTCATTTTCATTCCTGTCTCGGTATTTCCCTCTACCATTCCTTGACTAAATGACAAATTGCTAAAAGTTTAGCTATTCAGGTCATGTCGGACATCGCGAGAAACTTGGTTATGGTTTCCAGCCAACCGATGAAATTCTAATTACATCAAACATTAACAAGTTAAGCTGTCCGGCTATTATAGCTGCCAACGGAAGACGAACTCATTGCTTAAGAAGTCCCTTGTATGAGACTTTAATTAGCTAAACACTCACAGTGTAGTAAAGAATATTTCCTCACGCCAGACCCTATTAGGAAACTTCACATAAAGGAGCTAATATGAAAAAGTTTAAGTGTTAAACGTCAGTGGGGCTGTTACAGAAACTTCTAACTTTTAACGATGGCAAAATAATAAAACTTAAAGAAATAACACTTTTACCATTCGCTTAGGTCGCTAAGCATTTGATTCACGGGTCATAACAGATAATACTGTTAAGCTGTTATGTACATGTGTCACTTGGATGTAATTTTATATGGTTGTTAATTTTTATAGTCGTTAACTTTTTTATGACTTGCTAAACGTTTTTATTATGCCTCATAATCCAAGTCAGCTCAATAATTTTTTTATGTCTTATCTTTATGCTTTTCATATTGCCCACAATACGTCATAGATCATTGTTAGTTGAACGTTAAATAGTGATAAAACACCTTCGTAATAGACCAGACTCTAATCGTTAACATCCATTAACCGTCTAATTGGTCTTTAACCAGCCTGTGCCACACATTAGATGTATTTAATGTGCCATCTGCTTTTGCCAAAGTTCACCTCAATCCTGTTAACTACTTAACAGAGTTATGTTGTTGCACAGCATCTGAGTATGTTAAAATCATTCTTGAGTTTGCGCGCCAATATAAATAAATGTTATTGTAACATTTCTATGTCATCCATAGGAAAATGTTAGTTCACTGTAGTTCTTTACATGGAAGGGAATTTTGTTTAAGTGCAGCAATTATTCTCTTACAAAGGACTCTTCAGTATTACTACTTTAGCGTTTTTTCTTAACACAGTAAAAGGAACAGTATTGTATCTTATGACGGAGTGACGTCAATGGAGCCCATTCGGGGCAAAGTTTACCAAATTTGTATAAATATCTTGTGACCAAATATGTTTCTTGACTTTTTAAGTCAACTGAGTTATGTCTATCTGTCTGGCTTGTAGACACGATAACTGTCGTAAATCTTAATGCAACTTTGTAAAACTTTGTACTTCTTAATATTTTGGCAGATCGTAATCGAGGATCGTAAAAAAGCTATAAAGGTCCACCTATTCTGGTACCTCCCATACAAATCGGCCCATTTTTCTAAATTGAATTTTTTTGTTTTTTGTAACTCTTATTCGTAGGCTTTGCCTATTAATATCAATTATTATTATTTAATTAATATTAATTCGTAGACTTTGCTTATATATTGTTCGGTAAACCTAGGCAAAATTGGAAAAAGTCTTCTGATTAATCACACCTCCTCAGCTACCTTTCATACAAATGGCCGACTTAACCTATATACTCGTATACTTAACCTCATATCTTTGAATCAGTTGAACAGAATCAAAGCAGTCAAATTTTGCACCCATCATCACTTTGATAAACTTAGTTTCGAGAATGAAAACTAACAGCATTGCCCCGCCCTTTATAGTACGCCCTGTACAATAGACCTATGTAACCCTTCTATTCTTGTGCTCATATCTTTCATTCTACGGCAATAACTCAATCAAATTTGATACAAGCTAAACAATTACTATACTAAGATGGTAACAGGAAATTAAAATAAGCAGCTTTTTCACTCTTCTTCTAGCGCCTTTTATACAAATTAGCCGATTTTCTGAAGTTTTGCTCTGTAGTTTCTAATTAATAGGCCATATCAGCCTAGATTTTTGTCTACCATGCTGACTAATAATTCTCCTTAAAACTCGAGAAAAATCGACCCAATAACCACGTGCATTATGCCGTATATTCCTGGATTCATATCTTGCATTCAATTGGACTAAATTCAGTATGATTTATTACGTATCGGGCATTTAGTAAACTGAGTTCTTCGAAGGAAATTGGATTGAATTGTCACACCACACGCTTACATATTTTAGCAGAAATCTGTAGATTAATCAAAATTTCTAAACAGAAGACTTCAGTTATAATGTATAATGTATACCTATACATCGAATCATAATGAACGGCGATTTACTTTGACAGTCTTATGTTTGATTCATCCAATTAAGAGTTACAGCTTTCTCAAAAGGAAGTACGAAAGAGGTAAAAAACGGCAGATCAAAGAGGAGAAGACGGTCACCATAATTCGTTTCAGGACGCAGTACAGTATTAACCAAAGCGATTACTTTTAGATTTTATTTTGATAATGTGGATGTCCAAGATAAGTTTTGATTTGGTAGGCCAATCGCAGAAAATTTCAATAAAACCTTGAAAATCGTTGAGTCGAATCAATATGAGAGCTCATATTCCATTGCCCAAAGACTAAAAATAAGTCCGAAACCCCGTCTAGAATCATTTGCATAAGGCTGGTCTCAAGGAAATGCTCGTTGTATGATTGCCTCGTCCTTTATGCCAAAAGAAACTTGTGAGCCATATAGAACCCTGCCTGTCGCTGTTGAAATGGAAGGAAATCAAGCCATTTTTGAAGTGGATTGTAACTGTCGATGAAAAATGATCCGGTGGCCCAGATCAAGCTAATAAAGTTCAAGAAGATTTTGCCGATCGTCAACACATTAGACCTAGGAGGTGTCTAACTCTCACATTTTAATTCTATAATTGATCAAGTAGACATGATCGGCATTATTTCGAAATATGTTTTTTTTTTCTTATTACCCGGATTTGTAAGGAAATCCAGACGAAAAAAAATGACGATGAGACTAAAGCTACGTTTTATGAGAGCCTAAATGAAATATATCATACCAATATCAATATTTCATAAGCAGGTAGAGTACGAAGTTGGATAAAATTGGCCAAATAGAAAAAAACTTGCCCATACAAGAACTAAACGCCTCTCTATAAATATATCCATGTCTCAGATTTTTTTTACCAAATTTATATAAGTAAATATTTGACTGATAAATGAAAATGCTGGCTCAATTCAATTACTTTTTGAAAATTTGTTTTTGAAAAATTATGATTTTGACTTGGCAGAAGTGCTAATTCGACATATTCTGTATTGCAAGAGATAGCGATATTCTGTATGTTCAATAGCGATTTTATTGTTTAAAAAAAAGTTATTAAAGACTTAAAAATTTAACATGGTCTTTATTCCAATCTCATGGTCAGTTTCTTTCCCTCAACATCACAATATTTCATAAAGATCAATTGCGAAAATACTTTCAAATCACAGGCAATTTGCTCCCATTGTGCGATGACTCTTGATACATTTCTAGCAATGTCTTCACACAACAAAATCGTTGTCATCACAGCTACATTGCCGTAAGGCTTATCATCCTCACCGTAACATCACATCAAGGCCAGACAGACATGAAACAGCACAAATGAAATAAAAAGAAATACTTTGAAAAACAAACAACTGCAATTTATTTATTTGTCTTCTTTCTTTTCTTTTTCCCTACGAAAATATATAAAAATTTTTTATTAAAAAATTTCCTACCCAGGCAGCAGATCTCCCAAGAGGTCGTTTGCAGATAAAAGTTTTTGTAAAAGTCAGTAAGAGACAAAGGAATGCAAAAAAATGAAAAAAAAAACACACAGTTTTTTATGGTAAAAAAATGTAGGAATTTTTCCATTTTTCGAATGTCTAATAATGGGATAGCAGAATTATCTGTTAGGGGATTCAACAAATTGTTCAAGCCCATATGGAGTAGGGATGATGTTGTTTTTTATGAAAATTAAATGTTTTCCAGTTAAAAAATGAGAAAAAATGTGAATTTTCTGTTGAAGTTTAACAGGAGCCCAGGATAACTA
Source organism: Philornis downsi (assembly GCA_019455685.1). Taxonomy (NCBI): domain Eukaryota; kingdom Metazoa; phylum Arthropoda; class Insecta; order Diptera; family Muscidae; genus Philornis; species Philornis downsi. The sequence goes on along the minus strand of JAHXMU010000353.1, from coordinate 51,570 downwards.
ACAACGAAAAGGAACTTGGAAACAAACAAGAACAGCAAACAAAAACATATAAAATGATTTCATAAAAAAAGAAACGAAACTCCTCCATGAGGGTTTCTACAACACCCACTTGCCACTTTGTTTGTGATATGCTTCGCAGTACTCTTTCTCCACCTCCTCCTCTTTATTCCTGTTATTTTCTGCTACGCCTGAAAAAGTTTTTTGTTTTCAGATTTTTTTATTTTTCTTTCTTTTTTTTTTTTTTTGTTATTCTACTTTAGGTTTTACCTTCGTCGTCTGCATACAGATGAATTCCATATACATGTATATACATACATACATATTCCAACATACACAGACAGACATTTGTTGGCATCAGCATTGAAGTGCTATGTACCAATTTATGTACTCCGTCTGTGCCAATTTCATATGTTTGAGTAAACTGTTTGTTAGTATCTTTTGTATCCTTTAAGGGTGGGATACGCCAACATACGGACGAAAATCCGTCTATATGTGTGGGCACGCAAACAAATATACACACAAGCCCTCATGTGTACATATATGAACAGTGTATGTTAAACATGTACATACATATGTATTCACATGGTATATCCCTGACACGTTTTACCAATCGTGCCGGGTAGTGGAATACATCAGGCCTCGTTAGGAGAACAGCATATTTCGGAGCCAGGCTGTTTAACTTTACCGTGTGTTGTTAGAGTAAAATTTGCGGAACATTGAATTCTTAATAGGAGATGTCTACTTGATGTATAATTTCCCCCTTGGGCATGTTGCATATCCTTGAATATGCATTTATAACTAACTTTTAGGATGTTATAAAAAGTCAAACATTGTTTTTTACTCTCACCTGAAAAAAATTCATTTTGTCACATTTTTCATTTCTCAACTTCAATTCGGGAAATACAGGGGAATTACCTTTCGAAGTGCTTTAAATTAAATGGCTGACAGTGTAAAAGTTATAGTCAGGAGAATTAACTTACATATACCTTCATTCAATATCCTTTGTTTGCAAAAATGTGTGGGGAATCAGATGGGATGTGGTAAAACGCCAGGTTCTTATCAGAAAGTAATCTGAACTAACGCAGAATAAAAGACGTAAAATTGTAATTTAATAAAATCTTCCGTTTAGAAGTTATAAAGAAACCATTGATTTTGGCAAACCGACCGTTGTATGTGGCGTGTCTCCAAGGGGCGTGGCTATGAAGTACATTTTCATTCGCAGAACTGTGTTTACTAAATATCTAACGTATGCTAAGTTGTAGTGAATTTAATGTAATTAAAGGCAAGTATGAAGCTGAGTAAACTTGGGTTAAACTAAATAATTTGTTTGGATGCTGCGAAAAGGGTGTCAATATATACGAAAATAGGGTCAATATTTACAAATTTTGGGTAGCACTGAACACAAATAACAAGAACCCGGCAAAAGAAGTGCATCCGCGGAAGCTAAAATTCACCGCAATTTTTGGAGCAAAGTTTTTTTTCCATTCATTTTCTTTATTGATTCTTTCTTTTGAAATTTACAATAAGTATTCAAATCTTAATCCTATGTTAAACTAAGCTATCCTGCCATTGCCGGATCTTATTTTTAGTGAGTCGAACTTTGTATCACCGGACCAAGCCTAGCGTGTCCTTTCTTCTTAGCCGTATATAACCGGGAAAATGTTGAAGGTTTTGAGCGAGTGGATTTGAGTGGAGGGACAACTTCGATATATTTCCTCTGAAATATAAGGTATGTTTAAATCCTTGTGTACGTTATCATTCCTAATATACCATGGGGCACCACAAATTTGGCTCAGTAGTCTTGATTGTCTTCTCTGTAGCTTATTTATGTTAGAAGACGATGCCTTTCCCCACCACTGGATGCCATATGTCCATATTGGCTTCAATATGGTTTTGTGGATGGTGATTTTACTTTCCAAACTGAGAGTAGACTGGAAGCCATTAAGCCAGTGGGGTTGAGCCATTTTTAATTTCAATTGTATGATTTTTGAGTCAATGTGATTTTTCCAGGTGAGACGTCGATCAAGGTGAATACCTAACATGGTTAGGTTAACATGGTTATGAACCGGTATGGTACTACCGTGAATAGTGAGGGCTGGGCAATTGTTCTGTCTAAGAGAGAATGTAACCTGTACACTCTTAGTGGCATTTACTTTTATCTTCCACTTTTCGAGCCAAGATTCTAATGTGTGTACATATATGAGACTACAGTTGTCTAGAAGCCATTAATGGGCAGGTGCTAATGCTCATGAATGCAGTGTCATCAGCGAAAGTTAAGGTTTGAATTAGGGAATCAACAGGCATGTCAGAGGTGTAGATGGTATATAGTATAGGGCCTAGTATACTGCCCTGAGGAACTCCTGCTGAAACTTTTCTTTGAGTTGAAACAGAGTCCTTCGATTTGCTACAAAAGATCGATCCTTTAGATAGCTCTCCAGGAGCTTGTGGGTATTTGCCGGTAGAAAAGAGACTATTTTGTGAATAAGACCTTCATGCCATACTTTATCAAAGGCTTGGGAGATGTCTATAAAGAGAACTGAGAAATATTTTTGATCTTCGAATGTTTTCCTGATCTAGCTTACTATACGGTGTACTTGTGTACTTGTACTTGTACTTGTACTTGGAGCAAAGTGATGAAAATTTGCGTAATCATCAATGAATTTAGTATAGGCTTGTCATAGGAAAGAAACGGTTTTTATGATGTGTCTTCTTCATATTTTCGTGAGAGTTATTATTATAGCAATGAAACAGCAGTCATTCTGGTGCAATTTTTTCATTTGACTAAAGAAATGTTGGTTTTTGAACACAGTTTTCAAAACGAAACTAGACTGTAAAACAGTGTTTCTATCAATTGCGATTATGTGGCAGTCGAATCCAAAAAAATTAATAGTATTAAAATGTAATTCAATCTAATAAGAACTACCCGGTTTGTTTAGCTTTGGAAGAGGTATTCAAATGCTTCTTTAGGAATCATAAATATGCATATATTGCGCTATTGGAAATGATGAAAATGTTATTCTTTTTGAATAGACTTCCAGTCTTTTTTTGCTTTGGATTTAAAGTCACCGAAACCTACGAATCAGAAATTACAGAGTCGATCAACTCGAGTAGAAGGTACTAGAAGGTGGGAAAATGTTTCCTTTTTCATTCTCAGAACTAACTTTGCCAAGAAGGTTAATTGCTAGTACCTTCTTAATAACAGTTTTTACACATTTGTAAACTATCTTTCAAAATAGTGGGCCGATGCTCCTGTAGCATAAAACTTTTCTATTATTGATCGAAGTCCTTATGGAATGCACACAAGTATAACTCTTGAAAGCTACAGATCATCAAAGTTATTGGCAGTACAGACGACCGAAATCCTATGACATGCAGACAGTCGAAGTCCGTGCGTAGTACAAATGAATGAAACCCCGGTAAGATATAGATGATCGAAATCTCCATGTAGTACAGACAACTTCTCATGAACTTAAACGTATTTCCTGTTAAAACTCCCTAAACGAAACCCACTACCTTTCGAAGGTTCCTAAAGCTAAGAACCTAAAAAGGTTTTACTAAACTTGTTGATTACTAGACTACTCAAAGTGTATGTCTACGTTATTTTTGAAAGCAATGCGAAATTTAAATTTCTCCCAAAAATTAGCCACTTTTGTTTTGAAATCCTACATCTTTTGAATTTGTTCTAAACTTTAAAATTCAACTGGGAGACGAATTTTCTTTATCATTCCACTACATGAACACTTACCTTGTCTAGCACATTTCAAAACTTCAGGAATTTGTTCATTTCCTGGTCCATGGCAAACATTTTCTCATATCCAGTCAGTCACAATCACATTCAGTCACCTCTCTGTCTTTTGAGCAGATTGGGCCTGTTACCCTTTAAATCCATCTCTGTTTTCAAACAAACTCCAATGTTGAATCTTTTCATATGAAAATTACGTATCAAAACTGATAAATCCCACTAACGTATGCGAACACACCCCTTTGGAGTATGCCCTCCACAGGCCACATACTTTCTACGTCATCAGTGCACTAGCTAATACGTATGTATATAACGCTCACTCAAACGCCCCAGGATACAAACATTTACACCTACCACCACCCAACGCATTCATTCTCACACATGATAACAGGCGCCATCCCTTCATGTTATCCTTTTGTTGTCGAGGAAAGTAGAAAGTGATTGAGATGGCTCCAGTGATTTCATTTTTTAGTTCAACACATGTGTGATACGTGCGTGGGTATGTGTGGTGGTTTTATATACACGTATGCGTTTTGTGTAGACTCCTGTTACATTCAGTGTAGGCAGTGAAAAGGCATAAAAAAACTTCTTTGTACTTCCTTCCTGTACATCTAATTCAACTGGTGTAAACACTAAAACTGTTGATTATTGTCTCACACTAAGAAAGTGATGTTAGTTCCGGCATCAATTAAAAGAAATAAATTGAGGTTGATGTATGAAAGTGTAGCATTTTGGACAAGTTCTGCTAGCATTGGTTGATAAAAATACAAGTTTTGTGTTGTTTTCTAATTTCTAATTTCTTGATCCTTACTGATGTGAGAATGGGGCAAGTAGTAACACCAAGGCTGCTAGCCAATTCCGAACCAAGCTGGTTTTGCACCGAACCAGTTTTTCTGCCTGTGAACCATACAACGAACCAAACCAGCATCTATGAAAAAACTAGTGAATCAAACCATTGTACTCGTATGTGAATTGATTTTCTTATGAGTCAAGTCTTTTAAGGTATTTAGATTGCCATTAAAATGTTATTCAACAAAATAAAGGACAGCTAAAGAAATAAAAAAATTATTTATGTGAATCACATTTTATTATAATTTTGTATGTTAATAAAATTCATTTCATTTCGAAACAGTAACGCAGGCCGCAACTATAAGGTATAGTAAGATGAAATGCACTATTTTTCCAACAGACGGTTTTAGTAATTTTTGCATAAAGGTAAAAGAAAGGTAAAATTGCGTACTTAAAAAACTGCTTAGACAGATCTGTGATTGCTTGACTCCGTATTGCTTGAGTGCGCGTCAAATATGGACACCAGCAAAGAGAGAATGCGCCACATTTTAGAGTTTTTTTTATGATAAAGGCAGAAACGCTAGGCAGGTAGCTGAAAACTGGATTAGTATTTATAGTTCTGGTACTCTAAAAATCAATTTTTTTCCAAAATTTTGGTTTCGTCGATGTCCAAGATGCACCACGTTCTGGAAGGCTACTTGAGTCGCAAATGTTATGTAAGCATGGCTTTGATTAACCAGGATAAAAATATTGAACAGAAAACCGTTTGGATCCACTTGAATAAGACTGAATATAAAGAGAAGCACACGAGGCCACACGAGTTAAGGCAAAAAGAAAAACCTAATGGACCGAATTTCCTTCAGCGAATCGCTGCTGAATCCCAACAAAATCGACTGATATCTACAGCTGCTGGTGGCTGGTGATGACAAGTGGGTCACCAGCAATAACGGCCGTAATTGGATAGTTGTGAGCCAGCGCTAACGGTGGCCAAACTTATATTGACGGTCGGGAAGATTTTGCTGTGTGTTTAGTGGGAATGGCAGGAAATCATCTACTAAACGCTGCTCCCCTACGGTCAATCTCTTCATTCGGGCCCTCTGCCGACAGAAGCAATAGTCCAAAAGCGGCCAGTTTTTGGTCAATAGAAGAATAATAGGTTAGGAGGTTCTTTTCCATCCATCTTACATCCCGCACCTGACATCACTTGATTATCACATGTTCTTTTTCAAGCTTGTGAAAGTCAACCATCCCAGTTTTTGCCAATAATGAAGAGACAAGCATAATAGGATTATCTTCAAAATAGCAACAAATTATCAAACAAAATAGTGCATATTTAATTTAAATCGAATCATTCTAACTATGCTAATAAGACTATTCAATGCCAAACAAAAGTATCGTATTTCTTTCTACAATATCTTATAATTAAGTCTAATATAGTGATGTCATTAGCCTCGTTAGCCTTATTGGATATGTTTTCATTTTAAAGATACAAAGCTCTAAAACTTGGAAAGCAGCTATAGGGCTATGCTTCTTATTAATTTTAACCAAAAAAACATAGTAAACCCAAATTTTTAATGCTAAAATATGATAACTCCGTAGAGTTATAAAGAAATATTTCGTAAAAATTTCTTAGGAATTCTACCAAGTGTAAATTTTTGAGGGATTTAAACAAAATTGGAATTTACTAAATAACTAAGAATGTAGGCAAAGAAGAATGTATCCCTTTCATTCCATAAATGAGATATGGAAGAGCTTCTCACATTCAATGAGCTTACATGCATTCTATTTGTAAGCCCACTCAACGGGACGTACAGATTAACGGCAATTCCGAAAGTTTGCTTCCCAAACTATGGAAAGCATTTACAGGACTGGTTAATTACTCGACTATTCGAAATGATTGTCAAACACATCGAGATGACCGCCTAATGATAGGTGGCTGTATGCGGGATTGAACCTGTGATCAAAAGAACGATAGTCGCGTGTACTAACCATCGCGCCACGGCCGGTCACAGAATGTAAACAAAGGTAAAAAATGTAAAATTAAATCGCCTTTGGAATGTTCAATCCAAGTTGTTTTTTTGTAACATAATTATTAAGCATTAATCTCAAGATTGGACTTTTAATTAATCAGAAAAATAGCAAGATTTTTAAACATTTCAATAATTCCTTGACTACTACCCCGGTAACTATCAGTGCCATGGCGTCATAATCATATGTTTAAGAAGTCTTTTTCTACATTAATTTATAGAAAATGTTTTTGGAAAACACATTAATCATTCATTCACAAAATAAATGCATTCTGCCAAAAATGCTGCAGAAGTTGATCAATGAAACACAAACGCAAAATATTTGTTGTTAATTCAAATTTATTGTATCGTTTTCTAAGTAGACGCCTTGCGAAATAACACACTTAAGCCAACGAATGATTCAATGATTAATTTTCAGGAAATTACTACCATTCTCACCTCAAATTGTCTTTCAAGTCTGTGCTTCTTTGAGTTTGTTGTGCAAAATTCATGGGTATTCTTTTCATAAATTTGTGTTTTTTCGACAAATTTACTTTCTCAAATGCTAAATAACACCCAGATAATATTCTTTATTTACTGTCCTAACTTATGGCAAGAATTTTGTGTGCCCCACCCCGCACTAATCAAAGAAAACAACCAGTTGACTTTTAATCAACTTTCACGCGATTTTTTTCGGTTTCGGTTCAATTGGAATGCTCTATTCCAAGCTTTGTTGCCCGGTTGGAATGTCAACCAGTTATAATGCGTTTCGTAAACCTAAGACAGAAATTGATCGGCTCTAGCATGTCTTTACCAACCTTTCTTACGATGGAGTTTTTGGAGAATGTAACATTTTCAGCGATTCGACAAACGGAATTCCATTTGCAATACAAAATTCGGACCAAATTCTTTCCTCGAAATTTGTATCCATCAAATTTCTTATGAAATGAACCGACAAAAAAGATCGAGCACTGTAAATAAATTAAATGACAGATTGAACTCAAACTTCTCGTTAGTATAGAGGGCAGTTGTACTAACTTAGTGACAAAAAGAATTTTGGCAATACCACCAAGCGAACTTTTTAAATAATAAATAAATAACCTGTTCTTGGTATTTTTTTTTTTTTTTTTTTTGGCAGAAGTACTACTTTAAACACTTATACAAATGAATAACTTAGAACGATTTCAATGTATTTCTCCCAATGGAATAATACCAATCGGCTCTTCCTAATAGAAATATCGGTTAATTTTACTCAACGTAATGGTTTCGGGCGATTCTTCTTAACATGATTACGTTTTAAATAAATTAAATGACAGATTGAGCTCAAACTTCTCTTTAGTATAGAGGGAAGTTAGGCTAACTTAGTGACAAAAAGAATTTTGGCAATATCTTCAAGCGGACTTTTTAAATAACCAGTTCCCTGTTTTTTTTTTTTTTTTCTTTTTCGACAGCGGTTTTATTTTATGGACTAAGAAAATAAATTCGTATGAAACGAATAGTATTTTTATTGTCCACTATAAGTAAATGTCAGCACAAGGCCATTCTTTTTCTTTAAATGTATCCACTTTATGAGACTCTCATAAGAATTTGCTCGAACTTGCAAAATTGATTTCATTTCTTTCGGAAAGAAAAATTCATAACATATTCCCATACATTTTATTTGTTTTGCATAGTATTTCGTATAGTTTTTTACAAAAGTAAAAATAGTATAGATGTTATGATGCATATTTTAAACTTTTTTTGCAATCAATCAATATTGAAAAGAAAAAACCGATTCATAACAACAAAAACTAAAAAATAGGTCATATAACAAACTGCACACAAGTTATTGGTTAAATAAGAGGAAAATTCAAAGCGCTTTATTGTTGCATGCCTCTTATTTAACCATTGACTGAAACAATAAAAGATCAAGGACAATTCTTGCTGGCCTGCAACTTGGCAATATGAAACCTTAAACTTGACTTATAAGACTACAGAATTTTCCTTTGGCAGTGCATATATAAGTATGCATATGAAATGAAATCAATCTTGAAATATAACATTCAAGAGAAAACATATCAAGACACTTTTATATATAATATGCTGAAGGAAGAAGAGTGTTGCACGGCGCTCAATATCCTTTGTTATCTATCTTTGCCATTTTGAATCAATGTCTTAATTTTTGTTTTCTTAAGGGATTTATTTTTAATATTGTAGAGTTCCGAGTTGATGATGGACGTTATGCCACTTCACAATAAAAGTCATTGGTTTTGCCATTGACCAGAAGACAAAGCAGGAAAGCTAATAAATCCAAATGGAGAAAGATAAATTTAATTTTAATATCGTCACAGTTTGACAAAATAGTTATGTTTTATTTATCGCATTAGCTAAGATATTAAAAAATTGTTTACCTAGTTTTTGGGGATATAAGGATGTTACATATACAGCAAAACTCAGTGAAGGGAAGCGACCTGAGGCGAACACTCAACTTACTTTGAAGAAACTGTTGTTGAAAGGTTTTTCAACAGAACAACATTGGTCGATTGTTCCGAAAAAGGCAATTCTTATTTATTTATGTAGCTGGCCGTTGAAATAAAAATATTCATCTATTTGTAAAAAAAATTTTGGAAAAAATTCAAAATGTTTTGATTCTGTGCTCCTTCTTCTTCCCTAAAACTAGGAAAGTGTTTGAAAAGGCTGATAATTCCCTTCTCCGTCTGACATGTTCGAGCCAAGGCATCCACTGTATTTTAAAGCACTTGACATACAATTTTAGTAGTATTTTTCCCTCGAAGACCTCCAAACAAATAAGGTTGCTCTTCCTTTACAATGATGGACCCATATACTTTTCAGAGCATTTTTCTCTCAAAAACTCCCAGAGCTGATTTATCCATTTGTGGTTCATCCAATAAGGATGTCTATTTCAGTCGCCACCTAAGAAGAAGAAGAAGAAGAAGATTCATCCAATGTCCAGTAATTTGTACTTTACAGAAGGCAAGTGTACAATGTCTATAATACCAATTTTTTCCGATAAAACAATTTTGGTCGTTTCCTTCCAGGCAAAACAATATCGGTCGATTCTTTCCAATGAAACAATTTTGACCGATTCTTTCTAATGGGGTAATTTTGATCGATTTCTCTAAAAAAGAGTTTTTTGCTCGATTCTTCCCAATGAATAATCGATTCCTCTCAATAAAATAATATCGATCTGGTCTTCCTAACAGAAAGATTGATTAATTCTACCAAGCATAATGGTTTCGGTCGATTCTTCTTAATATGATTACGTTGCCAGATTGTTTCCAAAAAAACGACTGCTTTCGGTATTTTTGCTCTTTGTTTTTAAAAGTACCGTCATAAAATAATTATAAATGAAACGATTTGTGTCTCTCCCCAATCGTTTTCAAAGACTACATCCGCTAAATTTTCCGGTTGTTGGACCAAAAATATCTTCCTTTCCTATTTTCCGCATTAAATTCGACAAGGCGCTCATAAACTGCAACTTTGGTCTCAGCATCTTTGTTTTCTGCAGTGGCGTTTGTACAAATGAGCGTGATGAAGACGTGTTTCACCTTCAAACGGTTTGTTGTCATTCGATTCATATTTTATTACACCGCTAAATAAGTTGTCTAAATCTCATGGAATTAACGATTTCGATCGATTCCAAACAAAATAATTTTTGAAAGAGGAATATTGATTGACTATTTAAAACTGAATAATATCGGTTGATTCTTTTTGACAGCAATATTTGGTCAATTTTTTCTAATTGAACGATTTTGGTCTAATGGCCGAATTCTCAGATTCTTTCATTCGTTCTTAACATTCAAACGTTCTTAACAGCATCATAATTATTTTCCAATTTTTTGCATTATTTCACTACATAAATACTATGAATGCTGGGGATATCCTCGATTTTTGTATAGAATGATTAATATTGCATCTGCACGTACAAAAACGTCTCATTGCAGTACTTTCTGCTACAGTTTGATACTTTAAAAACAAATCATTTTCGCTTGCTTTACTTTTTTTTTAATTTTCTACATTTCTGTAGATTGGGAGAGAAGCCCAGAAGATCGAAGCGCTTGGAATTAGTTTCTACGGGCGGTATATAATAGATAAGGATGTCTATTCCAGTCGCCATCTAAGAAGAAGAAGATATTTCTGTAGATAGGCAGCAGCTTTTAATGTCTGACTTCCCTGACTGACTTCTTTGCCATAACGTTCAGCAAAAAAAAAAAAGCTTAATATTTTGTCAAAATTTGTGAAGATCTCCAGATATAAAATAAAACTCACCTATTATCGAATTACATGCCTGAGGTCATCTTTGTTTACAAGTGACTTCATTGAAAGATTAAAAACAATAGAACATATTGAATTTTTTATTCTTATTTACTTTCGACTGCCCACTTCAACCACAGCCAAAGGAGCAAATTTTTTTCTTGATAAATAAAAAATAAGTTTTATGCAAATAGAGGGTATTATAATCAGAAAAGATAGCTAGTAGACAATAGACTCATAGCGATATAAAATATAGTTTTTTATACATAGATTATAAATACTTAGAAATAACTTCATGAAACAAAACAAAAGCGTGTACACACAGTGACGTTTTTTGGTTTAGAAATTTGTTTTCTAGTTTTATACTATGGATGCCAAAGGCTTTTACTTTTGTCGGACAGGTTTACCAAACTTTACCACAAATTTATTTCAATAATCAAGTCAGTGTCTAAGGAGCAAATTTGGCTTCAGTCAATGAATTTGTACAATTGCAAGTTTTTATCACCCCTTTTAGTGGCTTCCTATATACTTATTCTTGTCCGGCAACAAATTTGAAAATAAAAAATAAGATCTTTTATGAAATCTCGCTGTCAAGGTTTGTTTGTGTTCATTGAGATATGAAATTACGGAAACTAAAGAATTTATGGTGGAAATTAAATCGCAAATCGTAATGTATATTTACATCTATGAGAATTAATAATGCCAACGTTTTCGATTCCTAGGTTTTCGTTACGGTCGATCATAATATGTTCTTAATGAAACTAGAAATAAGTGCAGTAACTTTAGGCGGTTGGATTGTCTTACGTATACCTTCACTCAAGCACCTTAAACAAATCTCCTGAATTACAGAAGAAATTAAATTTCGCTAAACCGGTCAATTTATAATGGATGGGTTTGATACTGCAATCCAATTTCATTTTTAGAACTAAATTCATCAAAAGCATGAAATGTGTCAAAGCCGGCTGAATTCAATACAACAGCTTTAAAGTTAAGAAGCAATAAATACGAGTATATGAGTTAAATCGTTCAATTCTATGAATGGTACCAGAGGGGGGTAGAAACTACATCGACTGTTCTCGACTGAAAAAGACATTTATATTGCTGTAGTCTACGAACTAGGAGTTACGGGAAGACATTGATTTTTGGAAAGTCGGACAACTTGTGCGGTAGGTATCAGAAGGGGCGTGGTAATCTGGTTCATTTTGATTCTCGACTACTACCTTAATAAATCCTTAATGTATACCAAAATTGACTGAAAGTATTGTAGCTGTATAGCAAATAAGAACCCTACAATTAAATCAGTTTTTTGTAGGGAAATTACCAGAAGTAATATGACGATGCGGCCCATTTTTAATCTTGGACATGACCTTAGCAAGTTCTTAACGTGTTTAAAATTCCACAGAATTTACTGTAACTGAATAGAAGTTACGATGATAAGAAAATGTGGGTTAAATTAAAGTATCAGAAGGGACGTAGTCAACCGATAGATTTTTTAAGATTTTACCAAGAACTCGACAAAATTAGGGACAAAAATATACGTCGCTTCAGTTTGTGGATTAGAAGTTGCATGGAAAAATTTAATTTCGAAAAATCGGTCAATTTATATATGACGTACCAGAGGAAATAGGCTGATATAGCCCATCCACAATCTTAAACTATGACCTGACAAAATACTAGACTACGTAAAATTTTAAGAAATTTTTCAAAGATTTATGTCAGCTATTGTTTCAATCAGCTAACCAGCCAGAAAGGCTGACTTCAGCCAATTAACTTAAAAAGTCATGAAATGAGCCACAGTTGATCAAAAGATATTTGGCGCTTTAAATGCCTACTTCTAAATATTACATTTTTGCAGTATAAATTGTTATATACCTTTATCACTTCTGCTGAAGGTATGGAAAGTAGCTTTCAAGAAACCAAACACGGATTTTACACAGTATATATGGCTTTTAATCCGGTTTGTAGTTTTATTATTGGAGGCAATGGTTTGCTTCATGGTTCGACTCAAAGGCAGAAAGTCAATTCGATTTGGGGCAGACTTGGTTTGCAGCTTTGGCTTTAATATTATTTGCATTCCTAGCGAAGACAACGACCCGTTCAGTTTAATTAGCTGTGTGATATGACAATATTAAGTCGCCTACCCCATTATTCTGAGCATGGCAATACTGGTATTTATTAAACGAATGAATCAAGGACATAAACCTCAATTACAGAGTGTCTTAGTTCAAATCGGGCCCGATTAAAATTCTCGTGAGAAAGCATTAAGCAGCATTGAACACTTCCTTTTGGCGGAAAACATCGAAACAACCGATTCTTCACTTTTTCCCAAATACTTCCGAAGCTTCGCTTTATGGTGTTTTTGCAAACATAACAATTAATGTTCCACAAACGGAAATTCTCATGAATCATTTTTTATACTTTCACCCGAAGCAATGAAATGGCTAAAATGTTGTCGATACGGCTAAAATGTTGCACTCAAAAGAAAATGTTTAAAGTACCAAATATCTTTTAACCAAATACATTCTATAACTTGTTTAGACGATTATGCGATGTCTGCCTCTCCGTCTGTCAGAATGTTATATACGATAACTGTCCAAAATCTTTATGAAACTGCTTAAAACTTAGCTCAATCTAATATTTTTCCAGATCGTAGCCAGGGATTGCGAATGGGTCATATCAAAACATCCTTTCCGGTACTTCCCGTACAATTATCTTTTCTTTGAATTTAATTAAATTTTGCAAACACCAAAGTAGAGTCTCAGAACAAAAAAAGCAGTGCATTGTCACAATCCTTTTGGTAACTCCCATAAAAATTTGCCAATTTTCTGAAATCTAATCCATCCTCTGTAATTCGTAAATTCTCAGCAGACCAGATTTTTATCTGATATATTGATTTATAACTCTTTAAACTTTTTCAATTTGAGGTAAAGTAATAAACAACCTGCCATACAAATGGGAAAAAATATTTATTTTTTCTTCAAATAATTGTCGGCCTATTGTTAAACAACTAGTCCCAGGGGACGTATTTTGTCGGGTTTCCCTAAAAAGACATTGGTGGCCGTTGCTTCAGAACAGGGTTAACATGATGACTTTCCCCACGAGTGGTCGACCTTAGTCAAATCTTCCCAACACACGAATAAGACCGAATATTTCAAACAGTAATTGATTTTTTCCCCAAATTAGGGCGACTTTTCCGTACAGAGCAATTCTTCTTTGATCTAACCAACTAGATGAATACCCGCAAAGCGTAATACTATCATTATCATTATTTCCAATAGATGGATTTAGTAACCAGCGTCCCGCGTTGTACGATCGGATTATGCTGTATAACTCTCGGAAGATAAGATACAACTTGAATAGGACTGAACACAAAAAGAAGATCGATGTAAAAATGACATCGCAAAAAACTCACTGATTCAATTTCCACTTTCGCATCGCTATTGAATCGCTTTGAAATCATCTCATTCTTGAAAAAGATGCAAATGAAAAGTATGTCACGACAACGTCAAACTAAAACGTTCATGGTCGAATCGCGGTGAGCCTGTACAAACGGTAATCAAATCAGGATTGACGGTCAATAAGGTTTTGCTGTGTGTTTGGTGGGATGGCAGAGAATCATCTGCTATGAGCTGTTTACCCTACATCCAAACTCTTAATTCGGACCTTCACTGTTTACAACCAGGCCATCGGAAGGAAACAGTCGCCCAGAAGCACCCAGCTTTGCCCAAAAGGAGAGAGAAATTGTGTTCCATCAGGACAACACCAAAGCACACACATCGATAGTAACTCGCCGGAAGTTCCGGGATTTTGGTTGAGATGTTCTTATGCATCCATTGTATAGTACGAACTTGGCAGCAAGTAATTACCATCTGTTTCTGTCTATGGGGAATGATTTTACTGATGAAAAAGTCACCTCAAGAAGGGAGAGTTTCTGTAAAAGAAACGTAATGGAATTACTTTAAAAATGGCAACAGATTATCGAACATATGCATATGCATAGCCAACTTATGTCGAATCGTCTTAACTATGCTAAATAAAACCTCTAATGCCATTTTCTTTATACCACACTTTAGAAGATTTGATGGATTCTACAGAAAACTTTAGGCATGGCTGGTATTATCCGAGTCAACGTACTAACATCAAGTTGCAAACGAATTAGAATTCTATGTGCTCCATATTCTTGACTTGTATGTAGAGAAGATTCAAACAACAATTCTGCATCTTTTCAATCTTTAAGCGAAATCCACTCACCTCATCCTATCAAATTCTCCACAAACACATCCACTAAACGTTGCCAGTTTTTGCACTAAAGTAAGAACGGATGAAAAGGATAACTGAAGTGGATAGAAACTAGCTGCCGCCATGGTATAAATAAATCAATTATTATTATTTTTTTAATTTTCTCAACTCAAAATACTTTTTAAATTAAAATTATCATCGACATACGATCTATTATACTTTCTAGGTAGTAAAAATTTAAATATGTATTAGCTTAACTTTACGTTTTGAACAATGAAAACAAATTACTTTACACATAATATAGAAGGAAAGGCAACAAGCTAAGAGGGAGATAGGGCAAGAAGTCAATTACTCAGCATCTTCATGGACATCCAAATTCAGGCAATTGATCCAGAAATGATCCATAGTGTGATACAAATGAGGCAAAAAGTTGCCAATGGAATGATTCTCATCGGGGTAACTCTGTGAATAAATAAAAGAAAAATTTAACAATTAGACCTAAATCTTTATATGTTCACTTTTCGAGCAACTCACCATTTCCTCGAACAAAATATCATTGGCCTGCAAGACCTTGGCCAGC
>JAHXMU010000353.1:0-20839 GCA_019455685.1 Philornis downsi | reverse complement strand
TTCATTTTTATATATATAGATTCTACTGTACGGGCGTTGTCAGTGAACTCCTCCTAAACGGCTGGCCCGCTTTGCATAAATTTTTGTATATGCGTCTGGGTGGTGCCCGGGATGGTTTAGATTTACAATTCGGTCCAATTGGACAAAGGGGCGTGGTACCTCCCATACGAACAAAAAATTAAAAATCAATTATTTTTGCTCCTGCTTACGGTATTTGAACAAAATTTGGTGCGTAGGTTTGGTGTACATATCTTAAGTGTTACTGCAAATATGGGCGGGATTGGACAATGGGGCGTGGTACCTCCCATACAAACCATAAATTAAATATCCAATATTTCTGCTCCTGTTTGCGGTATTTGAACAAAATTTGGTACATCGGTTTGGTGTACATATCTTAAGTGCTGCTGCAAATATGGGCGGGATTGGACAATAGGGAATGGTACCTCCTATACAAAACACAAATTAAAAAGCAATTTTTTCTGCTCCTGCTAACGGTATTTAAACAGAATTTTGTTTAACATTGAAACATTTCCAATAAAAATAAAATTTGAAGGCAAAGCAACGTTTGCCGGGTCGGCTAGTTTTAATATAATTTTAATCAATCTGCATTACAAAACAAGCTCTTAAGTATTTTGCCCGAAACCCACATTGTTAGCGGCTTAACAATGTGTCATAACTATATAATTCACTAACTCAATGTGAACCCATCTCTAGGCTAATTACGCATCCACGTTGCGTTCTTACAAAATAAGCCCCTCTACCTTTATCTATGAAACCACTTCAATCACCGCACATGAACCCATCTCCTACCACCACGATTCATTCATTACCACTTAGATTGATATCTATATTTTCTCCACTAGCTTATCAAATGTCAAACTATGTGTGCAGTTACGCTCTCTTACGCATTCAACACTTGTTACATTATACAATATTATTTTCTTGGCTTTTCTCTTCACTCAAAATTACCTTTCTTTAAAAAGAGAGTAAAGTTTTACTCGCTTCCATTAACTTGCCACAATTAGTGCATAACAGATGAGAAGCCGTATTGAGGGGCTTCTTATGGCTTTTTAGAGAAAAAAAACCAGACGTCAAATAACCGTGAAAGTTATAAATTTTTTGTGTATATTTGTTAGGTAAACCGATAAACTTTATAACCGATAAGGTATTTATTCCAAATAGAGGCGCAAGCATAGATTTGTACTGAAAATGTAATCGCATTAATATTATAGTAAACTAATTTCATTTCTTTATAAATCAATTCAAGATTAGATTCTGTCAGATATTGATAAGGGAAATGTTAGAAGAAGCATTAGATTATACGATAGACCGCAATGAGTGATCGAAGAGAATTTTGTCTTGATATTCAGAGATAGACCGGAATAATTTTTCTTTATACTTCGGTTTATCGGTGATCTTTCTTCTTACTATGGGGAATGATCGTAATAACTTCATAAAAATATATACTTATTTTCCATAATGTAAAGAAAAATGAAATAATCTTGTTCTATATCATAGAGAAAAACCGAAGTGATCTTCTCAACAATTCTAAGAGAACCGCGAAACTTAGGAGATTGAGCGGAATTATGTCCTCTGCACACAAGTTTTAAGTTGTTGTTGAAATATTTGGCCCGTCTTATCGTATTACTGAAGGTTTTGAGGTAGTTCTGAATAAAGGAGTACGAAATTGTTTTCAGTTTTTGTAATATTACTTCTAATTTCAATCCTTTCGGAATTTCTTAATAGTCTTAATAGACTGAGCGGACTCATGTCCTCTGGACACAAGTTTTAAGGCCCGACTTATCATATAACCGAAGTTTTTGAGTTGGTTTTGAATAAAGGAGTACGAAATTGCTTTCAGTTTTTGTTTCTCAAATATCGTGAGATCGCGAACACAGATTCCAATAATAATATTTTGTTTCTTTTTAGAAACCTACATATCCTACAAGTAGCTTTGGGTCTCTCTAGTTTTTTTTTTTCTTTTTAAATAAAGTAAAAATTTCGAAAACATAAAAAAAAGTAATGAAAATTATTAAATTTTCTGAAATGACACGAAAAAACTAACATTTGTTTTAAGGTCATCATAAATGATCTATATTATCAAAATGATCAAAATACATTCAAAAATTTCTAGCAAACTCTACATTTTTTTTTTTGCTGCATAGTGGGAAGACGAGTCAAATTAGTTAAAACTTTCAAAGTGGTCCTACATTGGACGTCACAATTGGGTCAAAAACATGAAACTGACGTTCAAGTCTGTCTGTGAGAAACGATTCCAGAACATCTCTAAAGGCCTCCACTCATCTTAAAGTGTGATTAGTATATTGATGAACAACGGCAGACTGGAAACAAGCCTAGAAATCTAATTTGACAGGTCTGTGCTATACTTCTTATCCGAAAGAATGAAGGTGTAAAACATTCGTTACATACCTTCATGAATATAAAAAGCAGAAGGAACCATTTAAACAAGCAATTGTCTTTCGACCAAATATTTTCCATGATTTTTTAAATCGATTAAGTGATATCCGTTCGACTGGCTGGTAGACACAGTAATTGTCGTAAATCTTTTTGAAACCTCTGAAAACTTGGCAAAGACTTGTATTATGCTAAGTCAGATCAAGGCTGAAAACCATAGAGATATTGACTCGTATCATCTGACAACTCCCATGCAAATTTGTGTTTTTCCAAAATTCAATTTTTTTTTCAAGTATCTGCATCTGCGCATGTTTTTGTCCACTGCGTTAATTTATAAGACTCGGAGAATTTGAGCAAATCGAACGATTAACAATGCCCCTTCAGGTATACCCACACAAAGAAGCGATTTAACGCCCGTATTCCTAGGTTCACATCTTTTATTTGCTTGCTGTAAATCTAATTAAATTTGACACACATTGAGATCTTATCAAAGTAAGAGCACAGAGCACACAAAAGTGAACCGCATTGCCACATCCCTCATATAAATACCTCTCATACAAATTGACCGATTTCCCGAAATTCAACATCTCCTCTATAGTTTCTAATTACAACGATTAAGTAGCCTAGGTTCCAGTTCATTATACTGATCAATAATGCTCTGTAAAATAAGAGAAAATCGACCACGAACCTTTTGTTACCTCCCATACAAAATAGTCTATTCAACCCTCATATTCTTAGCTTCTTGTCTTGTAAGCAGCTACACTCAATTCAAACAAACTTGGTATACATCATGCTTCTGATGAACTAAGTTCTGAAGATGAAAATTGAAGGTATAAGCACACTCCTTCTGGTACCTGCCATATAAATTGACCGATTTATCGACAATTTATTTTGTTATTGCTGTAGTCCCTAATTCTCAAGCAGCAGTAAAGCTTTTTTTAGTTGTATTCTGTTACAATGTTTTGTGAATTTAAAAAAAAAAATCAACCGGTTAACCAAGCGCTCTCTGGTTAATTCCCCCCTCTCTGGTTCGTTCCAGGATTCATGTCTTTTATTCAAAGTGATTTAGCACACATCAGGCATTTTGTAAACTTAATCCAGCGAATGAAAATAGACTGACTGCATTATTATGCATCGCTAAGTAAGCGATTCAATGATAAACCCCTCTCTCGTCAAACAAAAATCCGACTGTATCAGACGTTGATTCTACCCGTCTTGTTATATGGCGCAGAATCCTGGGTTATAACGCAAGCGGATGCATCAGTGCTGGCAGTTTACGAGAGGAAAATACTCCGGAGAATATATAGACCCATCATCGTTAACGGAGAGTATCGGCGTCGCATGAACAATGGGCTGTATGAGCTATATGCCGACATCGACGTGGTCAAACGCATTAATATACAGCGATTGCGTTGGCTGGGTCATGTTGTGCGGATGAACTCAAATGCTCCAGCACGGGAAGTTTTCGACAACCGACTCAATGGACGGCGCAGAAGGGGGCGACCAAAACTCCGTTGGAACGACCAGGCTTTTGAAATACTATCGAAAGTAGATGTGAAGAATTGGATGAGAAGCGCAGAAGATCAAAGCGCTTGGAATTATTTTCTACGGGCGGCGTATAATAGATAAGTATGTCTATTCCAGTCGCCACCTAAGAAGAAGAATTATGCCCTTTAAGGTACCACCTACAAAATGAACCATTTTAATAAAAATTAATGATCTTTCCATAATTTCTTTTGCTCTTGTGCTTTAATTCAGAGTATTTTTTGATGAGAAGTTGCGACTTATCATGTTCCTTCTACCACTCCTCACATATTTGCACCAAAACAAAACAGCGATAGGCGATATATAAGTCAGTTCACCTGACTGAAATTTTAGAAGCGATGTGCTAAATCATACTAAAGTAATTCCTAAATTTCCTTCAACATTTTGTACATTTTGTAGGCATTTATTTCGGACCTCAAATGATAACAAAAACCGCGATCTTTGGCCTAGATGTTGAGAGTTTCCACTCTATTTTTGTAAATATCTTATTGACTATGGTTATTTTATGGTTGTACAGTACTGTATTATTAATCTACCCTGTTAATTACCACTATTTTGTAAGTTATATAGCAATTAGCGCCGTTTTCGTTATAACACTGCCATGGAATTAATGCGAACTTTGTTGGATGGTTTACCCCAATATCAAGGCTTTTTCCTTTCCTTCCTTCCTTTCCATAGTCTCTTGCTTTTTTGACTTCCCATTATCAAAAATTAATAATTAATGTAAGTTACATATGGAATTGAATACCATCCATCTCATTTATATCTTCCCCTGGCTCTTATAAGATAGAAGTTTGAGCAACCTTAAGTTACCATTGTATGTATAATAAACGATGTGAGCCTCATTCAAACGTAAATTATCAAATCGAATTCCCTTAAATCTCAAACAATAGATAAAATGAACTTTCATATGAAAGTTCTCAATGATTTCTTCGCTGCCTAAAAAAATTTACGAAAATATTCATATAATCCGGCGTCACCTAAGAGCAATTTTCAAAGAGAAAGGCGCAAAGCATTAGAAATGATCTTGTTTCCTATTGAAGATTACGATCGTCATTCTATACTAATCGGATTGATATTATATTCCTTTTCAGCAAAAATATATTGAAATAAATATACATATTAATTCATCTATAACATGACATTAACGTTAATTGCTTGATTTCTGTTTTTTTAGTCTTAACAATGCATTGATTGTTCTTCACCTCTTAATCCATAATTAATTTTATTATCCACTGACTCCATTTATAGTAAAATATGTCTTTTTGTTGGTCGACCAAATACTCATGAGCTTATTCATTATTACTTAAACAATTGATCACATTTGGTCATACCTCGCAGCATTAATGGGTCATTAACAAAAACGTAGAAGACAGCGGGCAAAAAATGCAAATATCGTATATTGGATATTTTTGTTTTCCCACCCACATACCTGTTATCCAAGTGATGTTTGATGAACGTATTTGTGCACCGGCTTGTAGTGCCTCCAGTAGATCCCAAGGTGTCTTGGCGTCTTTGTTTTGCCACGGTATCGGCTGGACGTCAGTCAAAAGACAGCAGCACCACAATATGGCACAAAATATTGCAAA
Organism: Philornis downsi; assembly: GCA_019455685.1. Taxonomy (NCBI): domain Eukaryota; kingdom Metazoa; phylum Arthropoda; class Insecta; order Diptera; family Muscidae; genus Philornis; species Philornis downsi. The sequence goes on along the minus strand of JAHXMU010000353.1, from coordinate 15,290 downwards.
TTTATGGGAATTCATAGTGAGTAAGAAACGTCGAACCCACTTGCAATCAGGAACTTATGAAATTCAAAATTTATATTTATTTCTTATGGTCATTTAACCGAAAACACTTCAACGTCAACGTATATTCGAATTTGAAAATATGTTAGGTGGCCGGAAGTGAAGAGGTTAGCAAAGACAGACAACCGATCAACTGAAATACTCACGAAGAACTGATCGTTGTAATTTCGTGTGACTGTTTTATAAGCGTAACATTACCGATATAACGATCAATCAGCTGTTCAAATTTACTATTCACATGTTAGTACAGAGATGCCACATTGTTGGTGTTTGATTTAGATTTAGTAACGACCAACCAGTGTCGGTAAATAGTTCTCTTCGATATTTACCGTCACTTTACAGGTCGAATATTGACACAATTGTTGAGTTGTAATGTTATATAATTTATACAACCCGAGGAAATTTTACTTTGTAATGTTCAACAAATTTGGATAGATATACTTTGTACAACTGGCGTAGCACCGATTTTGCTAGTGGATAGATAAAAAACAAATTCCCTTGCATACCATGAATGAGATATGGCAAAGCTTCTCGCAGAAAGTAAACTTACACGTATTCTATTTTAGACTCACTTAACGGGATGTACAGTTTAACGACGATTCTAAACGTCTCGTTTTAATAAGTCAGACAAATCGAGGTGACCGCCGATTAAATAATGATAGATGGCTGTATGCGGGATCGAACCCGCGATCATTCGAACGATCGTCGCATGAACTAACCATCGCTCCGCGGTTTGGTTCTAAGTGGACAGATAGTGCATTAAAAAAAAAATTTCTCGAGTTACGGGCCTCCAAACATGGAGTATATATAGGGTTATCCATTTTTCGTTTTCAAATTAAATAAAAAACATATGAAACTATTATTTTAATGAAACTTTTATTTCATTATAATGCTTGGACGTTTTCATTATTGACGAAATTCAATGTCATTTAAATCTCCTCCTCTAGATTGGTTGCAGCTGTGGATCCTTTTGCGGTAGCTTTAGAAAAATACGGCCCAATGACACCTCCAGACCGTTATGTGCACCAAACAGTGACTTTTTCCGCATGCAATTGCTTTTCACTTCTGGATTCTCTGAGCCCCATATGCGACAATTTTGTTCGATTGGAAGTCCACGTTTGGATTACCACTTTTATGGTAAGTTTAAACTATTTTTACGCCTTCTTTGGTTGTTCAACGATCCTTATACATAAATGGCGAACATTTCACTAAATAAATAACAATTCAGATGACAAGTATTTAACAGCTGACAGACTTTGCAAGACCGGCAGTTTTGAAACCACTAAATGGATATTGAAAAACTTTTTAGCTTATTTATCTGCACATATATATGTATATATGTATATACTCGTATATCAATTAAAATATTAACATATACTGAACTTTAAATTCTTGATATTTTAAGCCAATCTTTTTCAAAAATCTGGTATTTTTTTGATTAAATGGAAATAAAATGAGACCCGCCTTTTTCCTTGGTTTAGAAAATGATGACCTATTTCATCTAATAATCCATTAAATTAAATAAATAAAGCACAAATTCTAGGGTTTAAATTTTAAAATCAGGTGAATTGTTATTCTAAAACATAAAATCATTTTGAACATAAAGCCCTAAAAAAATTGAATTCTGTAGAAAACAGGCAAACAGATAAGTGGGCAGGCGGTACAGGTTTGCCCGCGTCGATTCCTACAAACCTTTCACCGACTCATCGTCAAATAAGCGAATGTAACAAAATAATCTTCTTACCATAGGTAATACATCGATTTATCCCTCATAAATGTATACAAATTGGAGTGATTATAATATAACAAAACTGTAGGATTACAAGGAATAATAGAAAGGATGAATCAAATGGTTCCAATATCACAAGTTATATTAATCAGTAAAAAATAATGTAATATATCGGTAAAAATAATACGTAAATCCAGTGTACTAATTTTGAGTTAATCATTCAAAAGTGGTTTAAGAAAATACTATCAATGACAAATTTTTATTAGAATCGGTATACATTTGCTCTAATTATTATATCAATCAGTCAACCTCCAGTCTCAATCATCTTATAAAGTCTTGAAACGAATTTCGTCTTAAAATTCATACGATCTAAGACGTCTCCTTCAATATGTTGTAGTACGGATGAGGACATAAGTATCAGATGTGATCTCACAATACAAGTTCTCAACTGCGATGTGAACTTGTCACTAACCCATCTTATGATTACCACTTACCAGTAAGCCATGTTGTGTTCGATTTCTTCTGGAACCGCCTGTATACCAGTGCCGGTATGAGACCCCAGGGTGTCTTCCCATCCTCTCTTTTTATTAGACCCATTTCTACTAGTGTTAAATGGTAAAAACAAGCAAATGCCAAGAATACGAAGCTTCTAAACAAATTCATTTCGAATAAAAACACTTTCTAAATTTTGAACTGAATGAAGGAAAAGTTAGTACGTCAAATTTGTGGCATCGACTAAACACATCACATCAGCCAGACTATTTGAAACTGGCTTCCTTATTTGCTATATATAAGAGAAACATATCAAATGGAAGATCAAACTTATATTTGTTGACTTAGAGATAATTATACACAATTGTGAACTAATTTCTCTGAGAAATGGCAACAATACAAACCCTGTGAGATGGTAATTTTGAACGTTAAATGATATTGCCAAGAGAGCTATTGACATTTCCCGTAATATTTGTATAAAAACCACACCGAAACATTTGTGATGGCAATACAACAATTTGTCCGTATTGTTTTCCCACTTTACCCAACATTTGCAAAGAAATTTGTTAATACTCGTATTTAACTAATACGCCACAATGTTCTTATTGTTGTTATTATATTTTGGCTTAATAGCCACCAAAGTTTAATCACACAAATTAAAAGCTTCACTTGTCGTTAACAATTTTCTAATTGGTAGCCGAACTTAGAATATCTCTTATTAAGAACCGCTCATGTTTGTCTAAATTTGGGACCGAATATTGCTCAATTAAGTCAATTAACTTAACATTTCCTTAATAATTAGTAAAGGTGAGTTTTATTTCATATCGTGTTTCGTATACCAAATATTTTTGGAAGATCAAATATTTAATAAAATCAAAGTATTAAATGCCGACAAGTGTTTATTTTTAAAGACATATTACGTATATTGGTTTTTATGCTACTTGCTCGGTAAATGTGACACATCAGGGCAATATGACACTCCACTGATCAGAAAACGAGAAATTAGGTTGAAATTGTGGTAATACTTGGTTATACATTTTTCGGTTTCAAAAGTAAAGTTAAACAGATGCGCATAAAGCTATGATTTCTATGAAACTTTTATTTCATTATAATGCCTCTGGATTGGTTGCTGCAGGGGATGCCTTACTTTTTCGCATATTTATTTAGGGATTATCCGCGTAAACATGGTCTTTGACATATCCCCCCAAAAAAGCCTAACGGCGTCAAATCGCTTGATCTTGGTGCCCAAGACCACGTTTTCTGGAAACTTCTCATGCAATAAAGCCAAAGTCGGTCGTGTTGAATCCCGTTTGAATTACCACTTTTGTGGTAAGTTTTAACTATTTTACGCGCTCTTCAGTTGTTAAACGATCCGTACTCATAAATGGGGAAACTTTCAATAAATAAATAACACTTCAGATGACAGGTACTTAACAGCTGACAGCCTTGCCGGACCGGCGGTTTTGATACCACTAGATGGATAACCCATATACACAGAAGATATGCTTCTGATGTAATGGATATATTAGTGATCTGCAATGCGAACATAGACACGGCTCGCAAAGGAAACTGAAAGTCATTAAGCTGCATTCAACCTAAATTACTGCGACTCAACGCCGTCTCATCTATTATTTGTATTTAAGGTACAGTAAAAAGAAATCCATTATTTTTCCAACAGGTAGCTTTAGTAGGCTGTGTCTCACATTGTACAAATGTAATCGAGTTACACTAGATGGTATTAGAAATATTAGGTTTCATACTCAAAAAGCTACTCAGACAGTTCTGTGACCTGCTCGACACCGCAAAGATGAACATCAGCAAAAAGAACATACGCCATATTTTATTTAAAATGTTTCTTCGATATCGACGAAAACGTAAACCAGGTGGCCACAGATGTGAACAATGTTTATAGTCTTGATACTGTAAAAGTCAATCATGCGCAATTTTGATTTCGTCGATTTGGTTCTGATAATTTTGATGTCAAAGATGCACCACGCCTTAAAACGCCAATTGACGAAAATGTCGGTAGAATAATTAATAGAAATCGCCCCAAGCTTCGCCAGAAGTTCTTTTGCATCCAGCTTATATCCCAGAATTAGTACGAAGTTATTACCACCTGTTTCCACCTGACGAAAGATTTTGCTAATGAAAAATTCGAATCAAAGAAAGCTTGCGAAAATCGATTGTCGCAGTTTTTTGCCAAGATAGACAGGAGGATAGTCTATTGTGCGATTTATTCAATATATGAGATGATAGTACGGAAAACCACACGCCGTTTGAGCAGGCTGATAATATTGATACCATTGGCAGAAAATTGCACAGATGTTACTGCAACTTCCTCAAGAATTGAAAAGCGATCTGGAAAGTAATTATGCTGGTAAGCGAGCATAATATGTTAGTTTCGGTATACGCTACTTATCAGCACTTTCGATCCTGCACTCTGCTGAGATTTGAACTCATAACTTACCTGTCTTAATCGTAAATGTTCCCTCATGAACTACTGAAAATGTGATTTTTTAAAATGCACATGTGACAAATTGGAATCAATTCAATTATCCTAATCAGAGCTACATTTATGCCGCAAATAGCATATTTCGATTGAAATGTAAGAAATTATAATCCATGTGAATCTTTTGCACGACTAATACTTAAAGGGTATGTCAGTAAAAAAGGTTTGAATCAATTTTCCAAAAGTTTACAGAAACTAAAAAAAAAAAACAGTTTAAAATCTAAAATCTATTCTAAATCTAAAAAATATATGTATAAACAGTCGTAAAGAAAACGCGAAGGTTTATATCACACAATGTGATATTAGAAGACAGAATTTAAACTACTATCGATAACGATCAGAAGACCTAAGAAAGGGCATTTAACCAGGTTTTCTACCGGCCCTCCAATTCCAAAATAATAATTAAATGAAGTTCCAGAATAGAGCATACTTTAGGTTAAGATTAGATACTGATGCCGTAAATAGGCCCCAACATTTTCAAGAATTGAGAAGGAATTAAGGCTGCTAGTGACCATATGGCTAATTGGTGCTAAGATATCGACGAGGTTCAGTCTGTGAAAAACGTACAAAGCACAAAGGAAGCTGGAAATGCAGGCACGTTACTCCTTTATTTCTACCACACAACGCCAGCCATCTGATTTATCTTTTTTATTATATTTCAAATGAAAAAGAACAAGTAATTAATATAAACTAAAAAAATAGCTATTTGAATTCCTTAAAGTAGCAAAGGAATCGGTTTAATCTAAAAGTTTTTAAACGCAACAAGTCTTTTCAGAAGTTATACTTATCCTCTTCAATTTTGAGTGTAGTCTTTCATAACAAATTTTATGTGTGTTCTGGACACTTCCGCAAAGAATTTGGTTTTTCTTTTACAAATATTAAAAATGAGCTGCATCATCATTATTGTTTTATCGAAAACTTGTCTTATTTTAATACTTTATTCAGATATTTTCCTTCAGTTGTTTTCATTATGTTTGTTTTTACAGAAAGAAAATTTTGCGTATAACTAAAACCTAAATACAGAATATTATATAATTAATATAGCTTATACGGTTTGTTTGAGTTTCCCATAATGGTCTTCATTCTATTGTTACATATAATTAAAATACACAAAGTAATTGCAATTAACTTTTAAAATTTAACATGTAGTTAGGTTTGAACTGAAAAACAATGTTTTTCTATCTAGACAACTAGGGAGGGACAGAAAAGGATCCCAGCGTTACCGCCCATGGAAATTCGAATATTACAAGTTAGGACTTTAATGAAATTTCAAATACTGTACGAATTTAAAAGTATCGAAATGTATGCAATAATATATAGGTTCCGTTCTCGTAGCCTTCACATTACATTTGAACGAATAAATAAAGTAATAAGGAAAATAAATGGATTTACATTTTGTTTGTATAAATATACGATGGGTTTTTATTTGATAACTATATAATTATTAAAAAGAAAACATAAAATATAAGTACAGTAAATGAAGGGTGTGGTGAGACGATGAAAAAATTACAAAACTAGTAAAAACAGGCAAATTTTATAGAACCATATCCGGTACAGTACAAAAATTTATGCATGTTACCACAGAAAAGTGAGGTTTAGCAGGAAACGATGGGGACAAGAGTTATCAAAAAACATTTTCATACACGAAACAAATTAAACAGTTTGATGCTTATCGCAATCATTTCAGTTATCAATAAATTTATCAATAGTCGTTGAGTTGCTTATGAGTGATTTTTGTGGAGACCTCTTTCATTTTTAACAATTTTAGTGGAACTATCTTGACTAGGATTGAGACAAAAAATGTCTATGTCGACTATGCGTATAATTTGCCGTGTTCACAGACAGACACCTTACAGAGGCTACTACAGCCCATTCAGATAGATTGCAAAATAAAGTAATTTCGTTTGTCATTAGACTTTCTTCCAATCAAAAGCTCATTTTCCATATAATAATTGACTGTTGAATGGGTCGAAATTAGAAAACGCATGAAACCAATTAATTTCACATTGATGCTTTATGCAGACTTCATTGACAAAATAATAAAATATTGACAATGTCGTTTTACAACAAATTTTAAATTCGACGAACTACAGTATTAGAGCCTGGGTTTAAAATTTTGTAGGATTACTCACAGAATCGAAAAATATAGGATAATATTTTCCAAATCTATTCAATTGCGCAAAAATTGCTTTGAATTTTCTATTCATATTTTTCTCAAATTTTACTTATATTTCCTCAGTATGTATATTTACAGTCACATTTATAATACTTTATTGAGTGTTTGAAGAACTTTTTTACTACAAAATTCCGATTTATAAACGTTCAATAAATGTAAATGAGCACGACCCTTATTAGGTAACTAAATTTTGAATTAAAGCTACATTTTGCAGTATAAACGTTTTTGTAATTATCGATAATTTCTTAGTCCGAAGTCAATTAATCGATAGCACGATATTTCAGAAAACATAGCTAAAATTAAATGTTGATGGGCTACGATAACTACACGTTAATTAGAAAATACATAATCCAAAAAAGAGAAAAATAATTATCAAAAAATATATGTTTGAAGAAAATCCACGAAACGATTAAGATTAAGTTTTCTCTCATTACTAAAACATATAGATTTGAAAAGCCAAAAACAAACGATAATTTGTATGGCCTGAAATCAACTAAAGATTTTACAACATTTAGGGAAAAGTAATTAGTACTAAGTTTTTGTACATTACGATACACATATCTAGCAAACAATTATGGACGTATACATAACATAATATTAGATTCTAGCTAATATCGTAACTTATAAATCGGAAAGCAATTTTAGCATATCAATAATTTCCTAGTCCGAAAAAAGTTAATCAATAACATGATATTTCGGAATATATGCTAATAGCACATAATCCGCAAGTTCAAATGTTGAAAGTTATTGGTATATTATTTGAGTCATTTGTCTGTTGTCTACAATAATTGTACAATAACTAGAAAACATATAATCCAACTTGAGAAACTATTCAAAATAATCGTCAAACCTATGTAAAAAAATGATAAACAATAAAATAATCGAAACCTATTAATAAATTACACAACATTTTAGAAAAATAATTCACCACAGAGACTCTGAGAAGTTTAACAAACAATTATGGACGCGGACACAGTACAATTTCAGGTTATTTATAATATTCTCATTTACTAAATGAAAATGAATTTTAGGGTATCGCTCCATTTCTTCTATCAAAACGATAATTGCGAAATCGTATAATTTTATTGCAGTTCGAGCTAATTGATGGTAAGCTCAATGCGCGAAAATATTATCGACTCGAAACAAATCTGTAAAAACAGATAGCTGTAACAAAACTAAACGCATTGATTTCTTACCGATAACTATCACAAATGGAGCATACATGGATTTACATTATTCAAAACCTGTACAGGGTCACATTAATAAAACAAAACATATTACTACTGTGATATGCTTTCAACATGTTATAGATGTAGTCTAACGCAAAATTCATACTAAAGTAATTTTGTTGCACACGTCTAATTGGAAGAAAATCAAAATTCACTGCATTCCGGCAAAGGTCAAATGTACTAAATTGTTCTGGTTTTCACCGGTAAACTTCTTGGTGAAATTCTAAGTCCTCATGTCAATACAGTGTTAAACAAATTATTCAGTAAATTCCTACCGTCTAATGTTAATTAAGGTGTAACCACAAAATCTTGGGATATATTTCAGCTAAATAAATTAGTGCAGCAGTTCATCATTAGCTGCTATCTCTGAAGTGTCTGGGATTGTAGGTTAAATTCTTACAATCAACTTTACGCGTATCTTAATCCCATCTTTAAAGTGCCTTCACTTTCCTTGGTAAAATACTTTTTTTACTTTTTTCTCTATACTAAGTGCTCTACAATGTATAGAATATGAAACTTAACAAAAAAGTTATTGTTATGCTTTTTGTTAATTAGTTTTCCATTTTCAAATTTATGGCATCCTGTGCATTCCTTGTTACGCCATCCAACTTTTGCAGTATCTCCTGCTGCAATGTCAAATACTTGGGAAAGAATTCCTCCATTAATTTTACCTTTCTTTCTTCCAATCGCAGACGTTTGCGATTGATTTCGCCTTGCTCCACGAGAATGACATTCTTTTTTCTCACTTCCTCTAGATACAGGTTCTCCAAAGCATCTTGGGACAAAGGACAGGTGGATGCCATAGCTTGCGTTCTTGCGCCACCACGTTTGCGAGGTGATGGTGCAGCTGGCACAACCATGGCCTGCCTAGGAGGTTGCATGGCTCCAATATGATTGTTAGTGGTCGCAGCAACATGATTCATCGGCATGGCGGCCATCACAACATCCGCATTATTGGATGGCATACCTACCTGCGTATGATTTTGGATTGGTATTGGAGCTGTTCGATTGTTTGCTAATGCTGAGATTTGTTGAGCTTCCAAACCGTTGGAATTATCTAGAAGCATTTGTTGGATCGTTGATTGCTGCACCATTGCTGACGATTGATTTTGTGTTGACGCTTGTGTTTGCATTTGTTCCTGTGATGCATTTGGAATGGCCGGCGCTGGCAATCCATTATTTGATGTGATATCTGTAGTTGCTTGTTCATTGGGGCCAACTGATATGAACTCAGAATATCCCTCTTGGGCCAAATCAGCTTCAATTTCTTTTTTAATATCCAACTGATCACTGCCAAAGAGTTCGGTGCTGAAGTTAGTGCTCGACTGGGAGGTGTTACTAAAGACATTTGAGGTTAAATTGTGATCGGACAACGAAATCTGCAAGCGAAAGATTAAAGATATCCAAAAATTCAGAGAAGGTTGATGATATATGGCTCCAAAATATATACATTAAAAACTGTAAAACAGAGGAGTAAGAATTCTTGTCTAATAACAATTCTGGATTACAAGTTGCGGGGCAGTTATTGATTTCTTTTAAGCAAGCTTTAAGTCATTTACAACAAAGTTTGTATCATTTAGTTAATTAGTTCTAGACCAACACTAGAATTTGGTTCCAAAGGGGACCGGTCAATACATGAAATGAATACGCATAGGAGGAGTACAATGGAAAAACATAAAGTATGAATCTAATTAAAGTTAAAAAAGAAAATATTATCCCGTCATGTCTACACAAAGATCTAATTGTACGTAATGCCAGTTATGCATCTTGATCTAATTATATCCTGAAATATCTTGTGCTGCATAGAATTAAGACAAATGGATCTGTTACATCAACATCTGCCAAACCTGATACAAATTTTTCTGGATGTGTTAAATGTAGTAGGACATGGCAGATATGTTTATATTTTTTCGATAGTGGGACGTTTGTGGATCTTATTTTGCAGTCCTATAAATGTGTTCATGCGAATTTTTCTTATCTGAATTTTCGATTTAACTGCCAATATATATCTACTCTCAAAAAAAAATATCTCAAAAAGTTTCTCACATTGCTCATATTTACTTCATCAGTTAATTGTGGGTCCCCCGCTGTTTGATTCAAGTTTATATCCTGCTCCGTGTTGTTGCCGCCACTTGGTGATGATGGCCTTGTTTCACAATTTAATAGTTCTGTTGGCGACATGTCGCGATTATTTTCCAGGGCATCCAGTGGCACTGGTTCATCATCTTTGGAACGGTATTGATTTTTAAGAATTTTTTCCACTAAATCATATTTTTTCCATTTTGGCGCATTTTTATCGTTTTCCAGCAACTTTTTCACGGATCTGCATGTAGACACAATCGATTAAATTCCCCTGGGGGTATTCAAATGTATCGCATCACTCATACCTGAATTTTGCCCTTGTTTGATTAACTTTACATTGGATTTCCTCTGTCTTTACATCGATATTGAAGCGCTCCTTCATTTCCTCTGCCCATTTTGCAAAAAAGATGGTGTTTTTGCCATGCCTCGTCAGACGCCAATTCTCTCTACCCCATATTTCGAAGAAACGCTCCTCTTCTTTTGGCGTCCAATAGCGCCGCTGCTTGCCTTTCGCCTCTGTGTCCAAGTGATTTTCCGGCTCATTATTTAAGGGATTAAGCGCTGTTTCATTGCATTCTTGTGGTGGTGGTGGCGGCGGCGGAGGCGGCGGTGGCTGTATTGGTTCCAATTCCGGTTGCGGCGTTTGCTGCGATGCAGCTGCCTCTTCAGACGGGACTTCGGGTGTGTTATTATTATCTTTTAACGCTTCAGTTTCTTCTACTTTGACTTCTAACATTTTTAAAATGTTGCGTTCACTTGTTTTAGCTTAATAATTACGCTTTACGTTTGGTTTTTTGTTCGTTTTGCAATGAAAATATGTATAAAAACATCCACTTGCAATACAAGCGGCGAAAAATCTTGTATTTGCTGCAATAACTCACGTACGAATTCTTCTTCTTATTGTTTCATAGAAAATTCAAAGAGAATTGATATCACTATTGCCATATCATACGATTATAGGGATTTACAAACTAAAGCAAAGATGTGTTTAAATATAACTAGATTATTGTACTGGGAACATTAATGCTTATTTGAAGCCTGGACGACAATTGTGGTCTAACTCTTTATTAAGAAAGAAATTTTTGCTGGGAAGAAAATTGCATATATCTTCATTCTACATACCTGTCAGTTAAGCCACTTTTATTCACATGTAAAATCGAAAATAGTAAATCTCAAGATTACGGCAAAAAAGTTTTAGAATTTCAAATGGAATTTTAGTTATTTAGGCGTGAACATGTCATGTTGGTAGCCGCCTGTTTACATACGAGTACAATTTACTACCCAAAATAATTAATTTCATTTTGAATAATAAATGAAAGAAACCATTAGTGTGACAATTATATATATTACATTTAGAAAATATTTTAGCGACTGCCGATTTTGTTTATATTTCCGTTTTTATTATTTATATTGCAAGCCCACGCTTCATTTTTTTTCATCATTGCTAGGTACGAACTCATTCGTATAACGCTAGAAGAAAGCAACATAGTACTAGTTAAACGAATTCCAACAAATACTCAATACTCGAAGACATCCCAAACAAGTAAAGTTTATGGAGAATCTCCAGAAATTCGATTAATACCTACGAAGATACTTAATATCAAATAAGGCCTGGTACTTGTTTTCATCTGAAAATGTTTATTTCATCATTACCAATCAATATTATTTGTATCACAAATCAAAATTTAGCCCCAAAAAAATTACGCTGATATCCGTAAAACCAGATCTCACAACATTTCGTGCTTCAAAATCATTACAATAGAACAGTAATATAAGTTGTATTTTTCATTATTTTTTATTTGCAATGAAGCTATAATCGTTATGGTACTATTATCTTTGATACATTCAACCAAAAAATGTGGCAACCTTCCTCCTACTATGTCGGAAAAAAATGCAAATGTGACAACAATAACAATTTATTCTGAGAAACAAAGGATAAACTATTATGAAATAATTAATTTGGAAATTTGTTTTCGATAAATTAATACATCCTTATCTGTACAATTGTTTGCCTGTTAGGACTATTCTTCTTATTTCTTATTCCATTCACATTAATTGACAACTTTTGGTCCCATGATATGACAACAAAATTTATTAAACTCTTAAACAGGGCAAATTCTCATGAGTTAATGCTTTGGCGAAATCAGAGATTTTCGAAGACCTGTTAAACTCACATACGTGCGTGACATGCTTTTGAAGACATTTTTAATAAATTATTTTGCGTTACCTAATGACGGAAAATGTTCGATGTGCCAGGAGTAAATATATCACCATAAGCGTCCGTATTTATATTTCGAAATTTCTTATTAGGCGATTTTATTTCAATTACTTCATTTATTTTCTCTACGTGTTTTCTGGATTTCGCATGTAAGTGTTGCTGCGGCTTACTCAGTTCAGTTTGCCTCAAATCGAAAAACTCTTACAAAAAGTGGTTTTTGAAAATTTAATTTTGTATGGGAAAATGTCGTAGTTTTTTATTTAATCTAAGACTGAAGTTAAAAGAAACGTGACTCGTTGCTTACCTAAGCATAAAACCACTTATATGGTGGTTTCACTGTGGAATGTTTCATATAACGCAATACATTGTTATATTATTATTGCGAATTGCAATAGGAGCTTTTTGAAGTTCATGCTGCGAGCGAATGCACTTTTTTATTGGTTCGTAAGCAGCAGTTTGTCAAGCAAACCCTTAATACCTCAATGGAGGATTTTGAAACCACAACTTGGATAGTACTGCAGTGGAACCAACTTATTAACTTTTAAAATGAAGAAACACGACAAAACGCAACTAAATGTCACAAAATTGCGTAAAGTATCTTATGAACATGTTTATACTAGAAAGACGCAAGTGAAAGCTTTGTATACAATAGATTTTTGAAGCAATGTTGGCAACTATTTTATATTAATCGTTTTAACAAACGTTTACAAACAAATGTATTTTTTTGAATTTTTAATCAAAAATAAATTAAATAAATGAAAAGAATTTGTCAATATCAGATATTCTATAACTCTTTCAATCAACACGAAATACTCATGTTTTGCGGAAGTCTAGATATTGAAGAGAAAATTTTGCTTGCAGCCTAAGTAGCATCTACAAGATACATTTTACAGGTTACACCGCGTCTTCCAATCGGATAATGGTATTCCCAACTATACTATATGGCTGTCCCTTTCCAATTCTTTGTCACAGCCGTATATTGTTGATATCGGTGTTCTTTCATGTCAGTGTTCCCGCCATATAAAATGCCAATGAAAGTCAAATTAGAAAATATTGCTTAAAATTATCTTTTTATGTAAAGTTTGTAAATCCTAGAATCTCTTCTAACTGTATACGCAAGGACAGAGATGTTCAGTCTGTCACACTCACTCTTCTTCTTCATCGCTGTAAATCAGGAAAAAGCATTCACTTACCACTGTTGTTTTGTTTACCATTTTACTTGATAATTTGCACAATACACGATAAAAGTTTATAGAAAAAGTATCATAATTGAGTCAGTACCGAAAAACATTGCAAAATGGATGATGCGGCACCAAAAAAGATATTTCCGGGAAATTTCGAAAATGGCACTACTATACTACCGCCCCGGATAACTTCGTCGCGCAGTCGGGGTTATGTTGCCCCTTCGAGGAGAAGGCCACCACCGGAAGGCGAGGATGAGGAGCGTGTGACCAATCAAAAGAAACAACGCTATTGGAATTCATACGAAGAAATGAATATTGTGGAGTTATGGCGACGCTACAACGATGAGGTGACCGAGTTCAATAAACCGTTGCCGGTGCATCGTAAGATTATGGTGGCTATGCGCAGCAAGGACATGATGGTGACGGGACAAGATTGCAGAAGGAAATTGAATACTTTAAATAATAGATACAAGTAAGTTTTAAGACTTGTGAAGTAGGCATGATTATTCCGATAATATTATTCTCTGGAATTTTAAGGGCCGAAGTACAGCGGATCAAGTTGAATGGCGTCAAGTCCGACTGGCGCTTGTTTCCTTTGATACATTGCTTTATGGAACCTAAAATTAAGCAATATGATCCTTGGCATGAAACAAAGGTAATATAAAAATTTGTATACATACGAATTGTATTAATTGTCGGTAATCCACATTTTTTAGGTGGTAAAGAAACTTTTGGAAAAGATACCTAAACCACCTGAATTGAAATGCCCACCCCCACCGCCGCCCGTTGCTACAACACCAAATATAACTACGACAACACGTCAACCTTTGCAACAACATCGCGCTCATATAAGTCCTTCCAACACGAGAGGTTCATTAACGGCATCCATGCCTTTGCCATCAATAACATCGAACATCAATATGCCATTGTCGGGCATGGCTTCTCTCTTAGGCGACAATGTCTACAATTCATCATTTCCTATGCCTCAAATGCCATCTTTACCCTCCTATTTTGCACCTTCGCTCACGGCAAAATCGAATCTACCTTTTCGCGATATCACCCTACAAAAATATGAACAATTAAAGTTAAATAATGAAATCTTAATCCAACAACGGGACACGACATTAAAACGCCTACGCTTAGAGGAGGAGAGCCTCAAGGCATTTGAAACGTTCCTATCCGATTGGGCAGAACAAGCCCATGAAGTCTTAAAGAAAATTGAACTCTTATCAAAGTCGTCGGCCGCCGCAATGAATAAAGTTGGCAACGAGGAGAACAATGGACTTGTGGATCAGACATTAAGTGTTAACTGACAATGCAGCTATGCCTGAAAAAAAATATTAGCTATTATTATAGTTTCGATTTAAGTTTATGCGTTACTTTGTATAGGTTGCTTTTTGTTCAAATTTAATGTTTTATTTCGAATTTTCAATAACTGTGTATGTAAATATTTGGGAATGTTTTATTGCATTAGAAGAAGCAGACCATAAATGCAAATTTGATAAAACAAAAGATAAATAAACAAAACTAAGTGGAAAAATAAATTAGTATTTTTAAACAGATATTCGGATAATAATTCTAAATCGTTTTTCACAGAAGTATTTGATTATGTCG
>JAHXMU010000352.1:160574-171051 GCA_019455685.1 Philornis downsi | reverse complement strand
TACTTGTTCAATAGCTTCTTCCACAAAGAAGATAATCAAAAATTAAAAGAAAAAAATCTGCGAGTCTATTTGGTTGATCGGCAGTGTATGTTTAAAATGGTAAATGATTGGCAGTGGCAAAATGATCTGATTATGGTCTATTTCATGTGTCATTAGGAATAAGTTTTTATTTAAAAATAAAAGCATTTTTTCCGTTTTAAAGTACTTTGTTTAAAATTATGATCAAATTTTGAAGTACTTTGTTTACAATTATTATTAAAGCGGCGATAACATTGCCAAGTTAATGCAATCGCTAAGTTTAATTGCCTTTAAATTTTATTTTAATTATTTTTATTAGCGGTCCCCTTTGGGTTGCGTTCTTATTGTCACACTGAAATATTTGGTAATCGATTTGGCGCTTTAATCCCATTAATTGTTTTAAACATGCAATCAAACTCTTTTGGGCGTTAAATTATGACCAGGAAATTAAACACTCGAAAATGTTGTTTCATTCGTGTCGACACAATTTATAAGAACTCTTAATATAGATTGACTTGGGGGCATTTCGTGATCACTGTTTCTTTATGTCTCTAAATGCGAAACATTTCAATAAACGATTCATAAATTTGCTTGAGGTAAGAACGTAAAATAGTCGCGCTACCTAAGCAAAGACATAGAAATAAAGAACAAATTTGCCATTATTTTATGAACTAAAACATTTTGCTACATTAAAGCTAAAGCATATTCTCATAATAAACTAAACTGAAATACTGCTTCACTAAATGGTTTTGTTTTTATATCTATAAATAAAGATAGATCTATAAATAAAGATAAAGCTTAAGGACTTCAAAATCCTACAATTTTCGGTCTTTCTCTAATTACTTGCACCAGGCTTTAATAGTGTTTTAACATCATTATTTTTTCAGTGCAGTTTTTTGTAACGATCATCGAGTTCTTTGTCGCAGATCATTTTCATCTACAAGCACAATATTATCTATATGTCACTTTCAATATATGTATACGAGTATAAGGTGTAGTAAAAATTAATACATTATTTTTCCAATAGATGGCTTCAGTAATCTATATCTCCCGTTGTATAAATGTGTTCAGTTTACTCTAGATGGCGTTAGAAAGATACGATTTTATACTCAAAATTACTCAACCAGTTTCATGATTGCTTAACTCGGTATTGTTTGAGCACGCATCAAATATGGGCACCAGCAAAGAAAAAAAAAACGCTGTATTTTACAGTGTTTCTTCCATAGAAGCGAAAACTCAAGTCAGGCGGCTGAAAATTTGAATAGTGTTTATAGTCCTGATATAGTAACATTCAACTGCGCATAGTTTTGGTTTCGTCTGGATATAAAAAAGTAGCTCGATGTTTAGACGCCGTACAAATTAATGCAAAAATCCTTTTGGATCGAATTTCTATCAGCGAGTAGCCTTTGAAACACAGCAAAATCGACCTATTTCTATTTCTGAAGCGATTAACGAGTGGTTGTAAAAATTAGTTAGTAGTAGTTGTAGTTGAATTGCAGTGGGACGACGCAAATGGCAGAAAAGCCAGTATTGACAGTGAGGAAGGTTTTGCTGAGTTTTTGGTAGGATTGGCAGGGAATCATCTCCATAATGATTTTTGCAGAAGATTTTTCTACTAAAGCTGCCGTTTTTACGTGCGGCATTACAATTTATTGCAAGAAAATCTGAAAAATTCGGTTTGAAAGCAGTTTAAAATCAGTTCATTTTACATTAAATTAGGCCACATTCGATGGATATTGCGGGTATGGGGAAAAACCGCGTTCAGACCAAGCCCTGATATAATAAATAATGACACATTGTATCTGCAGCCATTTGCAATGCGTTCTGTGGGGGAACGGTATAATGATAAAAGAGGCAAAACGTATTTTTAAGCGGGAGAAACCGCCGTGGAACGAGCGAAAAAGCGAGGATATAAAAAGGTACAAAAAACAGGGATAAAAGTCGAAAAGCACAAATGAAATCAAACTAATTATCAACTATGGCACACCTCGAGCCAAAACGAGTTTGGAATAGCAGTATTCCGGCTTTAGTATGAATTCTAGAACAGACTACTGACATAACTATTTAAGACAGGCGATAAAGAACTGTTAATGAACGTGATTAAGCTATCAAACACGATTTAGTTCAATGAATGAATCGGTGACCGCTCATTGGAATCTGAATGGATTATGTGGTGTGTCCATAAAAGGCAGCCCAAGTAAGCCGACCAATGGCGTTATAGGAGAGACTAAATCCTATTTTTTTAGTAAGGCATATCTTGGAGAGGAAGAAGGAAAATTGATCACTACGTACCACATTTTCGACGATCATAAAGTTGTTTTCTATAAATGTGACTGAGTTTTGGAATTCATACGAATCTTTTACATCTTTGTAGGATGGATGACACTGACCGACACAAAGTCTACAGTAAAAGAACAATAACCTTAGCTAGACAAGGCGGCAGCATATCGTGACATTTTTACGATTATGAAGAAAGCCGCACTAAACACGTCTAGTTTCACCTTCACCTTCAAAAGCCATGTGGTACTTCCGTATTTTGATGATATAAACGGAAACTACCAGAACTGTAGGATGTTATAGCAGTCTTCTCAAATATTATGTACTCGTTTGAGGCGCTGCTTGTGAACGTTAACTATTACAAAATCGGAGAGATGAACGTTTTTCTCCGCCTCGGGTTTTTCTGTCGTCATTGAAAGTGATTAATATTATGTAAAGAGTATTGCTTATAGGCAGGTATTGTAGGCGATTTAATGACAAAGCCCTCTTGCGGCTAACAAAATACCTACTGTGACAGATATTTGTCTTACATACAAGGTGGCGCACCAATTGCACTACAATTAGAAATTCAAATAGTTTTTTTTAATCAATGTTTTTCGTTAGCTTTTTTATTGTATCGAATTATATTTTATATAACTAATTGGTTTTAAAAATAGACCGTAAATAACCTCCATGATTATGTACGCATATGCGATACCAGATCGGAAAATTATTTAAGTCGGGATAGCCTCAATTATTGTTTTCATGGACTGCTTCAATTCGGTCAAATTCCTTGGTTTCGTTTTGTACACCTCTTGCTTGACATAACCCCATAAACAAAAGTCTGGTGCAATCAGCTCAGGTAACTTTGGGGTCCAGAAGAAAGTGAAGTTTCTCGATATTAAATTGTTTGGAAATTTTCGCTGGAGCTTCGCCATGACCGGTCTGCCTATGTGTGTAGTTGCTGCATTTTGCTGGAACCAAATGCTGTTGAAACTAACATGTCTACGGCACAGTTCCTTCCAGTTCATCCTTAAATAGCGGCCCTTATAGACAGTGGACAGTAGCACGATTCATGCACCACCCTGTATCCAGCTGCACAGCGGAGAATTCTGGGATAAGACACAAGCGAATGATTACAATAAAACAATAATTCAAAACATGTATGACGACTTAATCATTAGCGGAGTTCATCGGCGTTGTATGAACATTGAGCTGCATTTCAACATCGATGTGGTCAAGCGCATCGAAATATAGCGATCGCCCTGGCTGGGTTATGTTGTGCAGATGAACCAAACTGCTCCCGAACGAAAAGTTTTCGACAACGGAATCTTTAGGTGGCGCAGGAGAGGACGGAAAATCTCGTTGGAAGTCGAAAGGTTTTTGAAATACTGTCAAAACTTAATGTGACAACGTGGAGTTGATGCTTTGACTGGGACATGTTGTACCGATTGATCAAAACGCTCCAGCACAAAAAGTTTTCAATTAGCGGCCTCGGAGAAGCGGGGAAAAAATCCATTGAAAGCTTCGGAATTTTGGAACATTGTTAAAATCTGGTGTAAGGAATTGGCAGAAGGCTGAATTGCTTGGAATTATGTTCTACCTGTGGCGTATAATAGATAAACGTTTCTATTGTGGTTGTCATTTAATTAAATAAGAAAGTAAGTCTTTTAATAAATGACTTATTTGAAATAAAGGATATACTTCAAGTGCATTTCTACACATCGTTAAACATTTAATCGATTTATTTGACATTGCGGTACGCTTTGAATATTGGTGACCAGATAGCATCGATGTCATTGTAAGCTGAAAGTTTAGGTCACAACTTTTACTGTTTACATTTCGGTAAAGGTTTCAGGCTTCTAACTTATAAAGGGCGATTTTTTAATCGTAGTTTTTTTTTCGAATAAAGCACTCAAATTTGCATCATATATTAAATTTTTTTATTGGAATCGATAAATTGGTCTTTGCCATTTAATTTTTAAAGATAATTTCATGTAAATGTTGTCCGCGGCTCCGTCTCAAAATGTCCATTTGGAAGGTTACATTTTTCGTGACTTTTTCGAGCATTTCGGTCTGTATTCCACGAATAACGCGTGTTATGCTATCCTGTAAGGCTTCAACAGTGTTCGGCTTGTCCACATAGACTAACGACTTGATATAACCCCACAATAAATAATCAAGAGGCGTTAAATCGCAAGATTTTGGGGTCCAAATCGAGGGATAAGCTGCTCACCAAATTCATCCCTCAACGTATTCATTGTTTCACGAGCAGAGTGGCATGTTGCACCGTCTTGATGAAACCACATGTTAACCAAGTTCAACTCAGCCAATTGGGGCAAAAAAAAAATCGCGTATCATGGCTCGATATCGTTCGCCGTTGACGGTAACGTTTCTTCCAAGGTCGTCTTAGAAGAAAAATGAACCGATGACGCCACCAGCCCATAAATCACACCAGGCTGTCGTTTTTTCGAGATGCTTCGGTAATTCATGTATGGCATGTGGCTGTTCATCACTCCAGATGCGACAGTTTTGCTTGTTTACGTATCCATTCAGCAAGAAATAAGCCTCATCGCTGAACATAATTTTTCGATAAAACAACGGATTTTCATTGAGCTTTTGTAAGGTCCATTATTCACCAAAAATTTGACGTTGTGGTAGATCATTCGGCTTCAATTCTTGCGTAAGTTGAATTTTATAGGATTTCAAACCCAACTCGACGTGTAAAATTTTCTTTTGTGGTTGAGTAACACATGCCCAATCGCTGAGA
Organism: Philornis downsi; assembly: GCA_019455685.1. Lineage (NCBI taxonomy): Eukaryota > Metazoa > Arthropoda > Insecta > Diptera > Muscidae > Philornis > Philornis downsi. The sequence goes on along the minus strand of JAHXMU010000352.1, from coordinate 166,007 downwards.
ACGGCGACGAATTGACATTTCACAGTCGTCATTCAACACCGGTCGCTACGGCTGCTATATTTTGTTCGGTACGCACTCTACACATGCGAGTCGATAGTTTTACGTCCAACAAAGTAAATTTGGTGCGAAATTTGGAGATAACAACACGAATTGTTGATCAGCAGGTCGATTATGGCGGCCATAAAGTAGTCGTATCAAACGATGCACATTTGCCACAGGGCACGAATCTTGATAATAAATTTCAACGATTTGCAATTGTTGTTCGTTTGTTAGTCTTTCCATGATGAAATGGCAGAGTATACTGTACACTTTTCACTTTGACAGATGACGTTTGGACGCCATTACCAACCAGTTCTGCCTGGCCTGAAAAACTTAAATCTTAAAAAATCACCTTGTAGCATTGTCGCATTCCTCACCTACCCCCAATCTATTCTTTCACTATCTGTCTGGTATTTTTTGGGTTCTCCTTATAACGTTTTCTTATATCGTTCCCTTATAACATTCCCTCTTGTACATTATGCGACATCATTATATGGACTTGTCTGAGCCCGACTTTTCATATCCAAGCACTGTTGTCCAGAAAGAGGCAATATGTTGATATTGTTAGGCTGTGGCATCTAAATAGATGTGTTGTCTTGGAGAGTTTTTTGGAATAGGAGGTAGTTGTAATAGTACTAATTGTAATCCGAATCCTTATGTAGTTCTAACTGTATTTCATCGCTCTCTTTAGCCGCTGCCGGCGTCATTCGTCACGTATCACCTTTTTCACATAAATATAACAAATTTTAATTTTGCTGCCAAACTTTTTGTGTTATGTTTTAAGTTCTTTTGGAGCATAGCGTATGTAATTTAGTTCTTTACGGATATCAATCCAGCTGCCTGCCACCTTCAAAATAATCACCTTTGCGTAAATATTTTTCCAAAATGTCATTCAACAACTTGTGGTCACCCAAACAAAGATTGATGTTGAATGCGAATACGTAATTTTACCACAAATGCGTAAATTCAATCACTTCAGATGTGAGCTCGACTTCAATGCTGCTGCTTCAAACAACTTCCATGCCATCATGCAACACACAACAGTTCCAATCATCACCCTAAGTGTGTTCTCGTATTCCCGATGTCGTGCGAATGATGAATGATCTTGAATGGCAACAGCCAATTTGTGTGTGATGTCACCTCATACATAACCATCATGTGGCGGGCAGTGGCAAAAGAAGACTCTGCAGACTCCTCTGCTCTTGATGACAACAATGGGGCATACATACGTACGTACTCGTAACGTAACAAGGACACTTTGGAGATCGTTGAAAGACGATAGTATTGTTTGTATAAAATTGCACCTCACGACAGCAAAAGTAAATTTTGTGTAAAGACTTGTGCGAACATTGATGAAATGAATGTCATTACATGTTTTTGGATTTTGTATCTGTTTTGCGGCCTTAATTGGATCGAACAAAAGTCATAATTTACGCACACATACATACGAATACCTATACATACACAAAAGTAGCGATTGTATTCTTTGAAAGAATGCCAATTAAAAAAAAACGGGGAAGAGAAGAAAATATCGGATGGTGATGTGGCGGTTTTACGAGTATAAATTTGAGTGGTATTTAGATGGTCCTAACTCAGGCTCGTTGGAAAAGCGTACTAATTCTCAATAATTTTACTTCCAGATTGTGCCATAATTTGATCTTTCAATAAGTGCTCAAAAATTTTAGATAGTACAGGGAGAATGGAAATTGGCCACAAGTCATCAGGGCCATTTACAACAGCAAATTTCGGTATAGGAATAACGTGGGCAGTCTTTCAAACTTGCGGAAATACAGACGTTGGTTGTCAAAATCAAATTCATTAAGTGTGTAACAATTTCAGATGCAGTTTGACACGAAAGTGTTTTCACAAAGGACATTTTTTATATTTTTTTACTTTAAGGATTAATAAAACAGGCTTTGGTTGAGATTTCAATATTTTTTTTTTTTTGTAATTTATTCATATGGCTTAGAAAAATAACTACAACAAAAAATGAATTAAATTCAAGTGACACAAAAGTGTTTGCACAAACGTTCGTTCTAGTTTCTACTTCTACAATGTTTTGACTAATTTCGTCATTTGTCGCTTGAGTTGATGCAGATTGGGGATTGCAGATTTGATTTTGATATAATTCAGTTGGTTTATTGTAACCATTCCATTGGAAAAACGGCACCGGAGATTGCCGAAATGTTCGCAATTTCTAGGATAACCGTTTATAACGTTTTAAGTCGGTCAGAAAATGAGGAGAGACTGTATACGAAGCCTGCAGCTGGACGACCTTGCGCGTTAAAGGATAGGACAAAGCGGATTATGACCCGAAAAGTTAATGATAACCAACAATATCGACTAGACCGCTTGCCAGCGAGTTTCAAGCAGAATGTGGCATTACAATTTCTCGGGAAAGTGTTCGCAGAGCTTAGAAAAGGAATGACTTTTCATCCAGAGTTGCCCGGACAAATCCATTGATGTCGGATGAGCACGTAAATAGACGCCTAACATTTGCCTGAGGATGCACGTGGGACAGCCTGTGACTCATATTGTGATGAAGCCATATTTGCGATGAGACCAAAATGACCCTTTATTGCAACGAAGGACGCAACAGAGTATGGCACAAGCCGTTAAAAGCACTTGAACGATAATAAACATAATATCGACAGTAAAGTTTGGAAAACTTTCGGTGATGGTTTGGAGTGCATCTCAAGCAAAGGGGTGGACGGCTTGTGCTTTATTGAGAACACAATGGATGCCACACAATATTTGGACATTTCACGCACACATTTGGTGACCAGAGGCTACAAATTTGGGTTTTTGGCGATAGTAAACCAACATTCAAGTATTACCAAGATAATGATCCTAAGCATAAGGCTCACATAGTTAGGTGTTGGCCACTGTATAATTGTTAAAAGGTTTATGACACTCCTGCTCAGAGTTCAGATCTCAATCCCATCGAGAATTTGTGGGCCGATGTGAAAAAACGGTCTGCAAAACGACGGCCAATAAATAAAACGGACCTCAAGACGTTTATTTTAGAGGAATGACAGAGAACACCGATTAAATATGTTCAACAGCTTATCAACTCGATAAATACAGGGTGGGCCATAAGGGTGTTGGCGGTTTAAATATTCAATTAAAAAAAAACTACGAAACATAAAAAAAATATATTTGTATTTTTAAAAAGTAGAAGCATGGGAATTTTTAAGACTTAAAAATAATGTTGTCCAAATGGCTTCCCTCGGCTGCTTGACACTCTTGGAACCGAAGTCGCAAATTTTGGAAAACTCGTTGAAAAGTTGTTCTCGGTATTTTGTTACTTTCCTGAATAATGTTCCTCTTCAACTGCTCTAAATTGGTCGGATTATTCTCGTAGACTACCGATTTGAGGTAGCCCCATAGAAAATAATCGCATGGAGAGAGATCGGGGCTACATGGGGGCCATTCAATATCCCCCCTTTTCGAAATGAGTTTTCCAGGAAAAACATTTTTCAGCAGCTCTATGGATACCCTAGCCGTTTTATCTGAACTTGGACTATCTGAATCTTATAAGCCTTCAAATGCAAATCACGTTTCAAAATTCGTCGTAAAGTTGTTCTTTTGACATCCAAAGACTGACTTCTCTTACGTGTTGACTGTTGCGGATTTCGCTGAACTGAAACGCGAACACGCTCCACAATGTCGGCTGATCTTGCAGAAACTGGGCGACCACGAACCGTAATTGGTACTGTTGAGCCGGTTGTTTCGAACATTCTGATCCATTTTCGTATCACATTGGCGCTTGGAATTTCACTTAAATCGTGTAAACCGTGTTCATGCCGATACAAACGTCGTGCAGTAATCACTGATTTATTGTTTTCGTAATACGCTCGGACACAAAATGCACGCTGCACTCCCGTGTACGGCTCCATGGCGACTAAATTTCCAGGAAGCGGCACAGCGAACAACATATCCCCCCGCCACCCCGCGCCGTGCGTTACCGAGAAATTGAAGAATTAAATCGCCAACACTCATATGGCCCACCCGTTAGAAGATTGGAAGCAGTTATTAGAGCCAACGGTGGATACACCAAATACTAATTTTGAATTTAAACTACTTAGAAGATAGCTTTATTTGACTTAATTTACTTTTGTGTAAACACTTTCGTGTTAATTAATTCACTTAATTAATTATTAATTAATTAATTCACTTGATTCATTTTGCTGTTGTTATTTTTCTAAGCCATATGAATAAGTTTCGAATTTTCTATAAAGGTAATAGATGAAGTAACTAGCTGATATAAAAAAATATTGAAATCTCAACCAAAGCCTGCTTTTAAAGCCTTAAAGTAAAAAATATACAAAAATTTCCTTTATGAAAACACTTTCGTGTCAAACTGTTTATAAGGACATGCTGGAAAACTCAGAATTTGTTTTCGTACCACTTGAATTTTTTCTTCATCTGTTTTTCTAGATGAACCAGCCATTTTGCCACGACCTTCAGTTCCAGGTGTATTAGCCTTTAAGACACGGCTTAATCTTCCGTTAGATATTTTGAAAGTATCCAAAAGGAAAGTTTTGCAAACAGAAATTTTTGAATTCCGTACATATAGATGAAAACTAAAACTACATTTTCTCATATATCCTTCGTAATTTCTGGGTCGCCTTTGTTTTATTGATTGTTTTCGCCAGACCAAACCATACAGAAACAAATTCTGTTTTTCCAAATTTGCTAATTTCCAAAAAGAAACAAAATTAGCTTTCCTGTCTTCATATCCGATTCTATTTATGTTTTTTTTTTTTTTTGGAACAAAGGCAATCTTTTATTTATTTGCCATGGAGGAGTCCGAGGCATTCAGGTTGGCTAAGGAGGGGTGCACCGGGCCAGGGGTGAAAACCAGCAGCCAAGAGTCCCCGCGGTAAGCAGTAGTGGGATAGCGTACCAGAGTGGTGTGCCATCGCGAGCCCAGCCAATAACATTGGATCATTAAAAAAACAAAAAAAAGTTTACCACTCACATGCTTAGACTCTTTTGTTTCATATTCCTCTCCACTATTTCTCTTCATTTTTCTTATATTTTGTGCATAATTAGGTGGATTTCGTGTCCTCTTTCTTGACTTCATGTTGGTTTCTACCATTTGTAGGGGTTCCGAATTCACTTTTAAAGTATGAACTGATTCATCTGAAGACGATATTAGTCCCATATTTCACTTATATTTCTTCGCCGTATAATGTCTGCAATTAACTATAAATACAGGGTGGCGCAATAGAACGTGCATATTTAAAAAATAGATTAAAAAATAAATACAAAAGGTATGGTTAAAATAAATCTAAGGCATTGTAGAGTAATAAATGGAGTTTATTTTTTAAAAATAACATCATCTAAATGGTGACCCTCTCTACGACGGCACTCCTCTAACCGCAAACG
>JAHXMU010000352.1:140666-160564 GCA_019455685.1 Philornis downsi | reverse complement strand
AAATTATTGAAAACTTTCTTCAGTAATACTGGTGTAATGGCTGCCATTTCACCACGGATATTCTCCTTGAGCTGAACGATGTTTCTTGGATTATTTCTGTAGATTTTGTGTTTGAGGTATCCCCACAAAAAAAGTCAAGAGGCGTCAAGTCTGGACTACGTGGGGGCCATGGGATATCACCTCTTTTCGAAATCAGTCTGCCAGGGAACATCTGCTTCACCACCGCCATGGAGTCATTTGATGTGTGACAGGTAGCTCCATCTTGTTGGAACCAAGTTCTGGAATTCACTATTCTTGAACTTTCAATTTCTGGAGCCAAAAACCCGTCCAACATCTCAACATAGCGTTCCGTGTTAACCGTGACGTTTTGGCCCCGCGCATTTTCGAAGAAAAAAGGACCAATTATTCCTCTGCCAGAGATTGCTGCCCATACTGTCACTTTAGGACTATGCAATGGGTTCTGGTGTTTGATTTCGGGATTTTCACTGTTCCAGTAACGACAATTTTGACTGTTTACGAACCCATTCATAAGGAAATGAGCCCCGTCAGAGAAAAATATATTGTCAAAATTGGAAAATCGATTAAGCATTTCATTAGCAAATGCGAGCCTTGCTATGAAGTCAGACTCTTTCAATTCTTGTGTTAATTGCAGCTTATATGTATCCAGTTTAAGATCCAATGTTAAAATTCGTTGCAAACTTCGTCGCGATAATTGTAAGACAGGCGATCTCTTGCGAGTCGACATTTGTAGATTTCCTCGTACTGACTCCATAACTCTCTCAACATTGTCTTCGGTCCTCGATGTTCTTGGGCGACCATTTGCTTGTGGTTTAAATGTTGAACCGGTCTCTTCAAAACGCTTTACCCATATTTTAATTAGATTAGCACTCGGAGCTTCACTAATTCGCCGTAGTCCATATTCAGCACAATATAGTCGCCTAGTAGCAATATAAGAACGAGAGTTCTCGTAAAATGCGCGCTCGCAAAATGTGCGACGCTTCCCGTCGAAGTGATTCATAGCGACTAAAACTCCATGAGCCCGCCAACCCATCGATGTAGGCGCCCCCCCGCCCGCGCCTTTTCTACCTCGCAAAAAAAGATGATGCAATATGCACGTTCTATTGCGCCACCCTTTAGTATGTTTTTACATTAAAAGGATTACTTGATCATACCTGAATCGCTATCTGAAGACATGACAAAATTACTAATTATTTTGCCAAACTTTGTGAACAGACTGACTGATACCACTATCAAAATAAACTGTTTTTTTGTTTACCAACCAAAAATTAAACTCATTTCATTGAGTTAATTTTCATGCCTTACTGCTAAACTCTTCAGATTATGCTATTTTATTAGGATTTGATATGAAATAACTGATAAATACCAATTTTTAAAATTTTTGACTTATACCACTATCAAAATCAAGGGCTCAATTAATTTTAGATTTAATTTTACTCAAATCTATAGCGACTCCATCAGCACTGACACATCTAGACATTTTATAAAGACAAACAATTAAAACTACTGATTTCCATAAGATTCTTTAAACCTAAAACTAGTTAGTTTTACAACAATTTCTTTTATAAAATTGTACCACATTTTACTGCAGCTACTGCGCATGCGTAACTACATTACACTCCGCCGTGAAATGTATGCAAGCTGCGCATTAGATTTTCTTTGCATTCCACTCCGAAATAGAGGTCGTTTACGAAATTGCGCAAAATATTTCTCACGGTTTGATTTCAGACGAAAAAATCATAGCAAACTCAAGCTGTTTAATATCAAACAATAAAGAGAAAACAAAATCCGCAAAAAAAAACGTCGTTAACATCTGCGTAAATAACATGAATTTCACTTTTTGCGCTCCTTGAGTGGATGTTTGTTCCAAAGTCAAAGAAAACAATTTAACTTCAAAGGCGGTTTGCAGTTTTCCGGATGTTGAAAGGGTGTGATGTGGTGATGTGACGGAAAGGAGGACTGAAGGAAGGTAGGAACGTATTAAGGGAAATGGGGAGAAAGCAAGGAAAGAAACAAGGATGTCTTTAATTTATATAAAATTGAAGCCTCCAACAGCGCCCTATACTGTGCCTGGCACAAAAATTATGGTTTAAAAAGTTCGGTTAACAAAAAGAGTTAAGAAAAAAGTTTAGACACAAAATAACAACAATTAACCGTCGCTTAAAATCACCTACCAATTTTTCGCTTTGAGACCTTCTCTGCATTACAGCTTACTGTAACAAAACCCCGCTTTAAAACGATATATAGCTTCTGCCTCATCAGCTGCAGCTTCAAAAGGAAATTAAGCCGAACCTATGTAAAGAACTTTTCTATTTCCAAGACCACAGCCTCCTGCATTATAAAGTTAGCCCTGGGAAGTATCAGAAGTAGATGTGTTTGATTGCGATTGACTCGATTGCTAATTATGAATCAATGATCACAAAAGTTGATTTGACTAAACTGACGACTAATCGATCGTGTTAGGGTACAAAATACAGGGTGGCGCACCAATTGTGTTACGGTAAGGAATTCAAATAACTGTTTTTTTAAACAATGTACGAGTATTTCATTTATTCTTTTTTTATTGTATAGAAAATTCAATTTTACTTTATATAATTAATTGGGTTTAAAAATGATAGACCGTGAATGACCTCCATGTTCATTCGCTCATATGCGACACCTGATCAAAAAATTATTCATTGCGGCCTGAAGGTGTGAAGTCGGGATCACCTCAATTGTTGTTTTAATGTACTGCTTCAATTCAATCAAATTTCTTGGTTTCGTTTGGTACCCCTTAATAAAAAAAGTCTGATGCAGTCAGGTCAGGTGATCTTAGGGGTCCAGCGGAAGCTGGAGTTTCTGGATATTAATTTTTTTTTTTTTTGAATTTTCATATAAGCTCCACTACAATCGCTCCATTTTGGTGGAACTAAATGTTTTTGAAACGGAGACGTCTTCGGCGCAGAAAACTCCTTCAACATCTTTAAATAACGCGCCCAATTGACAGTTGACTGTAGCATGATTCATGCGTCATTCTGTATTTATAACTTATTGCCATCATTACCTTCAGCATAATACCTCTTTCATGGAAGTCCAAACAATTTTAAAGGCAGAAATTCGCCTTAAGAAATAATAATAACGTCCTATTGGAAAAAGGAGGCAGTCGATTTTCATGAGTTTTTCTTAGGACGAATTTTTACCAACAAAATCGTTTGCCATATCGTTCTCTTGGTGCCAGATCCCAATCAAGTTCCCGACCCTTATGGTGGCTCATTGCCGAGGGTTTGTGGCCTGGTATTTTGTTGATGGAACACAATTCCTTCATATTGGCCAAAGCTGCCCGCTTTTAAGCGATTTTTCCCTGCGAACGGCCTAATTGTTGACAGTATAGATCCGAATTAAGAGTTTGACCGTACGGGAGCAGCTCATAGTAGACGATTTCTTACCAATCCTACCAAACACACATAACAAAACCTTCCGGACTGTCACTCTTGTCTTGCTCACAGTTTGCTCCAGCTTATCGTGACCCTACCACGACCATATTAAATTGACGTTATCATAAGTGATCCGCTTTTTTCACTTTGTTTCTTGGCTTAACTCGTGTTTTCAGCCGAAAAAAAGCTTGTACTGAATTTGGATTGAAAGCGTACTTAAAATAAGTAAACCAAGTTTTATACTTAATCCAAGAAAATTTGAATTCAAAAGAGTAAGTGAAACTTAAATTGACAAAATTTTACTTAAAGTGAGTATGCGCGAAAGTAATATGTGCTTAAAGTAAGTACGCAAACTTCCTCAAATTACTTTCTCGCCTATTTTGAGTAGGGAGATCAAATTTACTCTTTGTTGGTCTCCATGTTTGGGGCGCTCTCAAACAATGCTGAGCTACGCAATCCCAAAACTGTCTGACTAGTTTCTCTGGAGTATGAAATATCTTTATTTTTAACGTTATCTTCGGTACCCCATCGGCACTAGTACCATGCGAGACTCAAATGACTAAAGCCATCTATCGGGGAAATAATGGATTTATTTTTGCGAAACTTTATAACAAAACTTCAATTAAATATTTTAATATTTTAAGCAGCAATTTCCTTCCTTATTTGTTGTCATGCCAACTGAAACCTTTTTCCTTCCCATTTCTTTACGAACTCATTATTGTTGTCACACCATAATTGTGCCAACTGCGATAATGACTATAAGATATCCTTTGAATGTTGTGTTGTTTCGCTTGATCTTGTTTGTTGCGATCTCGTTAAATATTCACTAAATCTCCTCTTTAGGGGTTGAGTGTCAATTTCCCCCTATCACCAGTTTATACATCGTTAGCCGTGCCAGTAGTTGGCGTCATTGTTCTCACCTACTTAACATAATTTTGATGCCGATCATTATGTCAGTCATTTCGGTTGATTTGTAAATATTTGCAATTTGTTATCTACCCTATTTCCTAAAGGATTATAATGGACTTGCTTTGTTATGTTTTAGTGGCGATTTGGTTCTTTTTTTCTCCTTTATTTTTTTATGAAGTGTGAATATGGGTTTTTTATCAAATTAAAGTTACATCTTCAAACCAAAACATACATTCGATGTGATATTTTTTTTTTAATTTGAGGTGATTTTTTCTTCCCAATCCGGTTCAAAATAATTATCTGTGTAAAAATCATTTACTATTTTTAAGGGAATGAAAATTATTTTTGATGGGGCTACCACATGTAAAAAACCACCACCATTTGGGGGGAAAAATCATGAATTTTGATTTTTTTGGCTTGGTTAAAGAAGTTGGACAGACCCAAAGTTGGACAGACCCATGGTTGAACAGATTTCATATGTTCAGCAGGTTCGAATCTTATATATCTGTCACCAATGATTGTGGATCATTTTTATAGCGTATATTTTTCATCTGCAAACATTTATTTTCGCTAATGAATGAGTGGCGAAATTGTTAGAAAGAAATCTAAAAAATCAATATTGTTTTAAGCGTGGATTCTGCATTTCTGCCCCCAGGTTATTCCTACTACCCGTAGCTATAGGATACTTCTGCGCAAATTTTCAGCCTGCTATAACTCGCCCTTTACCTTCTTTCTTTGTCTTGCTTCCTTCCAACAGACACGCAGATGGATTGGTATGCGTAAATTGATAGTACAGGGTAATCCATTTTTTGGTTTCAAAAGTAAAATTAAATAAAAGATATATAAGGCTGTGATTTTGATGAAACTTTTACTTCATTATAATGCTTGGACCTTGCCATTACAAACGAAATACAATGCCGTTAAGTGGCCGCCTCTGGACTGGTTGCAACGGTGGATCCTTTTGGGGTAGTTTTCGATCACTTTTTTGCACATTTCGGTCTTGGACGTAGTCCCACAAAAAGAGTCTAAAGGCGTCAAATCGCTTGATTTTGGTGGCCAATTGATGTCGACAAAACGTGAAATTACTCTTTCTGGAAACTTCTCGTATAATAAAGTCAAAATCCGTCCTATTGGGTAACGTTTGAATCACCACTTTTGTAACAAGTTTTAACTATTTTTACGCGTTCTTCGGTTGTTAATCGATTTGTAATGGGTAAATCTTTCACTGAATAAATAACACTTTAGATGACAGGTATTTAACAGCTGACAGTCCTGCCAGACCGGCGGTTTTAAAACCACTAAGTGTACAACCCTCTATTATAAATAATATGTGCTAAAATTTGAAAAAATCGAACGAATTTCCAAGTTTTGTCTGTTACCGACCACATAAATTGCCTAAATTAACTTATACGAGGTGTGATCAAAAAATAACCGTTGTTTTAAATTTTTTCGAAAAGTATTTATTTATTCATCAATAACTATCTTTTCCCCTTCAAAGTAATCCAACTCAGATATAATACACTTGTGCCAGCGTTTCTTCTAATCCTCGAAACACTTCTGAAACGCCATTTTTAGTATCGCCAACAGCTCCTGTTTCGATTTTTCTTTTACCTTCGCTATCGTAGCAAAATGCTTTCCTTTCTTCTTCAGTTCTTCAGTTTTGGGAAGAGGAAAAGGTCAGCGGGGGCCAAGTCCGGTGAATATGGTGGTTGAGGCTTAATTGCGGTTTTGTTTTTGGCCAAAAACTCACACACAAGCATCGATGATTGGTTTTTCTACAATTCTGCGCGTTTCTGACGAATTTCTTCGGGCAAACGGCGCATAACTTCAAGGTAGTATTTCTTATTGACCGTACGACCTTGTGGCAAGAATTCATGATGAACCACGCTATTGCAATCGAAGAAAACAGTGAACAAACCCGTCACATTTGACCGAACTTGACGTGCTTTTTTCGGTCTCTTCTGGACGCTTGCATTGGGATGATTGGGCTTTCAATGTAATAGCCATACACCCATGATTCGTCACCAGATATGACCTTTTTGAGGAAATCTGGATCGTCGTTGACGACGTTCAACAGCTCCTGAGCGATGTCCATGCGGTGTGGTTTTTGCTTAAAATTTGGCAATTTTGGAACAATCTTCGTTGCCGCACGTTTCATGCCTAAAACATCCGTAAAAATTGCTTGGCATGAGTCGAACGATATGCCAACATCATTAGCAACCTCTCTAATAGTGATTCGACGATTATCAAAAATCATTTTCTTCACTGCTTCAATGTTGTTGACGTGCTCGGGCAACCAGGACGAACATCGTCATTGAGATCTTCTCGGCCTTCCTTAAACCGGTTATACCACAACTGAACTTGAGTTCTGTTCATAGTGGACTCGCCAAATGCCGCAGTCAACATTTAAAATGTCCTTGCACATTTAATTTCATTTTTTTTACACAAAACTTAATACAGTTCCTTTGATACATTTTTTCGAATAGTAAAAAATCGAAGAGCACTCCAAAACACGACTAACCTTTTTATCTGTCAAAAACAAACTGCCAATCCAAAATGGCTGATATTGTCAACATATATAACAGACATGTGAACATACGTGACTCATGAAATTTGAAAATAACGGTTATTTTTTGATCACACTGTATATTCTTACACTCATTTCGTTTCTTTATGAAATAAAATATAACTTAGCATCCATATGCAATCTGTACACTTAGTTCTACAAATGGTAATGGATGTCATAGCCACGTCTCTTATGGTAGCATATATTAAACGATTTAGCTTAATACTAATAATTTCTAGCCACAGGATTTCAGATAGTTATAATTTTGCTTCTTTGAATGTCCTTTAATTCAGAGTACTTTTTGATAACAACTTGCCTACCACTCGCACTGTTGCATCAACGCAAAAGGAGGTTGGGTGAATGTAAGTCTGTTCTCTTGGCTGTAATTTCTGATCTGTTTCGTTGATCCAAATCATAATACAGTGGCGGTATATGGGTACTGAGAATCATTGTGAAACATATTCTTCTTTAAGGAACTGACCTAATTATGGGTGTGGTTAATGAAAATACCTATGGTATGTATTACATGTGAGAAGGGATCGTTTCGACAAAGTTGATTTAAAATGGTCCGGAGGAAATCATTGAGTCAATACTAGGACTAAAGACATCTTACCGCGATTTGTTTATTTATTTGCTAATTTAAAGCAGTATATGCTGGTAGTTGATAGGCCATCCGCCAATCTCGATAAAGAATTGGAAATCCCGGCCACACGTTCTTGAATCGTGGTCCTTCAAGCTTTTGCCATCAATATTTGGTGATTTCCGTTTCTTTCTTTCCTCTTTTGTTTACATTGCCTACCAGTGTACGAGTATAACTGAAGGTGCCTGGCAAGCTCATTCAACAGTGGTTTTCACTGTTTATATCTTCCCTTCGTGAAATTAATAATGGAGCAACGTTGCACTGTCATCATCACCTCAAAAAGTATGTGCCGCTTTGAGAGGCAAGTCCCCCGTTGCATTCCCATAATAACACTTATCGTCTGAACAACGAGTTATTAACGGATGCCTTGCCCATTACTTACTTTTAATTATTTTAAAAAATCAATGCGTATTATTTCATCATGAACATTTTCTATACGTTCTGTATGTCCATATAAGGAAATACCTTAAATATCCGCCAAATATCATAAAATCTTGGAGAAAAAAACCAAATAGTCACATACTAACGCTACATTTATGTGGGAAAATTCATTTAAAGCATCAAATAAAATCTCTGGTAAAATGAAAAAATCAAAAATTTTTATCTTAAAAATTTCATTTAACAAACATTACCATTAATATTAATTTTGGCAAAGCAACTACAAACTCTTGGACAACAGAATCAACGAGATTTCGCAAAACAGCAATTGCCGCAAATCCCCCCAAAAAACGCCAACAACGGCTATTGTTGCTAACGTAGCACACTCAGCAACAGATATATTAAAAGTCTCGTGCAACACTGCTGCTTGTTGCCACACGTTGTTTATATGTAACGCAATGTGTCAGACCATTATAGGAATAGATATGAAAAAGCTTAAAGGTAATTTGCTATTAATTGGTTAAAAATTTATTACACACCGAAAAAAAATTGGATTTTTTCCCCTCTCTGCTGAGCAGTACGCGATTACTTTTTGACTCCTGAAGAAATGTAGTGTTCACTTCGGAGATCAACCCACAATTATCGGAGATACAGTGGTTTGAAATCATTGTTTTACTGTGTAATTGGCCAAATGTTTATTGTTTAATACTTCCCTAATCGCAACTGAAATCAGTTTTAGCCAGCTTTTAGCAGATAAATTACATTATGCCACAAACTGAGGTTGTTTTATTGTCTAAAGCCTTAGTCTCAGTCGAATCATTATGAAAACAGATTTCTATAAAAAAGACTAAAACAAGTTCATTTGCATTACGTGAATGATATAAGGGAGAGCTTCTAATGTTCATCGATCTTACACGCATTACATTTTTAAACTCACTCAAGGGGAACTGCAGTTTAACAACGATTCCGAACCTCAGAGTTTGAGAAGCAGTTATTAGACTTTCCATCCCCCAACTATTCGAAGTGTATATGAGAGCGATCCCAAAACTAGCCGATCTAACGAAGAAGATACAAACAAGTTGGGAAAATTTGTGTTTATTTTTCAAAATAATCTGCTTTAATCTCGATACATTTTTTCTTGCGATTTTCAATAACGTCTATACATATCCTGTTTAAAGTAAGAACAGTCAAACTCCTCCAAATAGCCGTCAACTTAAGACTCCACTTCCTCATTGTTGGCAAATCTTTTACCACCGATCCATTTCTTTCAAGTTTGGAAACAGAAAATAGTTCGAGGTAGCTAAATCTGGCGAATGAAGTGCGCTATGAAGCAATTAGAACTTTAGTTTATTAGCTTTGACCATCGCAATAGTGGATGTGTGAACTGGAGCATTGTCTTGATAAAACAGCACTTTCTTTTTCCCCAAATGTGGCCTTTTCCCCATAATTTCATCACCTAAAAGCTACAATAATTTAGCATAATATTCGCCGTTGATGATTCTTCCTTTCTGAAGATAATCGATGACAAAAACAAAACAGATGTCATGACTTTGTCTGCAGATGGAAGCGTCTTCGCCTTCTTTGGACACGATTCTGCCACTCCTTGCCACACTGATGTAACCGTTTCTTTGTCTCAAGTGTGAAGTGATGGAATTATGTCCCATCCATGGTTATAAATCGACGCAGAAATTCGATTTTATTGCGGTGAAACATCGCCAAATACTCTACTAAAACATCTTCAATACGCCATTTTTGCTCTATTGGAAGCAAGCGCGGCACCCATCTTGTGCACAACTTTCTCATCTTCAAATCTTCAGTCAATAATCGATGTATATCACTTTTGAAATGCCAATTATTTCAGCTAGCTGACGCACCTTCAGCCGACGTTCATCTAATACCAATTTGTGGATTTTCTTAACCGTGTCTGGCGTGGACACCTCAATTGGTAGACCACTACAGTGTTCGTCTTGGCAACTCGTACGGGTTCGTTTAAACTCTGCTACACATTTTTTTACTGTCGTAGAATCTAGCTTGGATTTAATATTGGTTGGACTGAGACCTTTCAAATGGAGATATTGAATTGCATAACGCTGACCAATTTTTTCCATGTTTACAAATTCACTGAGATCGTTGACTTTTGATGGCTCAAATAAGAATACTAAACAATGTGGCGCCTTGAAACTTAAAATATATGGTTTATAAGGTTGCAACTTTTCACCAAAATATTTTTTTTTTCAAACTACTGGCACCATCTATACGCCAGATTGACTAGATTTGAGATCGCCCTCTTATATGTATGTGTAATATTGATAGGTGGCTGTATTCAGGATTGAACCCGGGATGATCATGCGAGCAATAGTCGCATGTATTAACAACTATCGCTCCATGATCGGTCACAAGTCTATGGTATTTTAAAATTCCAACTTTATTTCGTTACGGATTATCGCTACCTTATTTTACAGACCCGAAAAGGAAATTCATTTTTGAACCAGGCTATTCCTCCAATTTTACTTTTATACACGTCATAAGCTGTTCGGAATTTTATTGCACAATATTCGATAAGATTGTAATTCTTTCATCACTGCACAAAGGATATAATACACTTCTCCGTAGAAAAGACTGTACAAACGCTATCTAACAGTGATGTGATAAGTCAAAATTTGACGTGTTTTAGGCAATTTGCTCAAGATTCTCGTTGGTTTGTAAGCGAACTGCTCTTGTGGCCAAGATCTGACTCTTAATTCGGAGCCGAGAACGGCGATAACCATTATCAGCTCTCGAGGCAACGAGAACCAGAAAATGTTAAAGCTGACTCTTGGCATTCGCTGCCATTTACATAGCCAAACTCGTGAGTCTTGAGGCAAGACAAACTATTTTGGGTACGAGTATCGGGAACGAAGAGTCAAATTTGGGGAACTTTGGACTTTCGAGCCGCGGCTGAGGTGAGACTCGAAGGCGAAAGTCAAAAGTATGGAATACAAATTTGCTTGCACTCATGAAATGAAATCTGAAATAGATTAACAACATTTTTGTGACTTGGGGGAAGTAGTAGGCTCGGACGAAGTAGCTCTCCCTTGATGTGTACAAATTTAAAAAAAAAAGTCACTGAACCAGACCATCCAATGACGAAATTAACACAATTGTTGTGGTTTCTAAGAGCTTTGAAGGAAATGATGTCACTCACTTGAAATAAACGAATTTAAAAAAAAAAATGCTGAAATTCGGAACCGCACCGCACCGGATCGGATCCGTCCAATCATGAAATGAACCAAATTTTTGTGGTTTCTAAAAGCTTTAGAGGAAGTATAACCTCTTAGTTGGTGTACACGCCAAATGGAAGGGCATGTTTAGGATTGTTCGAGTATTATTCAAAGTTAAAAAAAATCCCCAATTACAAAGCGCCGAAATGTAAAAATTTCCATATTTTTAACATGGAGCGTACAGTGGAAAAATGATGACATTTTTGTAGATTCTAACGGTTTTGGAGGGGAGATGTGGGTATATTTTCTTTTTAGCGATTTTTTTAGTCGGTAACTTTTTTTTTTGTGAAAATTTGTATACAGCAGATAATGAGTACCAGTTTCTCTAAAATCCAGAAAACCTCTAAGAAATCACAAAATTTATTTCATTTTCATGAATGGAAATTCCGTTTATACGGAACGTACACGTTACGTAGACTCTCAGATTTTAGTCTCAGTAACCGAGGCCTAAAGTTTTTTGGACGTGACTAATTGGTCCTAATATGTGAACCGGATCGTGAACCGAGAGCCAGAATACTTTGGTGTTTGCTCTCAGCTCGCGAGCATGCTCACCTATAGGAAGCCTGACATGTGAGCAGAGTGCTGATGCCCCTCAACTGTGATTCTTGGCTTCGTTGATGACCGTAAAGCGATTTACGGGCTGGACCGTAAAGGGTACGTATCAGTACATATAATGATTTTTAGCAATGTGTTTGAAGTGTTTGTTGGCCGAAATATAGGGCGATTTTGTAGTCGTAGTTTTCTTAAAAATCGAATAATACACTCAAATTTGCATAATATATTAAAATTTGTTATTGGAATCGATAAATTGGTCTTTGCCATTTAATTTTTAAAGATAATTTCATGTAAATGTTGTCCGCGGCTCCGTCTCAAAATGCCCATTCGAAAGGTCCAATTTTTCGTCACTTTTTCGAGCATTTCGGCCTGTATTTCACGAATAACGCGTATTATGTTATCCTGTAAGGATAAGAAATAATCAAGAGGCGTTAAATCACAAGATCTTGGGGGCCAACTCACAGGGCCAAATTCATCCCTCAACATATCCATTGTTTCACGAGAAGTGTGACATGTTGCACCGTCCTGCTGAAACCACATGTCAACCAAGTTCAACTCAGCCAATTGGGGTAAAAAAAAATTCCTTGTGGTTGGGTGACACACGCCCAATCGCTGTGAACGGCGACGAATTGGCATTTCACGATTGTCATTAACACTGGTCGCTACGGCTGCAATATTTTCTTCGGTGCCCACTCTACGCATGCGAGTCGATGGTTTTATGTCCAACAAAGTAAATTTGGTGCGAAGTTTGCAGATAACAGCACGAATTGTTGATTCAGCAGGTCGATTATGACAACCATAAAATGGTTGTATCAAACGATGCATTTTTGGCACAAAGCACGAATTTTGAAAATAAATTTCAACGATTTGCAATCGTTGCTCGTTTGTTAGTCTTTCCATGATGAAATGGCAGAGTACACTGTACACTTTTCACTTTGACAAATGACGTTTGGCCGCCATTGCCAACCAGTGCTGCTAACCTGAAAAACTTAAAAAATCATCCAATATCTCGGATGATTTTCAAAATTTACTATCGAACAAAAGCGAAATTTTTGTGAGGGCATCCCTATTTTGACACGTAAATTCTGAAAATTCATAAATTCTGAAATTCATAAGAATAAACATATTAATTCAATTTTTCAACTGCTTGTTTCCCATGTCACTGTACAGTCTCAGTCTCAGGATTAATTTAAGACAGTACGGTGGAACTTTATGATCCGTTTCCACGCCTTTTTTTCTTCGCATTCCCCTTAAGAAGAATATGTGTAAAACGTAATGTGTTCACTGTTCACTGTCACCGTTTGCCCACCTCAAAGCCCGTAACGATAACGACAAGAAGCCGCTAAATCTAACAGCTATTAAAGGAGTTTTTCCTACCCCAATTTGAGCACAGACAATCTCAATTCCCGTCTAAGTTAAATCAAAGCACAAGCTCGACTTAACAACTGATTGCTCCAATTTGTCTAGATTTTTGCTGTTGTTATGACCAAAAACAAAGACGAAAAAAGCAAATATCACGTTAGCTGTTTGGCTGTGGCCCAAAAGTCCATGTGGTGGTTCGTCGTTATCGTGGTCGTCGTCTCGTCTCTTGTTGTGGTTCACAAATTTTGATAGCATTAGCTTAGATTAAAGTCAATGAATGTGGTCCAAGAAACGTTTAATGGCAGCAATGAGCGAAAAAAGAGATTTGCTTCCTCGTTGTATTTGATGCTAAACATGAGTTTATGTTGAGCATTTTTTCCATCTGATTTTCAGCCGCACCCGGCTTTAATTTTTTTTTTTTGTTTTGTTGGTCGGACTTTGTTTTAGTGTTAAAAGTACGAAAACTCCTGCTGTGCTTAAACACTCCGTAATCGAACATTTGCTGCATGCCACAAGTAGTACTGACTGACATACAAATGAACAAATAAAAGCAAAAATCGGATAAATGCTGCAGATGTTATAATGTTTGTTAAATGAAATGAATAACATTTAATGCAGAGTTGCCAAGGAACTTAAACTAAAGTATGGTTTAGTATGAAAATCGGTCATCAGTTGCACAGAAACAAAGTTGTTTGTCGATTTCAAACACGTTGCTTTTCCACCTATTTGAGAGGATTATTTATGGAATATTTTTTATTCGATTGTTTGAACTCATATCAATTCAATAAATAAAAAATTATATTGATGAACAAATACAGGGTTGCCCATATTCGACGGACCCATCTGGCAACGCCATAACTTTTGACAGAGATGTCAGATCGCTTAATGACATACCGCGTTTGAAGCGTCAGTCCAAGCAGATTTTTACCATGGAACAATACACGCCACGCGAGCGCTCTGAAATAGTTGAAATTTACATTCAACAGAAGAAGTCAATTGTGAAAACTCAACGTGCTTTTAAAATATTAAAAAATGTGAGAAGTGCGCCTTCTAAGAACACCATTAAGCGTTTATACGGAACATTTTCGACTGGTGAGGCTCTTTCTAATCCGAAGAGGCCAAATAAAAGTCGACCAAGGCGATCGGCCGAGAATATCGCTGCCGTACGAGCCAGTGTTGAGAGGTCCCCAAGAACATCCCAAAAACGCCGTTCTCAGCAGTTGGGCATGGCTCGGTCCACTTTACAACGGATTATTCGCGTTGATTTGCATTTGTTCCCGTACAAAATTCAATTGACGCAGATTGTTGCCTGCGGACAAGCCTCGTCGATTGGAATGGGCCCAACGAGTCATCGAAATGGCCGATGATGACGAGCAATTTTGGAACAAAATTATCATGTCCGATGAAGCCCATTTCACATTGAATGGGACCGTAAATAAGCAAAATTGCCGTATTTACGCCACTGAAAATCCTCAGGAGATTCAAGAATTGCCTCTTCATGACGAAAAAGTCACAGTTTGGTGCGGCGTTAGTGCGAAAACGGTCATTGGGCCGTTTTTCTTCCAAAACGAAAATGGCCATGCTGTTACCATCAACCAGGAGCGTTATCGCGACATGATGACCAATTTTGTGATGCCAATTATTCGTCGAAAGCGTATGAGGCAGTTCTGGTTTCAACAAGACGGCGCTCCACCGCACACAAGTCGCATAACAATCGATTTTCTGAAGAATTTGTTTCCGGGCCGTTTAATGTCGAAAAGTGGTGATTTGGACTGGCCACCGCGTTCGCCCGATTTGACGCCCGCTGACTTCTTGTGGGGACAATTGAAGTCAAAGGTTAACGTTAACAAGCCAAGGACCGTAGAAGAGCTCAAGGACAACATTCGTGAAGAAATAGCTGCTATTCCGGCCGAAATGTTGGCGAAAACGATGGAAAATGCTGCAAAAAGGGCACAATACGCCATCAACGCCAGAGGCGGCCATTTGAGAGATATCATATTCAAAAATTGATGTAAACAAATCTACTTGGAACAAATTAAATGAATAAGATTGCCAACCGCCAAATTTTTATTTTTTTCTTTGATTTTTTTTTTTTAAAAACATGGGTCCGTCGAATATGGGCAACCCTGTACACTGGTCTACAGATTTCGAAAAAAAAAATTGAGTGCGAAAACGAAGCATGTTTTTCAAATAATCTGGGTACGCTGAATTCGCATTTGGGATACAAATTGGGCTGAAATGTTTTGTTAATTTTTATTCTATATTATATATTATTCTATATACTATAAAACGGTCAATACTGACACTACAATTTCACAATTATTAATATGACAGAAGCCCACATTCTTTCTAAGTCTTCATAATAGTAGCGTTTAAACATGTCAGAGAGATCGTGTGTTACTGATTCAAGCTATCTTTGCTTTGTGTGTGGTGAATATTATTTGGTTGGGAAAAAAGGATATGCAATATCAGAATCATTAAAATATTTTGTTTTTGCTGTTAGAAACTTGAGCAAACCGTGGACTCCGACAATGTTTTGCAATAGTTGCAGAGCTGATTTATACAAGTGGTCAAGTGGCAAGAAGTTCTATTTCGACTTTTCTTTTTTGTACTTTGGAAGGGGTCAAGTAACCACCAAACCGATTGATATTTGTGTTTAACAAAAGAATAAATAAATAAATAATTTTAATTTTGATTCAGTTTTTTAAACAGCTTGTTCCTTCTTCATTGAAAAAATTCAAAAAACAGACATTTTTAGCTTGACTTGATGTCATAATCAAAATGAAAATAGTTGGGTCGATTAGTTTTAGGACCCGCCCCTCTTGTTCGTCACCAACTTAGTAGACGAATATTACAGAGATCCGATAAACCAGCATAATTTAAATTAAAAACTGGTCTTTTGGACCCTGTAGTAGTTGATTTTGTATATGTTGTTGGTGGAGGTGCGGATACTATTATTGGTCTTCGTTTGTTTAAAACGAAAAGTAAAAGGTAAAGTACTGAATTTGTAATATTTGTATCAAAATATTTGAAAAAATATTACAGCTCGCATATGAGGTGTGATTAAAAAATAACAGCTATTTTCAATTTTTTCCAAAAAGTATTTATTCATCAATTTCTATTTCATTTCCTTTAAAGTTTCTTCTAATCCTTGAAACACTTCTAAAACGCGCTTTTTGATATCACCGACAGCTCCTGTTTCGATTTTTCTTTTATCTTCTCAATCGTAGCAAAGCGCTTTCCTTTCATGGGTCTCTTCAGTCTTTGGAACAAGAAAAAGTCGCAGGGGGCTAAGTCCGGTGAATACGGTGCTTGAGCCATACTTTGTTTTTGGCCAAAAACTCACGCACAAGCATCGATGTGTGAGCTGGTGCGTTACCATGATTGGTTTTTTCCACAATTCTGCGCGTTTCTGACAAATTGCTTCGCGCAAGCGGCGCATAACTTCAAGGTGATATTGCTTATTGACCGTACGACCTTGTGGCAAGAATTCATGATGCACCACGCCATTGCAATCGAAGAAAACAGTGAGCAAAACCTTCACATTTGACCGAACTTGACGTGGTTTTTTCGGTCTTGCCTCGTCTGGACGCTTCCATTGGGATGATTGGACTTTGGACTTCCAATGTCATAGCCATACACCCATGATTCGTCACCAGTTATGACCTTTTTGAGGAAATCTGGATCGTCGTTGACAACGTTCAACATCTCCTGAGCGATGTCCATGCGACGTTGTTTTTGCTCAAAATTTAGCAATTTTGGAACAATCTTCGCTGACGCTCGTTTCATGCCTAAAACATCCGTAAAAATTGTTTCCCATGAGCCGAACGACATACCCGCATCATCAGCAACCTCTCTAATAGTGATTCGACGATTATCCAAAATCATTTTCTGCACTGCTTCAATGTTTTCATTGGTTGTTGACGTGCTCGGGCGACCAGGACGAGCATCGTCATTGACATCTTCTCGGCCTTCCTTAAACCATTTATACCACAACTGAACTTGTGTTCTGTTCATAGTAGACTCGCCAAACGCCACAGTCAACATTTCAAATGTCCTAGCACATTTAATTTCATTTTTTACACAAAACTTAATACAGTTTCATTGGTCCATTTTTTCGTCCAAAACCCCTACTAACCTTTTTATCTGTCAAAAACAAACTGGCAATCCAAAATGGCTGATATTGTCAACATATGTAACAGACATACAGCTGCGGTCAAAATAATAGCACCACACACGAATTTATATTGACTCCGTTTACATCTGTTTAACAGTTGGGCCAATTTAACTCAAAACAAGATAATAAATTCTTTGATGTTAATGGTTTATTATCATAAGAAAATTATTTGGTTTTTTCAACAGTTTATAATTTGCTAATTAATTTAAACAAAAAACTTAAAAACTACCCAGTCTAAATAATAGCACTTCATTTCATTTTTAACAAAAAGTAGTGGTCTTTAAAAAAAAATAGTGGTAAAATAAATCAAAAATTGTATTCAGATATCTTGTTGATAAATTAATTGTATTGTTTCAATACTTTGTCGTGTGACCTTTGTTTGCTATTACCGCGGCACAACGCCTTCCCATGGAATCGACTGAATGCTGATATCTTTCAACTTTGATGGAACTCCAAATTTTCTGCACAGCCTCCCAGAGCCCTTCAACGTTTGTTGGTTTTATTGTTGATACACCCTTCTTTATGTCCGTCCACAGATTTTCGATAGGGTTCAAATCTGGGGACTGTGCAGGCCACTCCATTACATTGATAGAGTTATCGTTGAACCATTTTGCCATTTTTCTGGTGTGTTTGGAGTCATTGTCTTGCTGGAAGACCCACACCAGCGGCATTTCGTAGGAAGCATACGGCAGCATAATTTCATCAAGGATTTTTACATAAACCGATGCATGCATAACGGTTTTGATCCAATATATGGGACCCACACATTAATATGAAAAGCAACCCCATACCATAATACTATGACCTCCATGTTTTATAGTTTTTGATGTGAATTTTGGCATGTATTCACTGTTAGGTGGTCTACGGACAAAACATCTGGAACCCTTTCCAACAAAAAGGACAATTTTGGATTCGTCAATCTAAAGCACATTTCTTCACTTTTCCTTTGGCCAATTTTGATGTGCTTTAGCAAATGATATCCTTTTAGCAACATGCTTAGAAGTAAGGGGCTAAGGGGCGGCACTTTTCGAGGACTACAGGCATTGAGGCTGTTGTCTCGAAGTTTGCGGCGAATAGTTTCCACGCTTTCCGGCACATCCAATGTTTTTTTGAGCTCCGTGGCTGTCATAAAGGGATTTGCTTTACTCGACCGTACTAAACGCTTTATCCTATCCTATCCTTTATTCCTACCACGAGATTCAACTTTTTGCTCAAATCCCAGCAAATTCCTTATTTGGGAATAAAATTTACCCTCGGACGCAAATTTTTTTATTAGTTCACGTTTTTCCGGCGAACAATGCTTTCCGCGACCCATAACTATACAATTTTTATAAAATTATTACCTGATTTTGAAGAAAGTATATTAAAAAATTTTTATTACCATTTGCTTTCATTTTTTTTCACAAAATTTTTCAAAACTAATTTAAAAAAGCCTGCTGGTGCTATTTTATTGACTGCACTGAAGTAGATTCTTTTGTAAATAATCGATCATTTCTAGAGAACCGTTAACTATCTTGAGGAAAAAAACTTCTTTTAAAAAGAGTAAACAGAGTACTACGTCATCGCTTAATTATGTTCAAATAATAAGCACAGAATTTATTTTTTTATTGGAATGACAATAGCTTTCGAACTTGGTGCTATTTTTTTGACCGGCACTGTATGTACCAACATAACAGAAAAAAAAATGCGAAAATCGAACATATGTAACTCAAGAAATTTGAAAAAAAAAACATCTTTGTTTTGATCACACCTTGTATTAATTCGTAGTGAATGATTTCGACTGTGTATTGCTTTTCAATTGGGCATGGTAACTCTTTTCTTACCAAAAGCTATTTCAAATAGGTTTCGCAAAAAAACTGAAACTCGCCAGTGTTCATTATGTTCAGTTTCACAGATTTCTAATGCATTATTTTGTTTCATTTGGAGATTTTTGCCTAATTCCTTTCCATCTCTGGGATAACCACGCACTGTGGGGGTTTCCTACGTCCCAAAATGGTTTCAGCTTGGACTCCATTGTATTCCGATCGAGATTAGTTGGCTTATCTTACCATTTTGTTGCTGTTCTTGTTTTTTTTTTTATTGTATACTACTAAATGCACAGTATAGAGTATTAATATGATCCATAGTCCTTAAGATCTTTTGAGGTGATTTCGTACTGGCCAACGTTCTCTCTGTCCGTTGGCTGTTGTTACCCGTTGACCAACCCACGCGCCAAAGCATTTTGGCTTTCGATTGTGGCCCATGTTGCCCAAGTTGTATCCATGTTGTCCCAAGTTGTTGCCGGTGTTCATTTGAGATCACGAGTGGGTTGATTTGTTATTGGTCGCTTACGATCACCACCAACACCACCACTACCAACACCACTGCCAGCTCTCAGGACTGAAGTGGATTTATGGGCTTTTTGTAGTGGTTTCTACTTTGATTTCTTTTCTAAAAAGCGTTAAATAGGTGCGTTTGACAATTTAATAGGAAATCAATTTCATTTAAATTGGGCTTTTTACTCTCGCGTCGTTATGTTCGACATTAATCTGAGTGCTGAAAAACAGATAATGTTACAACATTTATAACCAACAGCAACAACGGCAAGAAAATTGTGCTAACAACAGCTGACAACAACAAC
>JAHXMU010000352.1:94246-127544 GCA_019455685.1 Philornis downsi | reverse complement strand
TTTTCTTGTATATGGAAAAGTGTCTGCACAGCCACTTTTCTTGTATATGGAAAAGTGTCTGCACAGCCACTTTTCTTGTATATGGAAAAGTGTCTGCACAGCCACTTTTCTTGTATATGGAAAAGTGTCTGCTCAGCCACTTTTCTTGTACATGGAAAAGTGTCTGCTCAGCCACTTTTCTTGTATATGGAAAAGTGTCTGCTCAGCCACTTTTCTTGTATATGGAAAAGTGTCTGCTCAGCCACTTTTCTTGTATATGGAAAAGTGTTTGCACAGCCACTTTTCTTGTATATGGAATAGTGTCTGCACAGTCACTTTTCTTGTATATGGAATAGTGTCTGCACAGTCACTTTTCTTGTATATGGAAAAGTGTCTGCGCAGCCACTTTTCTTGTATATGGAAGAGTGTCTGCGCAGCCACTTTTCTTGTATATGGAGAAGTTTCTGCACAGCCACTTTTCTTGTATATGGAAAAGTGTCTGCACAGCCACGTTTCTTGTATATGGAATAGTGTCTGCACAGTCACTTTTCTTGTATATGGAAAAGTGTCTGCGCAGCCACTTTTCTTATATACGGAAAAGTGTCTTGTGTACAGAAAAGTGTCTGAGAGAGAGTCCACAGAAATGTGTCTGCAAATTTTCCTTTTACATATTAAAGCTTCTCAATTCTATGCTTTTTAAGTGGAGATAAGTATCGAAAGACTTCCGTACTATATTGAAAATGATCTGAATTGGAAAGTGTGATGAACAGACACGTTACCCTGTGTAGTTTTTCTCATACCCGGTTATTTCAAAATACTGTTGCACAATAAATTAGTGAATGCAGCAAAGAGTTCATTAATTTGTGTTGCTGCTCGGGCAGTGGTTGTTGCCGCCGTTAAGCAAAAATGAATGATGCAGCAGCAATGAAATAATGACATGACATGCTGCGGAGGCACTTGTGGCACACAACACAAAATGCGCGAAACAAAAGTGATGTTTGAAAACAAAACTTTTGACGTTTCTTTGGTAAGTTTTTTGTTTTGGTTGTTTTTGGGCTAAATATTTATTGTTTGTTGTCGTGCAGAGGGGTAAAGCAAAACACGAGAGGCGCTTTAACGATCACATGTACAGGGGGATATGATGGTTTCAAAATATTTGCTGCTGTCAGATTTTCGACCATGTCGTAGAGCGTCATGTGAAATTTTGCTCAAAAAAGAGGCACATTGAAGGCAGTAAAATATTAAATTTTGCGTTTTTTTTTCTCTTTTGGTGTCTGCATAGACGATGTTTCTTTCATATTTTTTGTTAGACTGTTGATGAAGTGTCATGTCGATTGCCAGCAGTGGATGTCAAAAGTAAACGGCTGGGTGTTTTGAGGTTATGAGCTCTGATGGCAAAGGTTGCAGCAGGAGAAAGCTCTCATGTTGGCGTATACGATATGTCTTACGTAGGAAATGTTGTTTAACGAAATGACTCTGTAATTTGAATTTATGTTAACTAATTTGTCATAGTCGCAGCTCTTGTGGTTAATTACTAATTTTACGCTGTTTTTTTTGTTTCTTGTTTATTTGTTTCTTTTTTTTTTTTTTTTGTTTTTTTGGTGAGAAATCTTTGGAAATTTGAAACCAACACTGTCGTGTGCATTTGCCGTTTCGACATTGGTTAGGTAATGCAGCAATACTAATGTAATTACATTCCAACATTGAAGTAGGTAATAGCGCGTTAAATACAACATTTTTTTGACTAAGCATTGCTGAGCTTTGGGATAAAAACCTACTGCCACGAAGGACCACCCGCCATTAATTTTATGCTGGAATGTAAGAAATGGGCGGTGTCTTCAGGTTTCAGCCAGAGGGGCATCCTGGGCCCTCGAAAAACTAACATTTTGTTTAAATGAGCTGCCAGTACGCTTTAAGCAGTGATAGCATATTTTCGGTAGAGAGCAGGGTGTAATTTCTAATTTGGAGTCGGAGTTTAAGAATCAGAGTTCAGAAGATAGAGTTGAAGTCAATTGTATTTAAGAAATTATGATAGTTATGTAACATTAAACAGAACTTACTTCACATCTTTAAGCATATTTCAGTCAGATGGACTGACTTGACATGTATCTTCACTTAACCCTTTTTTATGGAAAAGTGTGAGGGATGTCGAATAGAATGTGTTATATTGCTAGCTTATGATCAACATATTCTCTGAAATAATGCACCAAAGAAGAAATTGAATGGTAGCTTTCTGAAATCCTCCGCTTAGAAACTATAGAGGAACCATTGATTTTTTGCTAAATCGGCCAATTTGTATGTGTGATAATCTAAGAGGCGTGGCAGTGCAGTCCACATAGCTTTCGGAAGTCCTCCGCTTAGAGGCTGTAGAGGAACCATTAATTTATGCAAAATCGGTCAATTTGTATGTGTGATAGTCTAAGAGGCGTGGCAGAGCGGTCCATATAGTTTTGTGAAGTCCTCCGCCTAGAAATTATAGTGTACTCTAAGGGGCGTGGCAGTGCAGTCCATTTTCTCTCGCAGAATTAAGTTTACTAATTGCCTGATGCTTGCCAAACTATGCCGTATTTAGTGCTATTTAATGAAAGGCATTAATCTGGGAACATATGAGTTTAATTAGATAATTTGTGTTGGTCGCGGTTATCTGTTCATTTTTATTTTAATTCTTATCAAGCATTATAATAAATATTACTTGTTAAGAATTTAAGTAACTGCAGCCGACAAATTAGGGATTAAAGGGGTAAATTCCAATTCGACAAATTAGTCATTTTGTGTAGGAGGTACTAGAGGGGGTGTGGTGATGCCCTCCATTTTTTCCCATAAACTTAGTTTACCAAACGTATGATGTGTGTAAATTTAACTGAATTCAGTTCAACACAGTTCAAAAAACTAGCCGACTTAACAAAGAAGACACACAACAGTTGGAAAATATTTTCTTTATTTTTCAACATAATCTCCTTTTAGCTCGATGCACTTTTTCCAGCGATATTCAATAGCTTCTATGCTCTGTTTATACCTATAGTAAGAACTATCCAATTCCTTAAGATAGTCATCAATAAAAGACTGTTCCTCTTCATTGTTGGCAAATCTTTTACCACCGAGCCATTTTTTTAAGTTTGGATATAGAAAATAGTTCGAGAGAGGTAAATCTGGCGAATAAAGTGCGTGATAGGGTATACCGATCTTTAATTCATTAATTTTGGCCATCACAATAGTGAATGTGTGAACTGAAACATCTTGATGAAATAACACCTTCTTTCTCTTTCTAATTTCATGAGCTAAGCGCTGCAATTAATTAGTATAATATTCGACGTTCAAATCTTTGATGTATAGAACTTTCTGAAATCCCTATTAATTCAGCTAGCTCACGCACTTTCAGCCGACAATCATCCAATACCATTTTGTGCATTTTCTTAACCGTCTGGCGTGGACACTTTAATTGGTCAACCACTACGGTGTTCGTCTTGGCAGGTGGTACGGCCACGTTTAAACTCTGCTACCCAATATTTTACGGTCGTAAACGAAGGAGCAGATTCCACTAGAGTAGAATCTAGCTCGCCTCAAATAAAAATACTAAACAACGTGGTGCCTTGAATCTTAAAACATATGTTTTGTCTGGTTCCCATTTTTCACCAAAATAATTTTTTTTTCAAACTACTGGCACCATCTCTATGTCAGATGGGCTAGTATTGGGAACGTCCTCGTAAGAGTATATGGGTTAAATCGGCCATTTGTATGGGAAATGCCAGAAGGGGTAGATTCTTCTCAAGTTTTACCCGGCGTTACAAAACAAAATAAAGGTCGAGCAATTTAGATTGCAGCAGTCAACGTAATAGAAGTTAAAATAGGATTTGCGAGTGGAGTGGCGATGGGGGTACATTTTCTTTCTCAAACCCGATTTTATCAAACTGCTAACCCAAACTGCCAAAATGGACTAAATTTAAATTTGGCTAAAAATAAATTTAGTACAATTTAATAAAAGATATAAACTCAAGAAGAATTGGGTTAAAATGGTCATTTGTCCGAAAGCACATGGTTAATCGGTCAATTTTTTCAAACTTTGTCAAGAATTATACAACAACATAATAAACACACATTCCCTGGCATCCCATGAATATGATGTGGGTGAGTTTTTCGCATTCAGTGAACTTACACGCATTCTATATTCTACCTATATATTTAAGGGAATCTACAGTTTAGCGATGATTTCGAACATCACAGTTTGAGTGACATTTATCAGAATTGTTGATTACTCGACTATTCGATGTGTTCGTCAGACAGTCGAAATGACCGCCGCTCAAATGAGATTAGGTGGCCGAATGCGGGGTTGAACCCGGGATCTTGCGAACGATAGTCGCGTGTACAAATATCCATCTTGCCACGGTCGGTTTTAAAACTTAAATTTAAATTTAAAACTACTGACTACAAATGAAGAGTTGCAAGAAACAAATAGAATTTCAGAAAATCGATTATTTTGTATGAGAGGTTCTAGAAGGGATGGCTGGGCTGTGGCCTGACATAGCGCTAGGCTGTGATAAATTTGAATAGGTTTCATAAAGGTTTATTGTCTCTACCAGCTAACCAGACAGAGGAACATCGCTAAACCAATCTAAAAAGTCATTCAATACCTTTGGTCTAAAAATATTTTTTTTACTTTAAATGCTTCCTTTTGGGTGCTGCATTTTTGTCCATTCATACCTTTGGATGAAAGTAAAGTTGGGTTATCTATTTTTCGGTTTCGAAAATAAGTTAAATAAAACACTCATAAAGCTATGATTTCGATGAAACTTTTATTTCATTATAATGCTTGGACCTTGCCATTATGCACAAAATATATGGCCGCCTCTGGATTGGTAGCAGCAGTAGATTCTTTTGAGGTTCCTCCAGCATAATTTTCGAAAAAATACAGCTCAATGACATCTCCACATCATAATGCGCACCAAACAGTCATTTTTTTCCGGATGCAATAGCGTTTCCACAATCTCTTCTAGCAACGTATGCGACAAATTTGCTTGTGGAGGTAACCACTTTTGAATCACCACTTTTGTAGTAATATTTAATTATTTTTACGCGTTCTTCGAATGTTAAACGATCCATAAGTATTCGTAAATGGCAAACCTTTCACTGAATAAATAACACTTTACATGCCAGGTATTTAACAGCTAACAGCCTTGCCAGACCGGCGGTTTTGAAACCACTGAATGGATAACTATATAAAAAATTATTGCAGTTTATTAATGTAGCATTCTGTGCGGTTAAGGGATCTGTAAGCATTGTTCGAATGTGACCCTTCCAACGATGAACTGGCCTCATGTCTCGAAACTTAAGGGAGCTATCAGAAAATCTTCGCTCAAATACCGAACAACATTTGTGAAATGTAAATCTGTCAGATTTTGCAATCTGAAAGCTGTATCTAAAAAAATTGGAAGCTTTTGGGAAGAATTTAGGTTCTTTGCGGGATTGGGATACATAAGGAGGATTTCATGTGTGAGAAAATGAAAGTCAGAGATTTGTTAACTTACGTTAACGGTTTTTATGTTATGTTGAGTTTGGCTAGCAACGTGATCCAGTTGATTGCTAGTGGAAAAAGGAAGCGAGCTTATCGCTGATTTCAACCATGAAACTTCTGTGTCCCGTTGGGTGGACGGGTTTTTACAATTACATGTTTGGCTGAGGTAGTCTCCACGCTAACAAATAAATAGTAAATTTGAGAATTTATGCCACAAACAAATTGTTCGATACAAAGCAATTCAATGCAATTCAGTGTAATTCGATGTAATTTAATGTGATTCAATGCAATTCAATATAATTGAATTTGGTTCAGTGTAATTCAATATTTCAATTCGAAGCTATGTAATTCAATATAGTTCCTAGAAAATTCATTGTAATTCAGCTAACTAAGTGAAGGGTATTAACTATGTTAAACAACAGTAAATCACTACATTGAGGCAATGAACAGAAAAAATACTGTAAATTGATTAAATATGTGCTGTTAGAATTAACAAATTTTGTATCAGAGAATTATTTCGGTTTCGGTAAAAATTGCTTTGCTTAACCAGACGGTCCGTCACCTTAGGAGAGTGGTCAACTAGATAAACTTGACTCCATTGCCGTATATTTTTTGTTATTTTAAATGATCGCTTCACAAAACTTACAAACTGAACGAAATTTAAAGATTTTTATGGATTTAATTTATTTGTCACGTTTTTTCGATTCATTGTTTAATTATAATTAAAATATTTCAAAACTAAATTTAATCACAATTTTTAATACGATTTTCTGCTTCACTTTAGCATTTGATTATTATATTATTATTTATCCCAATTCTCATACCGTCCTCATACAGCTTAAATTTGTTGCATCTGTTTTACATTAATTTTCGACTATTCAAACAAATGTTCTTTTAAATACCAAACCCATAACTTAAGACACCATCACAAATTTAGCAGTCAATCATAAACTGAATTTCATTTGTTTTTGGCCAAAGTTACGGCTCGTTGTTTCCGTTAATGCTCCACCCCCTTCATATATTTCACTCTGACACGAGCTCCCCCATCCCTCTCTTCAGCGTAGCCATTAGCCGTGGCTAAAGTGAATAATGCATGTGTTTGACTTTATAATTTTAAAGTCAAGTTTTGACATATTAGCAACATGTGGCAATAGCAGCAACCGGCAACCAGCGACAGCCAGCCCCAGCATCAGCCATAGAGCTGGTAACAGCAACAACAACAGCAACAGCAACATATACAAAAATCATAAATAAGTAAATAACAAATTTTGTGCAAAAAATATCATAAAGTTATGAGATTGGAGTTACTCATGGTAAAATAATTTAATGCAAGTCATATCACATAGACATTGTGTGGCTTAAATGGCCAACTAATTTTCGTCAACTTTAAAATTAACAATAACTGCGCCAATTGGACAGCAACTCCAGCTAAAATTCGGATGCAGAACAGTGGAAGAAAATGACATATTTTCGAAAATATGGAATGATAGTATAGAATTTACTATTCATATTGCATTATTCAAACTACTTTATGAAATTCAGCTGTTTCTATGAAGAAACTCTGTATTCTTTGCTAAATTCTGCGTTAATTTTAATGGTCACAAAACTAGCTGAACTAACGAAGAAGACACAAAAAAGTTGCAAAAGTTGTCTTTATTTTTCAACATAATCTCGAGACACTTTTTCTAGCGATTTTATCTGTATCGATATGAGCTTCTATATTCTGTACATAGTATCGTATTATAAGAACTGTCAAACTCCTTAAATAGCCATCAACCGCAGACTCCACCTTTTCATTGTTGGCAAATCTTTTACCACCGAGCCATTTTCTGAAGTTTGGAAATAGAAAATAGTCCGAAGGAGCTATATCTGGCGAATAAGGCGCGTGATGAAGCAATTGGAACTTTGATTCATCAATAGTGGCCATCGCAATAGTGGATGTGTAAACCGGAACATTGTTTTGGTGAAACAACACTGTCTTTTGTGCCAAATGCGGCTTTTTTCCCATAATTTCATCATCTAAAAGCTGCAGTAAATTCGCAGCCGGTGAAGTTTTTCCTTTTTGAAGATAACCATTAAAAATAACCCAATACGCATATCAAAAAACAGACATCATGACACTTTGCCTGTAGATGCAGCCGTCTTAGCCTTCTTTAGACCCGATTTCCCTATTCCAGTCCACTACTTTGACTGTTCCTTAGTCTCAGGTGTAAAGTGGTGGACCCATGTCTTATCCATGGATATAATTTGGCGCAAAAATTAGACTATATTGCGGTGAAACATCGCCGAACACTACTGAGACATCTCCACAACGCTTTTTTGCTCTATTGAAAGCAAGCGCGGCACCCATCTAGCGCATAGCTTTCTCGTCTTCAAATCTTCGGTTAATATATGATCTATGACACTTTTTGAAATGCTTATCGTTTCAGCAAGTTCATCTACTTTCAGTCGACGATCATCCAATACCATTTTGTAGATTTTCTTAACCGTGGTTCACGCCAGACACGGCCTCAATTGGTCGACCACTACGGTGCACAGTGAGATTCTAAGTGCAAAAAGTCTATTTTTCGACTGTAAAATATTAAAAATGTAATGATGCAATTTTGTACGGAATTGTTTCTCTTAAATTCATCACTGCTTTTTTGGAAAAAATAATTTTTTATCGCAAAATAATTACTTAAAAATGCTTGGGAGAAGTAAAACGCAAAACGACTAAGATTTTAATGCAACTCGAGGGCCTGTATACGCATATTTGTTGTTCGTTTAACTATTTTATGTCATGATGTTCTAAAAATATGGTATTTTGTGATTCTTTAAGAAAAAAAGACAACTGGATAGCATAAATAGTTTCGAAACTGTTTAAATTTAAAAAAAGGCCCTAGAAATTTCAGTGTTCTCTGACTGCAATAAAATGAGGGAAGGGAGTATATTATTGCGATTTATAGAAAAGAATCCTTATAATATTTTATATTGCTGAACAAAGTTATAAATTTTATGAAAAAAGTCACAATAAGGCGTCAACGTCGTAAACAACATTTGGAATTAGATGATATTGTAAAAGAAATGATATGATAATGATCACTTATATATATTGATAACTAATTATTTTATTTTAGGCAATCCTACTAAATATTTTTACAGAAAATAAGTCAGGCGGGTAGTGGGTGAAATGGTTATTTTTTCTGAGTAATATAGGCGATGGGCGTGGCCGATTTGGATAAAACTTCCAAAATTTTTGTTTCCGTAGTACAGATGATCCATGCCAAGTTACAAGAATTTCTACCTAACAGAAAAAAATTTATACGAAAATTTCATTTTTGGTTGTATGGGCGGTGGCCGATGGGCGTGGACGATTTGGATGAAACTTTATATTTTTGCTACTCTACGTCATAAAACGCTCTATGCCGAATTTCAAGACTCTACGACAACTCCTTATATTTATTGCACAAAAATGTATGAAGCAATCCCACTGTGCGGTGTTCTCTTGGCAGCTCGTACGGCCGCGTTTAAACTCTGCTGCACAATAATTGGCAGTCGTAAACGAAGGAGTAGGCTCCCCCAAAATATAATCGCCTTTAATATTGACTTTTGATGGCTTAAGTAAAAATACTAAAAAGTGGTGCCTTGAAATTTAAAACACACAATATTACAATATTTACAATATTTTACAAATTACACAATATTTGGCAGTGGTAAACGAAGAAGCAGACTCACCCAAAATACAATCGGCTTTAATATTGGTTGGACTGAGACTTTTTATTTTTTTTTGTTTTCATTGCTACAAATTCACTGAGATCGTGGACATCTAATGGCTTAAGTAAAAATACTAAAAAGTGGTGCCTTGAAGCTTAAACACCAAAATAATTTTTTTTCAAACTACGTCAGGTTGGCTAGTTTTGGGATCGCCCTCATGTGTTAAATTTACCATTCCCTTTTGTAAAATAGTGGGGTGGGGTACTCTGAGGTCCGATAATGTGTCACTCTTAGTCATAGTAAAAATCTGTGTAGATTTATGTACTCCCCCCATGTTGAACTAAAGTCTTCAATTGGTGGCCAAATATGGTATTTTGTTAGAATATTGACTATTTAGGTACCACTTAGTCTAATAGATGTCACTCCATTGCAACGAGATTTCATATGCAGTTAACTTTTTAACTCGAATTTGGATGCGAGGTCTCAAACGACTTGAATCAATCAGCATATCTATCAACATACCTGTCAACATATCTATCAATATTATTATTATTATAATTTTTTTTAATTTTTTTTTGCAATTGTACTTTTGGTGATTGAAGTTCTGGCTTCTAGTGTATTGTAGCAAAAAGAAAATATTTTAAACCGTCAAACGCTTTGGCTTAAAATGATATGCCATGACGAGTTTTCAATTTTGACGACGTATTGTGTTATGGCGACATTTTGAAATTCAATTTTGGCGATATTTTCACAAATTTTGGTACATTTGCTCTGATTGTCCCAAGGAAGAAATGGGTGATACTACAACCCTTTTACAAATTAGACGCCAAGCAAAATGCAATCACTTCGCTAAACTACAGTTTTGATTATGGTTTAAAGAAGTATTCCGTAAATTCTTTGATTTTAACGTATTTCAACCCTATTCAGATGGATTATATGCGTCCACGATTTGATTTAAGCACTATTACTGCTTACGAGAAATGCAAATTGCTTAAAAATATCATTTAAATTAATCTAAAAGAAATTCTGGAGATAATGAAATATATCGTTCTACCCCGCGCAAAGGAATTGACCTACACATGGTTTTATTTGTTCCACAAAACTTAGTTTTTATGGCAATTGGGCATATTTTGCATATGTTTCTTGTCGTACTTTTGTGCTCGATCGAGTACAAACCTTGCTGCAAATGGAATATGCCGGTTTAAATTTTGCTTTATATCCCTATAAAAGTGGACCCTTCAAGCTTCAAGCTCTACCACTTCCACAGGATGCAATTTTTATTAGAAATGAACAATATTTAAGTCTTCACCCGGAGTAATGAAGGCATATTTCATTTGAAGCGGTAAGAAAACGTAACGCCTAGAAGGAGGCATATAAAATGCCAAGTATCTTTTGACCACAAGCATTTCACGACTTTCTAAGTCGACTGAGCAATATCTGTCTAGAGGGTTGATAGATACTATAAAAACTTGTCAAAACTATGCACAACTTAATATTACTAATATTATTAATATTATTATTATTAGATCGTAGCTGCAAATTGTGCATGGTCTATATCTACAGGGTGTCCGTCGGGAAGGTATACTACTTTATTTGTTTATAATTTTTGATTAAATGAAAGAGAATGAATCCCTCATTGATAAATGTTTTATTTAATGTCGGCAATTTTGTATGGAATACAATATCAGATAAATGTCCGCCTCTGTTAGCCTCACAAATGCGAGCGCTTTTGAGCACATTTTTCATTACATTCTCACACATTTCGCGCGGTATTTCATTAATTTCATCACGAATATTTTGTTTGAGTTGTTCAAGCGTTCCTCGTTTCTTAGCATAAATCTTGCTTTTCAGATATCCCCACAAAAAGAAGTCCGGAGCAGTCAAATCAGGCAACCGTAGAGGTCAATCAACATCACCATTTCTTGAAATAACTTGTTGTGGAAAGAGGTCTCGCAGTAATTCCATTGTAATTCTGGCTGTATGCGATGTGGCACCGTCTTGTTGATACCACATGTTAATCAAGCCCAAAGCATGCAGTTGTAGCGTTAAAAAGTTTTCAATCATATCATCATATCGCTCCCCATTGACAGTTACCGTTACGTCGTTTTCAGTTTCAAAGAAATAAGGACCAGAACCAGCTATTCTGTTTATTCACATATCCATTCAAATGAAAATGTGCCTCGTCACTCATTATGACTTTTTCATGAAAATCGGAGTTGTCATGGGCGAGCTGTAATATCCTATTGGCATATGTATGGCGGCGTAAAAGGTCTTGTGGAAGAAGCTCTTTTGTCAACTGCATCTTAAATGGAAACAAATGAAAATTCTTGTGCAAAATTGTGGCCAAAGTTGTTCTTTGAAGACCAAACTCCTGAGCACGGCGTCGAATTGAGGTTGATGGATTGTCTTTAGTACTTTCTTGAGCAGCAGTAATGTTTTCAGCCGATCTTGCAATACGTTGTGGTTTGGCCCTATCAGTTACTGACCCTCTTTCTTCGAAATCATTCACTACACGATAAATAGTGCATCTTGTTGGCACGTTGTTTTTCCCAAAAATTTCACGTAACTTTCTCATCGTCACAATAATCGATGATTGATTTTGATAAAATGTTTTGACGACAAAATGTTTTAAAACCCGTTGGTTTATCGAATATTTTTCCATAATAAATTTGTCACGTCTCTCCTTCACGACAGCCAAATATGAACTGTCAAGACTAATGTTTACCAAAATGGCGTCAAAACAAAGTAGTATGTATACCTTCCCGACGGACATACTGTACTTACCCTCTTCCAAATCAAATTTAGGTCTTATATTCTTAAGTTCGTATCTTTCATTCAGCTGTATCCCAGTGAAATGTTTACACACTTTAAGCATTATTTGTTAAACTGGGGTCTGACAATGAAAATGGCACATATAAGTAAGTTGATTTTCCAAAGAAATCCAAATTTTTTCATTGTACTGACTATAATTTCGCCTAGAAACCTAAAAAAGATCGAACAAATACGTCACCCTTCTGGTATCCCCTATATGATGAAGTCTAAACATTATTAGCCTAATATCTGCCACAATATCGTACTGTATTCAGTAGAATTTGGCGCACATCGTGGTGTTGATAGGTGTTAGTGCTGAAAATTAAAATAGGCGTCATTACCGCATCTCTTCTAGTGATTAAAATTTTATAGATTTATAGAAATTGTAGTTTTCCTCTGAAACCTCTAATTCGTGGACTGCTGTAACCTAGATATTTGTCAAGCATATTGCGTTGTAAAGTTTGGTTAAATTTAAACAAAAATCGACTGGATAATCGAGTCATTTCTGTTCAATTCTTTTCAAATTAACTAATTTAACTCACACATTTATATCCAATTTAATTGGATTAAATTAGATCAAATGAAATGAAAAAATTAAATTCTGTATAGTTTTACACGCGTCATTCATGTAATAAAATTGGTTCTGCCCACCTCAAGTTACCATAAATGCAATTTGATCGATTTAACAAAAATCTATGGTTCCTCTATGATTTCTAAACGGGAGACAACATTAAGATACAGTTTTGCTTCTTTTATAGTGCGTTAATGTAAAGCAGTTTTTGATGAAAACCTGATTTGCGTATACACTTTGGCTTTCTCACGCTTAATAAATCGGCGAATGTTCTGTTACAGCCATACAATTGTGTCGCTCTTAAAGTTACATTTTGTGGCCGTATTCGCGTACTGTTTTTGTTGAAAATAAATTTTCTGTTTCGATTTCGTTCCTTATCGAAAAAATGACATATCGATCAATATTTTGGTCGGTGTTTGGTTGTGTCTGGCGGATGAAACTTAGAGAAAGTAAGTTTAGTATTATCGCTTACTCAAGCCGAACATATTATTATTTTAATTGGTCTACATTCAATGATGTAGGAAATTCCACGGCCGTTCTGGACTATAATGTAAAGCCTGGCCAGCAATGCACATGTCCAACTTTGAGCCTGTCCACTTGTTTATTATATAATTTATGCAATATGTTTCTCGCTGTTTCTCAAACCAAACCAATAGCTTTGTTTTGTCCTCTCCTCCACTGTGTGACATTTTAATACTTGCTGATGAAGCCATGAGGGTTACCAGCCATAAATTTATTGGCTTATAAAATGGTGCGATGATAAGCTATTCATTGCAAATTAATATGATTTCTATTAAATTTTGAAAGTGAGGTGTACAAAATTCGATCAAACTATATTCAATTGTGGATCTTTTTTTTACCGACATTCAACTTTTCTATACAAATCATTTCCTTCATTCAACAAATTTACTCATAAATTAGGTCCGCTTTGTATAGTTCCGCTTAATATTATATAAAGCTAAAAATGTCCGCTGAATTTCGGTTATTATTTGAAAATTTGGTTTCTTATTATTATTTGGACTCCTTATTATTTAATTGCTCTAGCAGATTTGTGCAAACATGCAAATGGATTTCATACAATCTTATCAACCTTTATTTATGAGACGATGTAGTATACGAGGCCGCTCAAAAAACTAGCCCACCTATAGCAAAGAGAACACAAACACATGAGACGATGTAGTATACGAGGGCGGTCAAAAAACTAGCCGACCTAACAAAGAGAACACAAAACAATTTGGAAACAATTTTTGTTATTTTTCAACATGAATTCCTTTTAGTTCGATACAATTTTTCAGCGATATTCAATAGATTCCATACCCTGTTTATATTAAGAACTATTTCTTAAAATAGCCATCAACTGCAGATTCCACCTCTCCATTGTTGGCAAATCTTTTGCCACCGAGCCACTTTCCAAGTTTGGAAATAGAAAATACTCCGAGGGAGCTAAATCTTTAATTCATTAATTTTGGAAATCGCAATAATGGATGTGTGAACTGGAGCATTGTCTTGATGAAACAACACTTTCTTTTTTTCGCAAAATGCAGCTTTTTCCCATAATTTCATCACCTAAACGCTGCAATGAATTAGCATATTTTTCGCCGTTAATGGTTTTTCCATTCTGAAGATAATCAATAAAAATAATCTCATGCTCGTCCCAAAAAAACAGAAGCCATGACCCTGCCTGCGTACAAGATTCTTCTTTGGACACGATTCTGTTATTCCAGTCTACTGCTTTGACTGATCCTTTGTCTTATGTGTGAAGTGGTGAACCCATGTCTCATTCATGGTTATAAATCGACGCAAAAATTCGGCTTCATTGTGGTTAAATATCGCCAAGCACTCTACTGAAACATCTTCACAGCGCTATTTTTGTTCTATTGAAAGCAAACACGGCACCCATCTTGTACACAGCTTTCTCATCTCCGGTCAATATGCGATGTGTTGTACTTTTTGAAATGCCTGTCATTTCAGCTAACTCACGCACCTTCGGTCGACAATCATCCAATACCATTTTGTGAATTTTCAAACCGTGTGTGGACCGTGAACGTCTCAACTGATCGACCACTACGGTGTTTGTCTTGGCAGCTTATACGGCCTCGTTTAACCTGTGCTACCCAATATTTTGCAGTCGTAAATGAAAGAGTAGACTCCCTTAGAGTAGAATCTAGCTCAGCTTTATTATTGGTTGGACTGAGACCTTTCAAATGGAAATATTGAATTACGTAACGGTGACCATATTTTTCCATGTTTAAAAATTCACTGAAATCGTTTGCTTTTGATAGCTCAAATAAAAACAATAAACAACGTGGCGCCTTGAAACTTAAAACATATGTTTTATAACGTTGCCACTTTCCTTCAAAAAATGTTTTTTCAAACTACTGGCTCCATCTGTACGTCAGTTTTGGCTTGTTCTGGGAGCTTTCCCGTAAGTGAATTTGTTACTGGGGTTGCTTTGGCCCCACAATGTGACAAAGTCGGGACACTAATTTTAAAATTGTTTTTGTAAATGAAGGAATACCGAAATTGCACTTCGAACGGCCGTTTTTGTTTTTGGGATATAGTTTTGCATTTTATGCCAAATTTGCGTAAAAATATTTGTTCAAAATAACAAATCGTATTTTTTTATACCCTATTCTATGGAGATGGAGATGGGAGTTTACTAATTTTGTCACTAAATTTGTAACAACCAGAAACACTAATTAGGGACTCTATCCTTGATCGTTTGTAGAAATCTCATTTCCGTTCATTCATCTGTCTGAGTGTGTTGAAGCACAGTGGAGGCGCAGTCATGGCTGGATTAATTTCAAAAATGGTTAAAGGGTGTCCAGTAGAAATCAGCTTACCTTATGCGCAAACTGACTGTTCACTTTCGACATTTTTGTCCCAAAATTTCACCATTTATTCCTTGAAAACAGCAATATATGGTAGTATTTTATAGATAATAGAAGTAGCCTCTTGATTTATATGTTTTTAAACTGGTCACGTTAGCTGTGGGCGTGATGGATGAGACATTCATACTATCTGGCGATGAGCCAGTGAATTATGCACTACTCTATGGGCCGCAGGAAATGAACCTCAAGGAAAAGAAAAATGTTAAATATTTTTTTGTTTTAATTTTCAGTAGAAAAACATTCAAATTCAATAAGTTGTGGCCGAGAAGAGGGCGTTTTTCGCCCACTTGTCTGGTGATGAGCCGAATTATGGTACCAACAAAAAAGTTTTTCACAGCTATGTATGACGCTTTCGGTCCCAAATCCAACAAATTTAATTTATCAACAATTGATGGCAATCCTTGTATCCATCATATGGCGCTTGGAGTGGTAATTAAACTGCCACTATTATTTTCATATAAAATGTCCGTGTGTTCAGTTTGATGGCTGGTGACGTGTCTACACGTTAAGCTTGCCGAGTTTCATGTTCATTTTTTTGTGTACTCCTTCAGCGGCACAAGTGCTCCCTCAATGGACGCGTGGGACAGACAGACCGACAGCATTTGTCTGTACAGCACAGAGAGCTACTCAACTCTGACTGGGCGCTTGTCTAGAGCTCTTCGCGCAACTCGCGCGTCCGTCCAGTATCTGTTCATTGGTCATGTGACCGTAGGGTGACGCCATCTCGCACATCTTGTGGCGGCCGCCACTACACCGCTGAAGTGTGGTGTCCCACTTACTGGGTACACTGCTGGAATTACACGCAGATTATGAATGTTACTCTGTGGGCCTGCTGCTGCTGCCGCTTGTAATGTTGGCTTGAGTTTTAGTGACTTGATTTAGACGTTTCTTAGCCTTTTTTTGTCGATCTCTCAGCTTATCAAAGCGGTCAAAATATGCATTGCGTACATGAGCGTATGCGGGCTTAGCTGGATTCGTGTAGCTCCGGCTACCGAATTTTGTCGAAGCACTTAGGTTTCCCAAATGTTGCAAGGTGTGGCGCTTTTTTTTTGTTATTTTTATTTATTAAACCACTTTTCACTTTAGGTTTTTTAATCTACATGTAAATGTTATACATTATTTTGTATGTTTGACATGTTTTTAGATTTTAATAGTTCTTCATAAATTAAAAACCAAAAAGCATTACGAGCGTCTGAAATTGGTTGCATGAAAAATTTGGTGATTTCATGAATTAATTTAGGTGGACAACGTTTGTGGTTTTGCAAATGGTCTAGATTCAAATTGAGGGAATTACAGTGTCCTAGAGAGTGGCATGATCAAGTTTAGGTGGTATTTTAATATCATTAGACGTCATTTGTAACAAAAAACTGCAAATTTTTTGAACTGTGCACAGTTTTTTTTTTGCAAGTCTTCTTCTATCATAGATCACAACATTCGAAATGCGTTTATAGAGAGGGAGAGCAATATCGTTTGGTTCTTTATGCTCTGGTATGAGGGAATCAAGACGAAGCAACTGTACGCTTTGCGAAAATAGGGGTAGGTTTTTGCACATTAGTTGCTTAACTTAACATTCATTTTACTTAGTAACAGTAATATCAATTTTACTATTTAACAGCTTTGATTTCTGGATGAAAAAGTACTCAAGAATTATACAATAAAATACTAGAAATTATAAGGTTGTTGCAGAAAAACATTTTATGAAATTATTAATGACGAAATGTCATCAAATTAATGATTTTTTTTTCATAAAATCTATGAAATGTTTCATAAGAACAATGAACGTGTTCATTGGATCTATGAAGTCACTTTTATGAAACTTTTAATGAAGAAGTTTCATTCAGCTAATGAAAAAGTTTCATTAATCCAATTAAGTCATGTTAACGCAACTTTTTTATGAAGCCGTTTCGTAAATTTATAACCTTTTTATGCAACTTTTTCATATCAATGAAATTTATGAAAAACTTCATTGGATTAATGAAGCATTTTTAATGAAAAATGTTTCATTAATATTATGAAGAAAATTTTTTCTGTGTGGGCAACTTTCTGTTAGAAAACGGAATTATTGTTATCTTTGGGGGAAGTAGCTAATAATGATTTTCAATAAAAAAAGATAAATCGCTGTATTATTTTGTCTATAGCATGCCAAGTAATCTAAATAAAATAAATTGTTCTCCATTGTTATAAGAACTTCTAGCAGAATACTCGTATATTAGCTAATTCAGCTTTAGTATTAAATATGTTGAGAGTTGGAAAATCTGCCAGTTCGAACAATTCAAACCAATAATAGCAATTTGGGCCATTTCTTTATTTATTTTCTCCAACGTATAACCATGATTCTGGACTGTCAGGTTTCATCCAATATGAAA
This sequence comes from Philornis downsi, assembly GCA_019455685.1. Lineage (NCBI taxonomy): Eukaryota > Metazoa > Arthropoda > Insecta > Diptera > Muscidae > Philornis > Philornis downsi. The sequence goes on along the minus strand of JAHXMU010000352.1, from coordinate 109,724 downwards.
TCATGAATGTCGCAATCACTTAGAAGTGTTCTAAATGAAGATAAATGCCAGTAGAACGTCAATCTGGAGCAAATCTTTAGTTGTGTAAGATTGGGAGGAGATGTTTCTGAATAAATGTTAATAACATCCCTAGAAATTGTGAGCAATAGCCGAAAAGAAACACACTTAGTACTATCAGATATACCTATATACCTTTTCTCTCATACATACAGGGTGGCACAATAGAACGTGCATATTTAAAAAATAGATTAAAAAATAAATACAAAAGGTATGGTTAAAATAAATCTAAGGCATTGTAAAGTAATAAATGGAGTTTATTTTTTAAAAATAACATCATCTAAATGGTGACCCTCTCTACGACGGCACTCCTCTAACCGCAAACGAAAATTATTGAAAACTTTCTTCAGTAATACCGGTGTAATGGCTGCCATTTCCCCACGGATATTCTCCTTGAGCTGAACGATGTTTCTTGGATTATTACTATAGACTTTGTGTTTGAGGTATCCCCACAAAAAAAAGTCAAGAGGCGTCAAGTCTGGACTACGTGGGGGCCATGGGATATCACCTCTTTTCGAAATCAGTCTGCCAGGGAACATCTGCTTCACCACGGCCATGAAGTCATTTGATGTGTGACAGGTAGCTCTATCTTGTTGGAACCAAAATCTGGCATTCACTATTCTTGAACTTTCAATTTCTGGAGCCAAAAATCCGTCCAACATCTCAAAATAGCGTTCCGTATTAACCGTGACGTTTTGGCCCCGCGCATTTTCGAAGAAAAAAGGACCAATTATTTCTCTGCCAGAGATTGCTGCCCATACTTTCACTTTAGGACTATGCAATGGTTTCTGGTGTTTCATTTTGGGATTTTCACTGTTCCAGTAACGACAATTTTGACGGTTTACGAACCCATTCATAAGGAAATGAGCCTCGTCAGAGAAAAAGATATTGTCAAAATTGGAAAATCGATTAAGCATTTCATTAGCAAATGCGAGCCTTGCTATGAAGTCAGACTCTTTCAATTCTTGTGTTAATTGCAGCTTATATGGATGCAGTTTAAGATCCAATGTTAAAATTCGTTGCAAACTTCGTCGCGATAATTGTAAGACAGACGATCTCTTGCGAGTCGGCATTTGTGGATTTCCTCGTACTGACTCCGTAACTCTCTCAACATTGTCTTCGGTCCTAGATGTTCTTGGGCGACCGTTTGCTTGTGGTTTAAATGTTGAATCGGTCTCTTCAAAACGCTTTACCCATATTTTAATTAGATTAGCACTCGGAGCTTCACTAATTCGCCGTAGTCCATATTCAGCACAATATAGTCGCCTAGTAGCAATATATGAACGAGAGTTTTCACAAAATGCGCGCACGCAAAATGTGCGACGCTTCCCGACGAAGTGATTCGTAGCGACTAAAACTCCATGAGTCCGCCAACCCAACGATGTAGGCGCCCCCCCGCCCGCGCCTTTTCTACCATGCAAAAAAAGATGACGCAATATGCACGTTTTATTGCGCCACCCTGTACATCGCCCTCAAAACAAACGATCATCAAAGAAGAAATCAGTGAGTTTACCTCAGGACTCTTAAATATCAAATATCACACATACAAGGTTCCTTCTGGACATGTTTCTGCATCGCGAGCTGCCACCAATATAATCAACGTGAATTCGGGACCATAAAGTGACGCCACACTTTCTTTTGTTATTATAACATAATTTTTTTTTTTTTAAGTTTTTATTGTATATGAATTGCATTGAACTGCTATTTATATTATCTTATTCCATACTACTTAACCCTACGGTCCATAACCGGGTACTTTTTTGAACTTTAAAGTGCTGCTGTTCCTTTAGTATTGAAGATATCAACATGATATCTAAACTTAGAGACTAGAAAAAAGTTTATCAAATTTGGTTAAATATATTAACTAAAAAATGAGTTTAATGTTTTTGCATACAGGGGTCCATGACCAGGGTACCCCGGGGTACCTTAGTGCAAATTACCTTATATTTCAAAGAAAAGACGTTTGTTTTATTTTTATTTTGTTTCAAAATGTTTATTGAAGTGTAAAAAATGAATTGTAATTTTTTTTAAGTTTAAGTTAAGTTATTTATATTTTATTCATTTTAACTTATTTCTAATATTTGATGTCTTATGTTGAGTCATTGTTGAAACATGGAAAACATGTTGATATTGTTTGAGTATGTTGATCGCAAACTGGTTTCTTGCAAACGTTGCAGACTTTTCTTGTCTTTCTTCTCCTGTTGTCTGGCAAAGAAGCGCACAAATAGCAGCATCCTGTTATTGGCTTCCTGCCATCAGTAGAAGCAGCCGTAGAAGTAAATGGTTGCTCGGTATAGGTTACCGTCTCCACTGGTCTTCCAAAACAGCTCTCAATTGCTGATTTGGTGTAAAAATGGCGCGTTACTTGGCGATTGGCTACTCATTCTCCTATTATTGGCGCACACAAATCTCCAGCAAGTTTACGCAAAAAGCGTTTTCTCCGTGTTGTTTGATATGGAACAGTTCTGTTATTATCATAAAATATAGTGTATGCCGCGGAAGCACTAACATCGAGCATATTGTACAAAAACGACAAAGGCCACCTTTTTGTGTGTCTGTGTGGTATATTCCCGAAGCGTCTGGTCCATAACATCCACGCCACCTTTCGTTTAGTTATAAAAATTGATGATTTCTGGTTTGCCGTTTTCTTCTACAGTTGCATCGTCATGCATAGTCGACAACAATATTACGGGATTTGTTTTTCTCTGTTTGTATGAAACCATAGTCACCTTCTCGCGGAAACCAAATTTGCTTGTCCCAACGGTCCAACTCTTATCGTCTTTCATTTCTGTTGGCATATAGGCTTTGTTTCGCCGCAGTGTTCCAACAATGCTAAGTTTGACGGATATCAGCTGCATTGCCAGTGGAAGAAAATTATCCAAGGTGATATTAGGTCCGCTATTGTGGTGTGGCCCAACCAAATCTCTGACTACTCTTTCGCCTACACCGATTTCGCGACCACTGTCTTGCTTGCCAGTATATATTTGGCCATGAAGAGGATATGAATTTTTAGCATCGCATATCCACCATACCTTGATCCCGTATTTCGCAGGCTTCGATGGAATATACTAGGTAAATTTCGTTCAGCCGCGGTATGGATACAATTGTTCGTCGATTGTTAAATTTTCTGTAGGCACATAATATTTTGCGAGATTGGCGTTCAACATTATCCAAATATCTCGTACTGAAGCAGCTTTGTCTGTGCGCTGCCTCTCGTTTCTTGTTCTCGCGTCTCTCTCGCCTTTTAGGTAGAAAATGCCCATAGAAACCAATTTTATCTTACAAACATGAAATTTGTACAGTTGAGATGTAAAAACTAAGCGTTTCTAATAATCTGTGCATATATATATTATTTTATTTGAATATAAACGAAAAAACTTCACTAGGGTACCCGGGTACCCTGGTTATGGACTCCTGTTCGTCCAGGTGGTTATGGACCGTAGGGTTAAGACCATAATATTTAAGAATCTAAAAGTTTTGAAGTAATTATTAATGAGTATATGTTTATCCTAATATTGCTGCCTTGCAAAAGGGGGCGGGGTGTTCATTCTGGAAATGAATTCCCCCAATCTCTACTGTATCGAACAAATGATCGTCTTAAAGTTCTCTCGCGTTCTTGCAGTCTTTTTCGAATGCCAAACTTGTAGGGAAAGTGATTGCAATGACCATCTCGAGAAGTCAATCGTAATCGAGCTAATCCCCTATACTGTCGTTCAATAAATATTGAAATTCAAAGAAACTGTGTTTTATGCAGCAGGTCTTAAAGGTATTGTCCTGGATATAAAGTGAGATCGCTTTTGGCTAATTCCTTCCACCGTATATTCCTGCGAAAATATTTGCCAACTGTCGTAACCCAAACAACTATTAAGTATCATAAGCTTGGGAAACCAAATGACAAGAAGGAAATCGAATCGGCTCAATATTATAAATTCAATATTTACATAAAAATTCGGATATAATTCAGCTCCAATGCTTACAAATGATATATAACATACACGCTAATCTTCAAAAGCACTATGAGTATGAGAAAACCAGACTGAGTTTTCACTTCAAATTTTCGACAAAGTCAACTTTTTGAATATGTTGTTGGCATAATTTATTGTTGAATGTCAACACCCTAACAAATGCATTTTTTGAAAAAAAAATTCTTACAAATAGTGAAAAATGTGCATAAATTAAAAAAATAAAAAATAATAAAAGTCACACGAATTTTGCAACGAAAAAAAGAAAAATAATCTTGTTCAACAACATTCGCGTGAATGAATTTTGTAAGCGTATGAATTTGATTGAAAATGTCCGAAATTGTTGCTGTAAAAGACTTTATTTGTCTCAACAACACTTATTCGATGATTTTGCATCACTAACATCATATTCAAGCCAGTTCTCCTCTCTTAGGGATGAATACAAAAAAAGGCGCGTTCGTGTCTTAAGTCTTCAGTTTTTGACTGTATTAAAAAAGATAGAATTTTTGTTTTTTTGTTTTTAGAATTGAGTTTGTACAAATGAAAACAATTACAATCTCATTCTTTGGATTTCTCACTATTTTTATTTTCAGAAATTCAGTCAATCGCTGAGGTGATAAAAGCAGCCAAAGCCTAAATTTGTGCGTCCCATAATCGTTTTAGAGCAGTGAAAATTAAATTTTTCTGCGAATCATTATTATATTATATTATACAAAATTAGCTTTTTCCCTACTGTTAAACGAATAGAGTTTCTATATGGTGGCGCATAAGTAAGTTAACGGCGACTATATTGAATGCGTTCTTGTGCATCAGTTGGTTTTAACTCGTGAACCAATTGCATCTTATATTGGAAAATATGTAAAATTCTTTGCAAAGACCGCCTAGACATCTCTAACTGCTAAGAACGTCGCCTGGTGGAAGTTTTGGGGTTTTCCTCAATACTTGCTTGCACTCGAGTAGTGGTCACTTCATTTCGAACTGCACGAGGTCTTCCAGCATGCGGAAGATCACAGGCAGCGCTGAACCAATCGGTAAATTGTTGGAGCGCTAGGAGCATTTCGAACATGAACGAAATTTCAATATGATCTGAATAATCGAATGCTGACTTTCCAAGTAAAATTGAACAACTTTGGTTCTTTGTTCTGTGCTGAGCTTTTTCATCATAAATTTCACAAGTATTATTTAGTTAATTCTGTAGAGGGACGAAAAAAAAAGACTTAAACAAAAAATGTATTCACTGATCAAATCTTAACGTTCTTTATGCGCCACCCTATATATCTAATGTTTTAGTGTTTAATATAAAATAATTTTCTTGTGAAAAATTCCGACTTGCTTTATCGATTGTGAAGCGGTTTTGTAAACGTTTCCTAAGTAATATCTCCTATTTCGTAATGACAAAAATGTGACATCAACTCTATTCCCAGACAAAATGTCATTAGTTTTCCAATACACTTAACAGCTCCACATGTCACCAATTAATCTCCAATGACTTCCAACGAAAAAGCACCAGCATCGGCACGATTAATTAATGACAGAACAATCAATTGATATTTGCAACCGAAAGGTTAATTTCAAAATAAATACAAATGATCAAATAAATTCCAAACAAAACATGAAAGAAGCTGTAACATGGACAGCAACAACTAACCAAAGACTAATGACAACATTTTGGGATCATGTTTAACATACACACGACTATGTAACCAACAATGTTAAGTACACATGTAGATACGACAATGTACTTACATCTCCACCATTCGAACATATTCGAGTGTCCAATGGACACAGTTAATACAATCGTTTGGGCTAAGTAAGACCGGCCATCCGACTATGGTCTATTCATAGATATACTCGTATGTAATGTAATGTATGGATATGTAAAGTATGAACCCTAACTAACAACAACATCAATTTGAATTAATAATGTTGTACCAGAATCGTCGTCGATCGACCCAACAACTGCAATGACAACAATGGCAACAACACTATGGGCAACAACAGCGAGCAGCATTTGATTAGAGATCAATAAACTTTTTTGGCTTTAAACCGCAATAAATACAAATTACTATTGACGTCCCAACAGACAAAACAACACACAACGAACGACCAACTGGCCACATCTCACCGCTCGTTGTGAGCCAACGGCAGAGTTCATGTCCAAAGAATCCAATCGTCCAACATAGAACAAACTCCAATAGATTTTGTTTTGGCGTTTGTAGTTCCAGAAGACGAGATGATGATGAAAAATGAAAAGAAGCCAAAGGTTACGAATGGCAGCATGGAGCATTAAATGAGGCAGATAGAATGTGCGAGATGTAGTGTAAAATGTGGGGAAAAATTGCTAAAAGCTGATGTGGCCACAAGTGGTAAATCGTTGGAAGCCGCCATATTCAAAACCACAGTTGGCGATTCTTATTTAAAGTGGGAGTGTCATTATTCAGAGTAAACTCTGTGTTATTTTAATTTTGAATTTTCGAAAAATTCGTTATTTTTACATAAATTAATCTGAACTCTTACTTTAAACTACCTACAAATGGAATTATATGGCATTAGGGGATGATATTTGGCCTTAAATAAGGAATTTCATAGCCCTGGACAAAACGTAGATCCATCACAATGCATTAGAAATCAATCAGCTAGTGAAGTGAAGGGTTCATTCGGAATAATCACGTCTATTTGTGTCAGTAAATTATGTGGAAAATTATTCGCGTTTTATGCGATAAAATTCACATTTATTCAGGTATGTTCCAAAAAAGTAGTGGAATTAAAGTAAAATACGATTTGAAAAGTTTACATTTCGTTTTGAATGTTCTGCAAATGAAGTGGTTTTTTGTTTCATTTTCTCATGTGAAATGAAGTTCGAAAACAGAAGTTGTAAACAGCTGATATTGACTTGAAAATCAAATTTAGTTATTAAAACTACTATTTGTGATTTTTTGTGCATAAAATTAAAGGACAAATAAATAATAAGGACAAATAAATAAATAAAGAATAAATAAATAATGAATGCGGTGTTAGTGTCCACTGTATACCAAACCAATGAATAAGCAAGAGCAAAATTACAAAGGCGAATTTTGCGGGACCACTCAAATCCTCTGGTAATGGGCGACACTACCTAAGTACACACATGTATGTACTTAAGTACATTTAATGTACTTTTAATAAAAACTATGAGGTTTTTACAAAATTATCGCATCAACAAAGATGCATTTCGTAATATTTTACATTGCATAAAATTGAGACTGCCCAAGTCATCCATTCCGGCAGAACTACAGCTTGCTGCCACATTAAGATTTTTAGCAGAAGGAGGATTTCAACGAGGGGTCGGAAAAGACACTAATGTGGACTTAGCACGGAGCACAACCTGCAAAATTTTAAATCGAGTGCTTATTGTTCTAGAAAAATATATTTGTCCTAAGTGGATTAAATTGAAAACGACAGTTGATGAACAAAATTTGTCTAAGCGCCACTTCATGCAAAAAATTTGGTATTTCCGGTGTAGTAGGATGCATTAATGGAGCTCACGTGGAAATTACTAAGCCGCAAAAAGATTCCACAATTCTTCCAATTTTACATGGTATCCTTTTTCCAGGTCTGGATTGTTTTGCATAAAACGTAGCATTATTGCATCCTGCGTTGTATTCTTGTGTTTTCCCCTTCAAACAAGGAAAATTTTTATTCAACCAAAGGAATCTGACCACTTTTATTTATTATACTTACATGTTTATTTGCAAAAATTTTTGTTTCACAATAAAATTTCAAAGTATTTTTAAACCACTTGTTTTTGCCTAAAAGTAGTTTCTAGAGCAATGCAATTATTCAGTGTGTATTGAAGTGATTTCAAACTACTTTTACTTCAAAGTTGAATCTGGAACATACCTGTAATTGATTTTTGTCTTCAAAAGAGAAAGCCAAATCATGAATGAATATTATTGTATTCCATTTATTATTTTATATGAAGGGAATATTATTATTAAACCGTTTTAACGACACTTAAAAGAAAATTAGCTTCCAACAATGATGAAGCCATCACTAAAATTAACGCCTTTTTTGAGGCGAATAAATAAATTATGTAATTAACTAAACTTTTTAAGTAATTAACTTAATAAATGATGGAGAAACTTTTTCTTGGGACTTGATTTAAAATTCTCATATGTCAAATTTACCAAAAATTGGGTGATAACAGTATAGAAGCACGCAAAATCTGCATGTTGTTGTACATAATGAAGAAATTGCTCTGATTTTGTAGGAAAAAATAGAAAAAAATCCAGGGCTTTTAGAAATGTCAATATATCTGAAGATGAAATAATAGCAATATCGGACAAAAGCTTATTTTAGAGGAGGTCTTTGTATTATATTCCCCATAAGGTATAACACGATATACGAGTACTACGTCGACGTTTTCATGCCACAAATAATTGGCAATTTAGTCTTTCTAGATGCTGAATCAAAAATCTAAAGATTAGTCGAATCATGAGTTGTTTGTAAAGGGTGGCGCATAAGTAACGTTAACGGCGACTATATTGAATGCGTTCTTGTGGATCATTTGGTTTTAACTCGTGAACCAATTGCGTCTTATGTGGGAAAAGATGTAAAATACTTTGCAAAGACCGCCTAGACATCTCTAACTGCTGAGAACGTCGCCTGGTGGAAGTTTCGGGGTTTTCCTGAATAGTTGCTTGCACTCGAGCAATCGACACTTCAGTTCGAACTGCACGAGTTCTTCCAGCATGCAGAACATCGCAGACAGCCGCTTGTTGCCCAAAACGCTAAACCAATCGCTAAATTGTTGGAGCGCTAGGAGCATTTCGAACATGAAAGAAACTTCGGTATGATCTGAATAATTGAATGGTGACTTTCAAAGTAAAATTGAACAACTTTGGTTCTTTGTTCTGTGCTGAGCCTTTCCATCATAAACTTCCCAAGTATTTTTTAGTTAATACTGTAAGAAAACGAAAGAAAGAAAAGAGAAAGAAAAAATGTGTTCATTGATCAACGCTTAACGTTACTTATGCGCCACCCTATACAAATTAATTCAGAACAGGCGGACGTTTTTCAGAGCAAAGTTAAATAAAGGCCACACACTTGCTAAATTTTGCTAAATTTAGTACAATTAGACGAAAGATATAAATCCTGGAGTGTATATATTAAATAAAATAATTTGTATTAGCGGCGGTACCAGAAACGGAAGAGTTATCCGGTCGAATTTTTCATATTTTACTAAGCGTCTCACTTAAATGCTACTGACAAAAATGTAACGTCACTTTAGCCTACAGATTAGGGTTTACAGGGGAAAAATTAAATTTCGTTAGACCCGTTAATTTGTTTGAAGGTACCCAAATGGGCGTGGCACAGTAGTCTATTTTCACTTCCAGAACTAAGGTCATTAAATGCATGTCTTGGACAAATGTGGCCGAATTCAACAGATTGAAAGATAAGAAGCTAAATATATAGCTTAGCTTTATTTTATATATCAAGTAAAGTTAAGTAAAACACAAATAAAGCTATGATTTCGATGAAAATTTTATTTCACTGTAATGTTTGGACCTTGTCATTATGTATGTCGTTATGAACGAAATACAATGTAATTTAAAATACCGCCTCTGGATTGTTTGCAGCAGTGGATCCTTTTCAGACAGTGTCTGACCACTTTTTTGCACATTCCGGGCGATTTACCTCGGCAACAACTTGACGAATGTTGCTCCAACGTTTGGGTATTAACCAAGTAAACACATGTGTGTGAAGATAAATCCAAGCTTCCTTCAAGATGCCACTGTCCTGGTATGAGTATGGTTGAGGGAGAATTTTTCGTTTAGGTACAGTGGGAGAAAATTTCTACAGGAGGGTATACCAACTTAACTTAAAGAAATCGATGTTCTGAAAATGTTCTGAAATACTTGTATGCCTAGTTTGGAAAATATAAAGCATTAGCTATGTCCTGTAATGATTTTATTTCTCCTACGCTGCTTTAGGCGTGCACAATATCCTATATCATGGAAATGAAGAAATCGTCAAGTTTTGGTATTTTCTTTTGTTTTAGTTAGTTAATTTACTTAAGTCTGAAGAGTTTTCTTTGTTTTTTCTTTTAAATTGGTTTTATAGGTTTCTCCAAACCGATAAAATATAAGTTTTTAAATATATTCTCATGCTTCCGTCTTAACAGAGCTCCGTTCACTCGATAACAGAGCTTTGTAACCAAAATGTGGTTTGTGTCTTCGCTAGTTAAATTCGAATTTATCTCATGCACATAGTAAACACAGTCTTTGACGTAGTCCCACAAAAAGAAGGTCTAACGGCGTCAATTCGCATGTTCTTGATGGTCAATTGACGTCGCCGAATTACCCTTTCTGGGAACTTGTCATGCAATAAAGCCATAATCGGTCGTGTTGTGTAGCTCGTGGCGCCGCACAGTGCTTTGTCCCAGTACATCGATGGGACAAAAATAGAAGGAGTCGTCCTAGGGTAATAAAATTTGGCACGAGTCCCTAATATAACTGAATTAAGAAAATTTCAAAGTATGGACAAAATTGACCACGCCCATCGACTACCGCCCATACAAACCGAAATTATTTTTGGCTATAAAAATTGAACTATTGCGTAAAATTTCATGAAAATTGCGTGAAGAACATATCTAAAGGCCCTCTTATTAAAAAATAGAATTTCATCAGCATTGACCACGCCCATCGCCCACAAGCCGGAGCTATTTTTGGCTATAAAAATTGAACTATTGTGTAAAATTTCATGAAAATTGCGTGAAGAACATATCTAAATGTCCTCTTATTAAAAAATAGCATTTCATCAACATTGACCACGCCCATCGCCTACCGCCCATACAAATTGAAACTATTTTTGGCTGCAAAAATTGAACTATTGCGACACCCTACGCGATTAACCGATTATAACTAAAATTCAGAAAGCATAAGGTTTCCAATCCAAAAAGTTGTACGCCTCCGATAACGAATACTAGCACCTCCCATACAAAAGATGCAATATTTCTCTTACATTAATACTTTATTGTTAATAATACTATAGAACGGAATACAGGAAATTTGTTTTATTTCATTGGCAAAATCCCAAAATGTGCACTTGGTCATTATAAATCAAGTAAAGTATGAACAACAACTTATTTATTTTATTAATATAGCTATTTCTGTGGTTAAAACTAAGCGTCATCACTACAGAAGCCATCCTAATTTTCGCGCAACGAAGAACCTAACTCATCCTGTTCAAATATGTAGTCTTCAAAAACAATATTTTCCCTGTGAATATATTTTTCAATACCGGCCAAATCAAATGTTTTTTTTTTATGTTCCTCTTTGATGATAACACGGGATCTGATTGCAATAGCATATTATGTAGGTCATCAAATCCCTGTTTATATCTTCTCGTGAAGTTTCTCTTGTATGAGATAAGCGCACTCTTCTTACGTTTTTATGGTTCGTTTCTATTGCTTCTTCCGACATACATCCTGGATAAAAAGATGAAGAAATATAAATTTATAATTCAGAAGTTTTTGATTCACATGCATACCTATTGGTAAATTGAAGAACTCAATAACATCAGATCCATGAATTAAAATTTTATGGACAGTGCTTGGCATATAATACCAATCCATAATGTATTAAATATGTATTACGAGTGACTCTTAACAGCTGCTTAAAGCTGTTTGCATTCACGGGCGATCCACAAGATAAAACTGGGCATAAATTATTTCTTTTACCTTTAAAAAACACTATTAACTAAATAAAAACACAATAAAAAAAAATTTAATGGTTTTTTTTTTTAAATTCCATCTTCCACTTTTTTAATTTTTGAAAATTTTTAGAAAAATACATTCTTTTCCAGCGATTACAAATAATTCCAGTTAACATATCCAACACACGATTTATTTTTTCCGAGTTCTGCTCACACTAAATAACATAAAAATCCAAATTTTAAGCTCCTTCTTAAAAAAATTAATTTTTGGGAAATATTTTCATAAAGCAATACAATTTAGTTTTTAATTCATTGATTTTTGCTTAAATTTCACTGACTTTAGCGCCCTCTGGTGAGGGGTACGAGAGTCAAACGAAACTATTTCTTTCAGTTTTATTTCTTTTGTATTGTTATCTCTCGATTATTATAACTTTCATTATATTTTGGGACAATTTTTTTTTTTATTTTTGTCTATGGGACAAAGCACTGTGCGCCGTCTTGTTGAAACCATCGTCAAGTTTATAATCTTCAATTGCGGTCGGTTATTATACGGCCATAACGCTCTGAATTGAAATTCGGATTATCCGCCATGAAGCACGGTTTTTGACGTAGCTGCACAAAAGAAGCGTGACGGCGCCAAATTTCATGATCTTGGTAGCCGATTGACATCGCCAAAATTACGCTTTCTGGAAATGTCTCACGCAATAAAGTCAAAGTCGGTCGTGTTGTGTGTTGAAACCACATATCTTGTCGAAACCACACTTGTAAATAACAGAAGCGATATTTTCAGCACTGCGATGATGCACAGGCCTGACAGCATCTGACCTGTTGCACAGGCTTGACCACGCCTCCAGTCTCTTCAAATTTCTTTATAATCTTGCCAATTCATTGAGTGAGTTTTAACCATTTTTTAATGCTTTTTCTGTTGTTGAACGATCCATATTCGTAAACTGCAAACCTTTCAGTAAATAAATAACACTTCAGATGGCAAGCATTTAACAATTGACTGCCTTGTATGACCGGCGGTTTTGAGAACATTAAATTGATAATCCTGCATCTGTTTCATTATGTTTCGATAGAGAAATAGAATAAATTTAAGTTCCTAATTTAATTTTAGTTAAGAAACGAATCAATGTAAGAAGTGAACTGTTGTTTATAATATGAACCGGAAACAAATTTTTAATGTGCTTCAAATAAATTTACAATATTAAAAATGACGCAAAACGAAACTGGACTTTCGTGCAGGTTTCTGTATATAATCAAATCTTACTATACCTACCTCGATGACTGCTTACCAGCTATTCCTATAAAGTTTAGAATATTAGCTGTAACTGCAGGAAAGCTTCTTTGCCAATAAAAAACGCAGACAACCATTAATGATGGCTTTGTTAGCCAGGACCTTTGCCAAGTTGTGGTTCTGTTCGAAACATGGAACGCTGGCGTACGATTGTAGATCGGCCTACAACATGTGTAAGTATGATGGAAGAAGCAACTTTATGTTCAATGTCGCCAGTTGAACATGCAACAAACTATTACTATAACGATATGATCATCAGTTTTGTCGAAGCTATCGTGGCACTGACCACCATCGACTTGGTCATCATTACCGTCATCGTCCTCATCCTCGTGTTTGGCAGCTGCTTTGCGAACAATGTTTACCCTCATGTCGATTATTTTTTTTTTTTCTTCTCTACATGATTTTCGCCTCCAACTGCTGCAGCGTAGTCTCTGTGTGAATCTAATTTATTGCTGTTGTGGCATTCCTCCAATCCGCCGCATTTGCAATTGTTCGTGGGTCAAGAGTTCATGTTGCATGTTCAGTCATGTCATGTCGCTTAGAATCTTTGTGGCAACATCTTTCAAACTGTTGTTGCTATTCGGTGGCAACCATATCTTACCGTTTGTGAGGCTTTGTCTTCAACTTCATTAGTGCCTGACATGGATCTCTTAATCACTGTCATCGATCGCAATCGATGGCGTTGGCTATGGGAGGTGGCTGCAATCGCTGACGCGGCCGCTGTGGTGTCGGTTGCGTTGTCGTATGTCGTGAGAGGCGTGGTAATCATTCATTAGTAGCTAATTAATTAAATTGTGTTTTGACTGCCACTAAATGGCACCTCGCTTAGTTTATCATAGATAAAGCGTGGGTGTTGGAGCTTAAGTCAAGACATAAGCGCAAGGCAGCAATTAGCGGACACGTAAATCACTAAAAAGGTGAAGCAGCTCAGCAAATCCGTTGGCTAACATGACTCATATTTTCTTTTTGTATTGTGTGATTTGAAAATAAAAAGCCGCATTACTTATCCACTGAGCCATTGATATACCTAATATCGTAATATGATTACGACTATTTTCAATAACCCTCCTTTTAAACGCAAAGACACCGTTTACACTTCCATCCCAAAAACAGAAACTCCAACTTGTGTGACCACTTGAACTGTAAATAAAAACGCTGATATTGTGAGCCCATAAATAAAACCGTCCGGCTAAAACTAATCCTTATGAGAATTTCGAAATGTAATGCCGAACTACAAGTTCAACCACAAGACGTGTTGGTGCAATTAGGGTCACCCAGCAGTGAACAGCTCGCACATATTCTGTAGTACCACAAGGGCCACGTTACGATCACTCACGGACTCATATTACGAGATATCAGCAAGGGAATTTATCGCAAACGTGACTTTTTTCTTAAGTACTTTGGTGGAGCAAAATCAAAGAGTAGCACAGTGGGTGCAGTAGATATTTTTGTTGAGGAATATCTCACAGTGGCTTTCATTTTGAAATTAGATTGTAATTTGTGAAGTACCAGAGATATTTCAATGAAACTGCAGATAGTCTTAGTAAGTGCAGTTTTTAGTTGATACATCATCACTCGCGTGTGATGCAATCTCAATGGAAGTTAGTGGATAACTGGGATATGTAAATACCTAAATAATTATAAGAACTGCTCATTTAATATCAGAGGTTTAAAAATTTTATCTATACTGCTTCCAATCGTTCGAAATAAAAGAGTGAAGATATGGCAGAGGTTTTTGTGTCTAATAAAAAGTTACACGTCTATGAATTAGTAACATATATACTAACGGGTTATCCATTTTTCGGTTTCAAAAGTAATCGTAAACAAAACACACATAAAGCTATGATTTCTACGAGACTTTCATTTCATTATAATGCACACATAAAGCTATGATTTCAACGAGACTTTCGTTTCATTATAATGCTTAGAACTTGCCATTATGTACGAAATACAATATCATTTAAAATAACGCCTCTAAATTAGCTGCAATAGTAGATCCTTTTCAGTCAGTTTTCGACCACTTTTTTCCTCATTTCAGCCGATAACTTGGCAAATGTTGATTTTTAAATAGTCCAAAGCTAAGGACTATCTGCGTAAACACGGTATCTAACGTAGCTCAACGAAAAAAAGTCTAACGGCGTCAAATCGCATTACCTATCTAAAAACTTCTCATGCAATAAATCCAAAATCGGTCTTATTGTGTGGCTCGTGGCGCCGTCTTGTTGAAACCACATATCGTCCAGTTTATAATCTTCAATTGCATTCGGTTATCATACGGCCATAGCGCTTTGAAATGAATTTCAGATTATCCACCATGAAACACGGTCTTTGACGTAGCTCCACAAAAAAAGTCTGACGGCGTTAAATTGCATAATCTTGGTGGCCAATTGACGTTGCCAAAACCGTGAAATTATGCTTTGTGGAAGCTCCTCATGCAATAAAGCCAAAATCGGTCTTGTTGTGTGGC
>JAHXMU010000352.1:61733-73664 GCA_019455685.1 Philornis downsi | reverse complement strand
CCCCCCGCCACCCCGCGCCGCGCGAGTTTTATAACTAATTTGCGTTTAGTTATTTTTAAAAAATAAAATACTACAATTAAACCCGTCTTCACATGACAAGATCAGGAAACAGACTAATTTTTATTTCAGTTTAGTTTTCACAATTCAGTTTTTCTTACTTGTTAAATTACATTGGTTTCTTATTTGTTTTACATAAAATTGTTGATTTTGCTTAAATAAGTAACATTATTTATTCTTTGGAAATTATTATGGATTGCGGCGTGTGCCGGAAACTGATATTGGGTTACTCTTTGGTCAATTTCATTTATTAATTCTTCGAATTTATGAGGTGCATTGGCTTTTGTTAATTTCATTTAAAAATTCTTCGAATTTATCAGGTGCTTTAGTTTTTAAGTCAATGTAACTATTTGTATATGTAACTCGCGTTACCGAGAAATTGAAGAATTAAATCGCCAACACTCATATGGCCCACCCTGTATATGAAAAGGACTATTTTCAAGGAGATAAAATAGAAATTGATGAGTAAATAAGTATTTTTTAAGAAAAATGAAAATTCACCTTATTTTTTGAACACACCTCATCGACGTTTGCTTGTTGACGTAACCACCGAGTGAGAAATGAGCTTTATTGCTGAAGAAAATTTTATTCGATTGAAAGTCCACGCTGTAAATCACCATTTTTGCAGCAAGGCTTAACTGTTTTTACGCATTCTTCAGTTGTTAAACGATGGCATACCTTTCTCTAAATAAATAACACTTTAGATGACAGATATTTAACAACTGACAACCTTGCCAGACCCGTGTGATAGAACGTCTCTCATAACGTCTCATGAACGGCGGATATTCATGACACAGTGGTAACATACGAGTATTATATAGTGCATGCAATGGCAATTGCCAAAAAAAAACCTGGTTGATTCTGCTGTTTTCGCTTGACGTTGTCGTAAGTGATCCACTTTCCGATCACAAACATCATCCGCTTCAAGAATATGGTGTATTGTCTATCTTGGATGCACGCTTCATCAATACTGTGTTGGGGAATCACAAAACTGTCTTAGTATGTTTTTGGGTACGAAACCCTATCATTTCTACAATACGGGATGTAGACTACTGAAGCCATCTATTGAAAAAATAATGAGTTTAGTTTTACTATACCTTAAATTTTATATCAATGCCTTAACGAACTCATGACGCGAAACAAACCTTTTAAATTTCGACAAAAGGATGTAGAGTGAGAATGCTTTTAAATTAGTTCACTTGACTGAAACTTTTGTGCTGGTTTTCACTGATCTCGTAATTGTGAAGTGGACTTTAGTAGCGTTTTCAAAAAAACGACAAAGATTTTTGCAATAACCGCAAATGTTGTCATGAAATGTTGTTGTTTGAAATTTCATTAACTACCTTTAGTTCTGCTATACAACAATCATACTCTAAGCTTATACAAGATCTTGAGCTTTTGCCACAATCTGTGGAAAGCCTTAAATATCTGAATGTTGCATATCTATAGTGCAACCTTCATGCTTGGCAAGTTCATAACAAAAAACCTCAAAGGTCAGACTTCATGTCGATGATGTCATTTATGGTGAACTTGAGATAAATTTATAGACAGCAGTGATCGCTGGAAACAAAAACCTTTGTTGTGGTTTATGACAAAATGAAACATGACATTGTGGGGCCTCTTACAACTGGAACTTGCAACTGGAACAACGAGCAGTCTTCACCCGCCTTCTCCCCCCTCCACCACCCCAAGTGAGTAGTGCCTTTTAAAAAGAAACAGACCTGTATGAAAGCCCAATTCATTGTTACAAAAGAATGCAGACGCCCTCTGTGCCAGTTGTTTTTCTGTTTCTTTCTTTGGGATATGAATAACTCAGTGGGGACCTTAATGTATTGTATTTTACGTTTCATTTTTTTACATACAATTTGTTAAATGTAAAACTTGAGCTTGAAAAGAAACGAAGCCGAAGCCGAAGCCTTCACATGGAATACAAATAATTTGAACACCTGCAAGATAGCTCTTCTCTTTGTTCGAAGGTATTTTTGGGTTAAAATTCAGCTTCAGCTCCCCCCTTTCATAGTGAACCGACGAAACCGAAGCGAACAAAAAAAAAAAAACAAAAAAGCTGAACTGTAAAACCTTACTTAAATTCTGGGAGGGAATTGTTGTCAGACGCATCCCACCACATTTTGAAGATGCCACAGAAAAACCTTAACCACGTTTGCAGTCGTTATTGTTGTACTTGTATGTCATACGTATGAGGCTTCTTCTGTTGCCTCACAATCTCTGTGTGGCATTGATAAAAGCGTAGCATCGTTAAATGCGTTTGTGCCGGTCGCTCACTCTGTACTTTTGGCTTGAAGCCTGTAGTGCGTTTCATGTTGAACGCTTTAGCCTGATTGTCTGCAGAAATAAATTGTTTCGCTTTGTTAACTCGAAAAAAGAAGGTTAAGGTGTGAATAGAGGCTTAACATTGATTTCAAGACAATTTTTAATACCACAATCGTTTTCAACCCAAAAAAAAAAAAGGTGTAGCCTCTATAATTGAAAGCAAAAGATGTGCTAAAAGAATTGTTTCATATGGCGGTTTTGGTATTTCCTGAATCGATAAACAACCTCAATTAATAAATGATCTCAAGGTATTACTGCCTTTTAATACTGAATTTTTTTTCTTAGCTAAGATTAATCTCCGTCAAACGGAGAATGAGCATAGAGAAATGTACTCGTATATGTAATTCACGTAGGATGTATTCGGAAGCTTAATTTCTGATCAATTTTATTGTTTTGAAAAAACAAAAAATTAAAAATATGAAATCGAAGATTTTCTTTTAGACAGAAGACAAATAATAGAATGGCAACCCAATATAGGAAAGTTTATGTAATCTGATTATCGCTCTCTTACATAAACTAACTAGAAAAACAAATATTAATATTGAACTGACGATGTTTTTCTGTTCCTTTCCTGCTGGAAATTTAACAATTTCTTTGAAGCAGAAGATAAATAATGGAGTGGGAATCTGATGTATGGAAATTTATGGGGTCTGACCATCGCCCTCTTACATAAATGAGCTAGAAAATCAAATATCCATATTGAACTGACGATGTTTTTCTGTTCCTTTCCTCCTGGCACAAGACTTAATGTCGACTTCTACACCGACGGCTCAAAAGACCAGATTGATTACGTGGTAATAGATAGAAGGCATGCATTGTAATATAAACTCATACGTGAAGTTGAGGAACACACGATATTGCACACAGCATTAAAAGCCTGATTAGCAAAGCAAAAAGAAAGCTAAACATCACTAAGCTGCACGCTTTCGAAATGGTCACAGCCTAATCAAACAAACTATACGGTTATCCATTTTTCAATAAGGAAAAGTAAAGTTAAATAAAACACACATGAAGCTTCGATTTCGATGAAACTTTTGTTTCATTATGATGTTTAGATCTTGCCCTTTTGTAAGAAATATAGGGTGATTTTTTGAGATTTAAGTTTTTCAGGTTGGCAGCACTGGTTGCTAATGGCGTCCAAACGTCATCTGTCAAAGTGAAATATATATATACATATATACATATATGTCGACTTCTACACCGGTGTCTACTCCAAAGATTTGGGACTAAGTATAGCAAGAAGGCTACCAGGTCAATGTAGTGTTTATCAGGCCGAAATGTTGCCCATTAAGGAAGTGGCAGATTGGCTGAGGTAAAACGTCCTGACCACGGTGGGGATTAACATATTCTCTGACAGTCAAGCTGCCATTAAATCCCTATATTCTGTCTTCCTGAACTCAACATCAGCCCTGAAATGCTGAATAACTCTTAACGAGATGGCTCTGCATTTTAACATTCATGACGTTCCTTATGTCAGTGCCGGGCCACAGGTACATATCAGGGAACGGCAAAGCAGATGAGCTGGCAAGACTAGCAGCAACGTTACAGACTCCAGCCGAGCTGGAGTCCATGGGCATGCCTCTAGCCAGCAGAGTTGGAGTCCGTTTGCATGCCTCTAGCCACTTTCAGGCTCCTGCTGCGAGATAGGGCATATTTAGTAGCAAATGGTGGGTGGGCGTCTGTCCGAGGTTGTAATTAATCCAAACAGATGTGGCCTCGCCTAGATCTGACGCGTTCACACATACTGATGTCGCTATCAAGACCCGACGTCTCATTACTTGTATCCGCCATGACGGGACACTGTCCGATTGGAAGACATGCAATGGAACTGAAGGTTGCGACTAATAACTTCTGCAGGAGCTGTAGGCATGAAGAGGAGGAGGAATCTATAGAACACTTTCTATTTTACAGTCGTAAACGAAGGAGCAGACTCCCCCGGAACTGAAGGTTGCGACTAATAACTTCCGCAGGAGTTGTGGGCACGAAGAAGAGGAGGAATCTATAGAACACCTTCTCTGATATTGCCCCGCTCTGACGAACAGGCGGGGATCAACAGTGGCCTCTTATTTATTTAGGGACATAGGAAATCTGGACGATATAGATATTATCCGATTTAAGATCTTCTTGAGACGCTCAAAATGGTTCAACGGGGGAAACTAGGGGCTTCCATATTTCTAGTTTCCGTGGCATCAAAATAGACTATACAGTCTAAGTGAGTCTGTCTATTCAGACTGCCACAATGACCTAACCTAACTTTTTTTCTGTCTTTCCTTTTTCTGCTTCTTTCTGTCTTTATTTTTTCTTTCTGCCTTTCTGTCCAAAAATTACTTGGGATTGATCATTTAAAAAACCTGCTTAGAGGAATTGTCAAAATTCTTTTTGTCACTAAGTTGGCACAACTATTCTCTGTTTTGGCGCAGAGTTTGAGCGCGATCTGTCATTTACTTCGCTTGCAACACCCGATTTTATCGATTCATTTCAAGTGTGTCTTGCGATTTTTACAATAAAAATATTGAACTAAGAATTTATCTCAAACTTTGTACGAGTATTGCAAACGCAAATTTTGTATAGGGAATTTCTGAAAATATTACAGAAGATTTACGATGAACAAACTTTATCACAAATAAGTGCACATGAGTAGTTCAGTGCATTCAAAAGTTCTCGAGAAGTGGCGGATGATGTACTTTGTTCCGGTCGGACGTCAACATCTTCAACTAAAGTTAATATCGATAAATTAAAGGAAATGATGGCTAAAAATCGTCGTTAATGGCTGAGAGAGGTAGTCGCTGAATTTTATGTGTGTTACGAACTAATTCATACCATTCTGTACTATTGTTTGGTCATAAAACGCGTTGACGCTCGATTTGTTCCAAAAGAACTGAATTTCCGTAAAAGGCGATTCCGATCCCAGTTTCATAAATCCTATTAAAACTGATGCTTTGCAAGTTTGACACAAAAACCATTTAAGAAGCTTTGGAAAGGCACCTCCAGAGGGAGCTGAAACCGAAAAATCACATCAAATTCGATTAAGGGTCACGATGATGTTGACTGTTTTCTTTGACCATCGCAGTGTTGTGCACACGGAATACTTGCCAGAATGTCAGGCAACAAATAAAGAATGTTATCTGGGCGCTATGCGGCATTTAAGAGGACAAATTCATCGAAAAATGTCAGATATGTGGAAAGAAAACGTATGCACTTTGCATCACGTTAATGCACTACCTGACAAAGGGTATCACTGTGAATGAATTTCTGACCAAAAACTTGACCAACTTTACTGAACAATTCCCATATTCAACTAATATTATTCCGGTTGAGTTTTTTCTCCTCCCAAAACCCAAATTAGCACTTCGCGATACCCGTTGTTAGAGGACATAGAAGGCAATTTGGGGGGAGAACTGAAGTCTCCTCCGGAAAATGCGCTTAAAAAATGTTTCCTTGATTGAATTATTCGATCTAATAAGAAAAACACAAACAAGTTGGGAAAATTTTTTTTTATTTTTCAAAATAATCTCCTTTCAGCTCGATACATTTCTTCCTGCGATATTCAATAGATTTTATACCCTGTTTATAGTAAGAACTGTTAACCATTAACCGCAGACTTTACCTCTCCACTGTTGGGAAATCTTTTACCACCGAGCCATTTTTTCAGATTTGGGAATAGAAGATAGTCTGAGGTAACTAAATCTGGCGTGATGAAGCAATTCGAACTTTAATTGTGGCCATCGCAATAGTGGATGTGTGAACTGAAGCATTGTCTTGATGAAACAATACTTCATTTTTCGCAAATGCAGCCTTTTTTCATACTTTCATCATCTAAACACTACAATAAATTAGCATAATATTCACCGTTAATGGCTTTTCCTTTCTGAAGATAATCAATGAAAATAAACCCATGCGGATCCCCCCCCAAAAAAAAAAAACAGACTCCTTGGCTTTGCCTGCAGATGGAACCGTCTTCGCCTTCTTTGGACACGATTCTCCCATCCCAGGTCACTGCTTGGACTGTTCCTTTGTCTCAGATGTGAAGTGGTGGAATCATGTCACATTCATGGTTATAAATCGACGCAAAAATTCGGCTTTATTGCGGTTAAACATCGCCAAACACTCTACAAACCGATGCCGTTTTTGCTCTATTGAAAGCAAGCGCGGCATCCATTTTGCGCACAGCTTTCCCATCTTCAAATCATCGGCCAATATATGATGTATGACACTCAAGCGCCTTCAGTCGACGATAATCCAATATCATTTTGTGGATATTCTTAACCATGTCTGATGTGGACGCCTTGATTGGTCGGCCAATATGGTGATCGTCTTGGCAGCTTGTACGGCCTCGTTTAAACTCTGCTACCCAATATTTTACAATCGTAAACGAAGGAGCAGACTCCCCCTGATTAGAATCTAGTTCGGTTTTAATATTGGTTAGACTGAGATCTTTCAAATGGAAATACTGAATTGCATAATGGTGACCAATTTTTCCCATGTTTACAAATTCACTAAGATCGTTTACTTTTGACGGCTTAAATAAAAATACTAAATAAAGTAGCACCTTGAAACTTAAAATATATGCTGTATAAAGTGGCTACTTTTCACCAAAATAGTTGCCTTGAAACTAGTAGCAGCATTTATGCGTCAGTTCGACTAGTTTTGGGATCGCTCTCCTTACATTAGAACCATTATAAACTACTCGCGAATCCTAATATTCTCTGGCAAATATTCTCTACTTATTTTAAACAATAACCTGATTATTGATCTATATTTTCTTCTGCATAATCAGCAAATAGATATTTCTCGTGAGAGTTCTCCAGAAAATTATGATTTGAAGATATTTTGTCGGATGACACTTAATCAGAATCAGCCATACTGAAAAGGTCCAATCAGATCTTTCCGCATAGAATAAAGTTCTTTACACGGTTTGGCATATTCGACACGTGCGCTTTATCCTTTTTCTATAAGCAGGATATAGTACGCAGGGTATCCAATCATCAGGTATGCTTGTATTATGTTAAATCTATTTCTTACATTCTGGACCTCTATTTATATCACAACTTCTTAAGTTCAAAGTTGCACAAATAATTGTCACGAAAAGCCGATCGTAATACGAGTATATCCAAAAGTACATCTTTCTAGTTGTGGCCGTCCATAATTACACTTTATTATCTGCAGCAGCAGAATGTGCTTTTATCAGCTATAATAAGTGCAAAGTAAAAGGTAAAAGATTGTAGCGAAGCTCTCCTGCTTGAAAACATGAAGGTAAAGCAAAATACTTAACACGTGCAATTGGATGCCCGACAACAATTGCAAGGGAGCACAGGAGCCGACTTAATAATGTTGCCAACACAAACGGGGAAAATATGGTAGTGACCAGTAACTTGGCAATCGCCAAAGCTACAATGACATGAACTATCTTAAGAGGTACATTTGTGGTCCATCTGTGTAATCTTTTAACTCTACGCGTAATTGCATTGCATTAACCCTGGCCCATTGCACGGTTGCTGGGGCTCTCATGCAGTTAAAGCTGCAGATAAATGTTCTCGTACATTAAAGCCAAAAAACAAAAAAAAAAACTTGGCGACTGAAAGAAATTTGTGTCAGTGAACATGATAATTGCGTGTCGAGAAGCATCTAAATAAATGGGCATTAAAGCAGTTAACATCAACAGGTAACATCTCCGCCTTTGTCACTGAGGTTGGTGGACAGACAACAAACAAAAATTGCAACTGCAACCGGGGCGGCTGTAGCTCCTATAGAAGCTGTAATTCATTGTAAATCTAAAAACAGAAAAAAAAGAACAAAACAATCACTGCTTCCAAGCAATTTAAACCAAACTGGGGAAAGACAGCAATACAAACTAAAAAACGACCACGACAAACTACCGCGTTTCAAGTCATTGAAATACACAAAACTGGCAGCTGCAATTTTAGGCCGAAAATTGACAGTTACTGGTAGCACCCGAATAAAATTTGGCAACGAAATGAACCCAACAAATGCAACGCCACAAATTTGTGCTAAGCAAAAGAGGGAATCGCCGGCGAAAACAGAAGCAAAGCCTCAAACACAACAGCAGCAATAGCAACCGAACAAAATATAATCAACTTTAAGTACTTTAAGCCACTGTTTCGCCAACCCAAAACCCTACAAGCAGAAACACTAACGAAACAATTTTAAGCTTCTCCCAAAAAGATCGTTAATTTTTGGAGGGTAATTTTCTGCCATTTTTCTTCTTACTGCTGTTGCCTTCTTCTTTTGTTTCATCTGCATTTTACATTCGGATACTTTGGCAATGAAGCTTTTTCACGTTCTCAAGAACGTGCACAATCTTCTAGGGATTTCTGGCCATGCCTGAGTCAACCAACTGCGGTTGTGAAGCACAAATCGTGTATTAAAGTCAAGCAGACTTATTTGAACTTTTTGCAGATTTTACCTGTCACTTTTGCTCATGATGAGAATTCAAATATCTTGCGTTTTGTTCAAAGGGACAAAACACTAAGCGTTATAACCTCCGGATTCTGTGATACAAGAGAACAAAGGTGGGGGTAGGATGAGGTTAAGGAGGCGGCTACGGGGACATTAATCATAAAAGATTTATCAGTGATTGGCTAATGGGCAAACCAGTGAACAATTTGGTTGAAAAGATGGTACTGAGTAATAGGAAATAATGTGTAAAATTCTTTTGAAATAAATAATTTTGAAATAGCTTTCTATAAATGGACAAGGTACAAGGTGGCTGATAAATATTGTTACAAATATTTTTTTTTTAAATCATTTATTCATTTAATTCGAAAATAAAATATTTTTATTCAGTCAACTAATTAAAAGTAATTGAATGAAAACACCTTCTTGCTCATATTCCAGCAGGAATTGCTTCAATTGTTATTTAAATAGCTCATACAAAATTTATTGTTTTCGTTTCGTAAATTTCGTGTTAGCAACGTAAATTTCGTGTTACAATAAGTGTTAGATCTTTGGGACCAACGAAAGTAACACCTCTATAAATTGACTTATAATTTTCGCTACAATCCCGCCATAATTGGCCTAACTATTTGACAAGTTTCATCATCTTGTTGAAAGTACACAACTGGTTGAAACAGTTCCTGAAGTTCAGAGCTGGATGATCATCTTTATTAAATATCTCGGTAACAACACTTATAAGCCACCCTATATAAGAGGCAGAACTAACATAATTTATGAATTTCAAATAACTCATGGTTCTCACGAAGCCGATACTTTCCAATTAGCGATGATGGTCGCATATATTTACGCAACATTTTTCTCTCGAAACTTCACCAGCACTAACTTATACGTTTTTATTATACAGGATGGCGCAGCAATTGTGTTGCAATAAGAAATTCAAACAACAATTTTTTTAAAATCAACGTATTTCATTTATTTGTCCTTTTTATTGTATAGAAAATTTAATTTAATTTTATATAACTAATTGACTTTGAAGGTGGTAGACTGCTAATGACCTTCATACTCATTCACACATATGCGATAGCTGATCAGGAAATTGTTCATTGCGGCCTGAAGGGTTGAAGTCGAGATCGCCTGAATTATTGTTTTAACGGACTGCTTCGATTCTGTCAAATACTGTGGTTTCGTTGTGTACACTTCTTGCTTGACATAATTCTTTAGAAAAAAGTCTGGTGTAGTCAGATATTGAGGACCAGCAGAAGTGGAGATTTGTTGGGGAGTTTTCGTTTCGGAGCTCCACCATAACCGGTCTGGCTATGTGTGCAGTTGCTCCTTCTTGCTGATGTTGATGATGTTGAAACGGATACGTCTGTGTCGCAGTTTTGGATAATAAAAACTCCTTCAACATCTTTAAAAAACTGGTCCCCATTGACATTGTGTTTGTAGCACGATTCGTGCGTCACCCTGTGTATTTAGATGTAGGACTATTGTCTGGTACATTGGAATTTTTATTCATCGATGGAGGACTTGCTTCCTAAGCCCGTAAAAGTATCAGTTTGCAAGTAATAAGCTTTATTTATAGCTGAACCGACATAGATGAAGTCATCCGTCACCCCAAAGTTATATTTGTCAAAATTCGTATAGCAAAGCAGGCAATCTACAATAATTACCATTTTTGTAATACTTATTTGAATTGGTATTTATTTTTACTAAATATATCTGTAATTTTTCACATGATTTCCGATAAGATTAAGCTTATTTAAGCCCGTTTTAAAAAACTATTTCTTTAATCAAAACATATTTTGCAATCTATTATGGATACGGGAATCGTAATTTTCCGATGTTAGATGACATTTTTTTTTATGTTTGTTGACATTTTAAAGATTGCCTTCGCATCTATTGGAAAATTTCATAGCATCATTAATTAGGTCCAAAAGTTCTAAATGTAATAGAAACAAAAATCATGTTCCTGGCATTTCAAGGGAATTTGCCAAGTTTTCCCAGTTATCCTGGTTGAATATTTGCCAGGAATTTCCAAACTTCAAAACCTATTCTGCACGCAATAAAGTTATTTAGTTGCGTAATCAATTTTTAAATTTTAAAGGTTAGGAGTACTAAACATTTAAGTATAGTTTAGGACATTTTGCAGATGTTTAGCGTAGATGTTTCTTTCTAAGAGATCACACATTAGGTGCGCAACTAAGTTTCTTTATAAAAATCCAACTTTATTATGAAAACATGTTGACAAATGATTCATTGAAAGTATTGCCCATCGCTAGCCACTACCTTTTTCTATCTTGCTGGAAACTCGGACTCCGTCACGGTAAAATTGTTTATTTTTCGAAGCTATTCACGAATCTAGCCATTCCTTGATGTCATCATATAAATGGAACTGCTGGTGAGGCAGACCGTGTGCCATCGAACCGAACAAGTGATAATCGGACGGCGCAATGTCTGGAGAATATGGTGGATGGGGTAAAACTTCCCATTTCAGCGTTTCCAGGTATATTTTAACAGGCTTGGCCACGTGGGACTAAGCATTGCCATGCTGAAGAATCGTTTTTTCCTGCCCCTCCGCATATTGCGGGCGTTTCTCGCACATAACTTAGCTCAATCGCATTAATTGAAATCGATACCGATCTCCAGTGATGATTTTGCTCCGTTTCAGCAGCTCGTAATAAATAACACCGACCTGGTCCTACCAAATACAGAGGATAACCTTCGCAGCGTGAACATTCGACCGAGGCGACGACATAGAAGCATGACCGGGCATCCCCCATAATTTTCTTTTCTTTGGATTGCTATAATGAAGCCATTTTTCATCACCTGTTACAATACGATAACGAAATCCCTTTCATTTTTATCGCTGAAGCAGTTGTTCACAGGCGAAAAAACGACTCTCAACGTCCCTTGGCTTCAATTCACAAGGAATCTAAGTTCCTCGCTTTTGAATCATTCCCAACGCATGCAATCGCTTGAAAATGGCTTGGCGGGTAACTCTTAAAAGTGAAGCAAGCTCTACCTGACATGGATCCCCATCAAGCAATGCCGTCAATTCAGTGTCTTCGAAGGTTTTTCATCTTACTTCACGCGAACGGTCGTTAACACCAAAATCACCGTCTCCGTAAA
>JAHXMU010000352.1:49246-61723 GCA_019455685.1 Philornis downsi | reverse complement strand
CAGTTCAGTTCAGTTCAGTTCAGTTCAGTTCAGTTCAGTTCAATTCAATTCAGTTCAGTTCAGTTCAGGTCAGTTTTTCCATATGCTAAGAATCCTTGGATTACATGATTTTTTAAGATTTCCAACTCAAACGTCGATAGCGAATAAGTCAACATTCTTTTCTTAAATTTTGTTATGAACCGGTATCACACCGGCTGTGGTTGGTTTATTTGTGGCTCTTTGGTTTACAAATCATTTGAACATTCCTTTTACCAAATTTATATACTTCGGCGACTTTTTCCTGGGGGATTCAGACTGATGCAAGAACTTTTTTTATGGAGTATTCATTTCTCGTAATGCAAGTTATTGTTGTTTTATATAGACTTAAACAGCCAGTCAAATCGATAGGATGGAATATCTTTTTTCCTTCCTGAATATATAATCTTCTTTCTGGATGTTTAATCGCCTCAAATTGTTATCGATTTAAAAAGAAAATAAATTAACTTATTTAACATTCGCTAGTTTCATTCCATTATTACCCCCTAAAAGTGCATTGAACAACCCTCGCAAATAATCGATTGAAAATTGCATGCTGGTCTTTTTAAACACTTTCCATACACGCTATTCAATCCCTTTCCTTCAGTCTCTGGTGTACTTTTTTAACGCCCCTTTTGCATCCTTTTGAATTGTTTATGTGATGTGAGCGACAGTTCATCCAGATTGTTCAGCAATGTTATTAGGTTGCATTGGCTCTAAAATTAAGTGTGTCCATTGTCGGTGCAACATTGTTTGTGTGTCATTTTCTTCACGTCATTATGAGGGGCAACAAAGTAGTTTAAATGTGACACTATAGTGACAAGGACATAAATGCCTTTAATAAATAACGGAAATCTGGGTAATAATAGGGGAATATTTTGCAAATTTTACTTTGCAATAGCCGTTGCAATAAAATGAAAGCTGAATAGCAGCTAAAAGGATGTGGTGCTTTTGTGATCAATTGGTGGCAAATTAAACTGAGATGTCAACAGACCTACTTATTAACTTTGCGCTCGGAATACATGATTTTTGCTCTACTCTATAATAAAGGATGTTATATTAAATTGGCGATTAGCAGAATCAAGTATATGGAATCAAGAAACAAGAATATAATTAACAATGTATTCATAGTAGTTGCATAATTTATATGCTTAGATGTCTATTTAAACTAGTCGATTATCGATTATAAACCTCCTATGAGAAAGAACTTCAAGCGTTTTGATTGTCTATGTTTCTTCATCCAATTTGTGGCATCAAAATCTGGCATCGTCTCAAAAGTCTAATCTTTCTAACAGAGTTTTGAGCACCCATCTCTATGCCGTCTATCGAGTTCAAAGGCTTCTAATCTTGGATGATTTCCATCAATCCGCCCTACAAAATCTAGTCATTTTGGTGTTGGCATATTGATTACGATTTATATAAAACCGCTGCATTTCATAGTCAGTGTTCAGTTCATACGTAGTAAGAAGATTTTTTTCTCGGAGACACCCAGAACTGATGCATTTTGCATCTCTAATCAGGATTCAATGCAGTTCAGTAACACACATAGGGCAAACGTCTGGTCCAGCTGTATAGAGAAAGTATTGACTTTAAATCACTTACTTAATCCATAACGACATCTCTTTGCAAGCAATTCTCCTTCCACTCATCTTGCTGATAAAATCGTCTATCGCACATGATAATAAATAGTTCACTCAGGGCTCCATACCAATAGACACGTTGTCCGTTGAAATATATAATTAGGTTATAGCTCTGTTTATCGCTAAATTCGTTCATATCGAGTGCTTTTTAATTGTTGAGAAGGTTGTAGTAACATCCATCAATTTTCGATCAATGAAGCTTGGTACCAAAAGAAGTTGCTGCATGTATTTGCTGCAAGTTTTCTTAAAGTCATATCTGCAAATATATTGAATCTATCGCACAATTAACTATCGTCCTATTTTGTTTATTGAAAAACGACTTAGTAAAATTTTCGCTTATCTTCACTGAAGACTTCTTCATCACTATCATTTGATACCTGTATAGGCGAACAAGGTTTGGTGCATATTCTGGAAAAGAATAAACGCGGGGAAAAATCTTAGTTGAAGAAAAATCTAAACCGTTAGATTTAATAACGGAATAATACCTTTATTAAGCTTAAATGAAATACACGATTGTTAAAACTTCAGTCATGATTTTCTGAGACTAAACTCAATTACATTATAATATTCGAAAAAGCCTACAAGAACAGGAGAGAGCCTTAGAATAGTTATTATTTTAATACAGTGATGGTTGTATGGATAGATATGCATTAATTGTAATTCGACTATATTCGAAATTCATTAGTAGAATGAACAGATATCTAATTCCTGCCTTCAAATTATCGAACTGTCACTGGCAGCTTTACAATCAACGAAAACACGATGTGTATTGATCTTTTTTTTTCAGTTTTACCCAAGATTTGTTGTATTGCGAATGTTTGATCAGTTGTCAATTTATGGAGTTCGACGCCACATTGACAAGATCAAATGAGGTCTGGTAGATCAGGCTTTAATATGTAGTTTGCATAACAGAATCAGCAGAATCATATCGTATATGCGGTGGGTAAAAGAAAGACATTAAACATTATGTGAAGGTTTTACATGAGTCTCGCTGTGAAAGCCTTGCCCATGGTGTGCTACCACACATGGTGCCGTTTTCTAATCATATGCTTTTCTTTCTTGGTTATGTGTTCTTTCTTTCTTCTAGCGACGGCAAGCGCCCCTTTGGGGGGGTACTCACACTAATCCCGAAGGATTAGCTAGACTGCCAGAGATGGAAAAACTTCCTCAGGTCCTACTCCCTCACTCGTCCAAAGTACCTTTGTAGCCACTTGGTATGAAGTGAACTACCTCCCGGGTAGGAGTTGAGGTATCTAGGAAAACCTCGGATAGATATGAACAGTGTTCTCCAAGCTAATGCCTTCCCTCACTGACACATGAACAACGCAAAAGCACTGAAAACACTTGTTCGGGCAACCACAGCCAGCACGATCTCCCACCAGGGGTCCAACACCATTGACCAGGAAGGAACAATGTTCCTTGGGCTCCTGGTCACCCATGCTACCAGAAGAGAAGAACCCTCTGGTCTGGGTTTCGCAGACAAGCTACTCGAGTTTTGCTTTATCATACCTCGCATGGAACTGGTAATCCATAATCTACGGCATAGATTTTCAATGTCCGAGGAGAGAATATCAACACAGCAAAGCACACTATGCCCCAATCATAGTTCATTAACCAGATCTCTCTGGTCATACAACTATATTAACGGAAAAGATAAATCTTCTGATACCTCCCGACGGCTTCTCTATGTCCGCACCTGTTGCCAGGATGTGTCTTGTTTAACTATGACTCTCCCCTTTACTTGGTTTTCGAAAAACGAGTTCCAAGATCAGTTTGAATCATATTATAGGTGAATCCCAAGACATAATCCACCTTTTCCTAAGGCGCCTGGCACAAAGCCACACTACTTTGTTTTTCTTCGCAAGCATCATACCCTTTGCCTGCTTAATTACAGGATCAGGTAGAGAGGCCTGCGTTCTAGGGGTAAGCGGTACAAAGCATCCTAGGAAACACCCGCCTACCCACGGTAAAAGAAAGACAGTAGGTACAAACACTGGTGGCACACCGTTGAGCATAATAGTCTCAGATTTCAAGCACCGGCCATGCCTTCTAAAAACGTTATAAGCTGAAAGTCTCCGGCCATAAATAGCAACCCCAATAGGCTATGTATAAGGCTATCGATATCTTTAAATTTTTTATTCCTAAGCTGGCGTAATGCTATTCCGACCTCGCTGTGGTTCGAAAGTAAGCAGTGTATTGCCGTCGTCAACAATTATCTAGACGTAAATATGTACTTTTTATGCCTGTTGCTATTTCTACATATCCGCGACCAGACTTTCATCTTTGACGTTACAGAAAAAAGCTGCTTAACACAATCTTTTCATTGTACCTTTTGCTACAACTGTTGTGCTTCACTTCTTTGCCTACATCTTTTTTCCTTTTTTGGTATCGTGGAGCGTATTTCCATATCAATGTCAACTTTATTAATCAATCCAAACGTACAAAGTAGCTCTATTTATACTAAAATAACATATTCTAGAAAATGCTACGATATTTCAGAGAAAACACATATTTACATGATGGGTGCAATAAAGACAAACATATTTACGGAATAGTGCCATCATAGACTTAATTCTAGAATGTTCTTATTTACATCACAAGTGAAAAGGAGATAACAATACACTTTCATAAAGGGGAGTGAGAGGAACAAACATAACTTACTGTCGGTAACGTAATTCTAGAAAAGTCCTATTTACAGATAAAGAGGGAAAGAGATTGAATATACCTGGGAGCGGTTTTGATGATCTCTCTAGAATATACACTTACACTTAGAAATTACGCTCACATGCTGCTACACTTTTCTCTGTTCCTTCTTTTTAAAAAGACGGTCTACCTGTCATTCCTTCCCCTGTGATGTCTACGCATTAGAATTGGTTTCAGCGTTGCCATGAGTACAGCATGCTTTCCGGCAGACGCAACGAGAAATTCTTCATATTAGCAAAATTAGCCTGATAGAGTTTTTTGCCAAAAAATTATGTAAAAAAAATTCACCTAAATATGAATTTTGATTATTCGGTCCTTTACTGACTAAACTGAGAAATAATATGCCTAGAATGTAGTCTTTGTCCGCGAAACCGCAGGATGTCACAGTTTTTTTCGTTGCGTTCATTTGTGGGGATTCCGCCACGTCTCTTGGATGGCGGTGACGTCAACTTTAATTTTGACGAGATCATATAAAAATCTCCGTAAAAAAATCCGCTTATTTTGCAAGTGCTTGTAGGGTCTTCATAATACTTGCAGGAATCGGCACCATACTCCTTTGTTATTTCTTGGGTTAAAAACAAAAATTATTGAATATTACGATATTATTATAGACTATATAAATATTTAGATATAAAAGTTCAGTTTTAATAACCGGTGTTATTTACTTACCTAAGATGCGTCGGCGGTGGAATGACATTTAGATTACCCTTGACTTCTTCTTATAAGGAAGCCAAGAGTTCCTTGCTTTTGAATCATTTCCAACGCAAGAAATCGCTTTGAAATCGCTTGGCGAGTAACCTCTAATACTCCTAATACTAAAGCAAGCTCTACCTGCATTTGGCACGGATCCCCATCAATCAATGCCGTCAATTCAGTGTTTTCGAAGGTTTTCCGTCTTCCTTCACGCGAACGGTCGTCAACATCAAAATCAATGTTTTTAAAGTGACAGAACTAATCTCGACTCGTTGTTTTGCTTAAAGCACGACTCCGTAAACGTTTCGAAGCTCTCAATGAGTTTCAGCCGCCGTTTTCTTCGACTGAAAGAAGAAGTCAATACTTCCCGCATATGACGATTATTTGCCGCAAAATCATACATATTCACACAACCAAAAGAATATGACGTCAAAAGAAAATCACTATTATGTCGGGGCGGTATGTTTACAATATGCCGAAGCTTCGCTCAGGACGTTTAGGTTATGATGGCAGAATCGACTAACACTTACAGCTGGCGCCATCTGTTGGCAAATAGCGGTAACTTAGGTGCGCACCTAATGTAATTTAATCCGATCTATTATTACGAATATGGTATCGGTCATGAACGAATTGTATTGGGCTATAGGTAGTTATATGACAATCATGATTTAGGGAAACAAATTTATTTCCATCTCATGAATGAGATATGGAAGAGCTTCTAACATTTAATGAGCTTACGCTCAAAAATTCAATTTTTTGCCACTATACTTATTATTTGTGATTCTTTTCTTCTGTAAGACTAAAACTGCATGCATACAAACTCACAGGCTCAGCTTAAATTCCCCTGATTCACCTGTAAATGAGAAGAGGAACTGCTTACCTTTAAACAACGTATTTTCCATAATGATGTTTTGTATTTAATATTTATTTCTGTATACCCAAAATGATAAATTTCTGTATTGATCACAACTAAACGCACTTCATACGTCCAACTGAATAGGAGGGCCAGAGGAATTTTTCATTGTTTGTTAGAGGTCTGATGACAAACAATTCCACAGTGGGGACAAATTCCCTGACAGTGGCGGCATTACGGAGCGTAATTGCTCAACTAAATAACTCATTTGTATTTCAAAACAATACAACAATGGATGTATGGTGAAGGAAAAATCGAAAAGGGCCACAATGACGCGCATATGCAACTGATGATGATGACGCGCACATGCAACAAAAGCGGCTTGTGAATGAGCGGCGTGGCCCTCTCTGCATATGGACAATATATATTCAATGTAAAACCGCTGTTAGTGGAGCAACGAAGTAGAAAACGTATACCTTGGTAAGAGTTTTTTCCTACTTGAGCATTTTGTACCATCGGCAGGATGTAACATTGTGGCCTATTATACGAGTATACTGACAGATTAGCAAAAAAGTGGGCCTGTCAGAAACGCCCTGTTCTCATTCGTAACATTTAACTTTTTTCAAAGAATTAAGGCCGTTTCTTACAATTATATACAGGGTGGGCCATAAGGGTGTTGGCTGTTCAAATATTCAACTTCTCGGTAACGCGCAGCGCGGGGTGGCGGGGGGATATGTTGTTCGCTGCGCCGCTTCCTGGAAATTTAGTCGCCATGGAGCCGTACACGGGAGTGCAGCGTACATTTTGTGTCCGAGCGTATTACGAAAACAATAAATCAGTGATTAATGCACGACGTTTGTATCGACATGAACACGGTTTACACGATTTAAGTGAAGTTCCAAGCGCCAATGTGATACGAAAATGGATCAGAATGTTCGAAACAACCGGCTCAACAGTACCAATTACGGTTCGTGGTCGCCCAGTTTCTGCAAGATCAGCCGACATTGTGGAGCGTGTTCGTGTTTCGGTTCAGGGAAATCCGCAACAGTCAACACGTAAGAGAAGTCAGTCTTTGGATGTCAAAAGAACAACTTTACGACGAATTTTGAAACGTGATTTGCATTTGAATGCTTATAAGATTCAGATAGTCCAAGAATTAAAACCCGATGATGCCAATATCCGACTTAACTTTGTTTTTACTGGAAAACTCATTTCGAAAAGGGGGGATTGAATGGCCCCCACGTAGCCCCGATCTCTCTCCATGCGATTATTTTCTGTGGGGCTACCTCAAATCGGTAGTCTACGAGAATAATCCGACCAATTTAGAGCAGTTGAAGAGGAACATTATTCAGGAAAGTAACAAAATACCGAGAACAACTTTTCAACGAGTTTTTCAAAATTTGCGACTTCGGTTCCAAGGGTGTCAAGCAGCCGAGGGAAGCCATTTGGACAACATTATTTTTAAGTCTTAAAAATTCCCATGCTTCTACTTTTTAAAAATACAAATATATTTTTTTTTATGTTTCGTAGTTTTTTTTTAATTGAATATTTAAACCGCCAACACCCTTATGGCCCACCCTGTATGATGGGGGAAGCTTTCGGCAGCAAATACCAACTTCGGTTTTAATTGAATAATAATAATCGGTAAAATTGTTTGAAAATTTCCAAATTTCTCTTTAAAAGCTGATTAATAACCTGTATTTACGAAATTTTTCCTATTAGGTCAATTTTTTTTCAATTTCACATCAGGCATGACTGTTGGATATTTTTTTTTTTTTTTGTGCAAAGTTTCAACATCTCTCGTCAGGCGATTCAGTCCTTATTTTCCTTGTAAAAGAAACCTGGACACGCGATCAGATTCAACAAAATTGAAATAGACTTTTAAAATCAACAAGAATTTATAACACATGCCAATAACTCCCTGGACTGAGGGAGAAAAATCTTTTTTCTTTTTTTTTTGTGAAATTTTTGCTCTTGGTCGGTCCCAAATATAGTCGACGAGACATAGGCAGGACAAAAAGTTTTGGTAACAATTTTTTTTATTTTTCAACATAATCTTCTTTAAGCT
Source organism: Philornis downsi (assembly GCA_019455685.1). NCBI lineage: Eukaryota > Metazoa > Arthropoda > Insecta > Diptera > Muscidae > Philornis > Philornis downsi. The sequence continues at coordinate 53,751 of JAHXMU010000352.1, read as the reverse complement.
CCATATGTTGTTACTAGCGATATTCAATAGCTCCTATACCCTGTTTACAGTAAGAACTGTCAAACTCCTTAAAATAACCATTAACCGCAGACTCCACCTCTTCAAATCCTTTACCACCACTGAGCCATTTTTTAAGTTTAGAAATAGAAAATAATCCGAGGAAGCTAAATCTGGCGAATAAGGTGTGTGATGAAGCAATTCGAACTTTAATTCATTGTTTTTGGCCATCGCAATAGTAAATGTGTGAACTGGAGCGTTGTCTTGATGAAACAACACTTTCTTTTTCGCCAAATGTGGCCTTTTCCCCATAACTTCATCACCTGAACGCTGCAATAAATTAGCATAACATTCGCCGTTTCCTTTCTGAAGACAATCAACAATTAACACCATGCCCTTGCCAGCGGATGTAACCGTCTTCGCCTTCTTTGGATTCTCCCATTCCAGTTCACTGCTTTGACTGTTCATTAGTCTCAGGTGTGAAGTAGTGGACCCATGTCTCATCCATGGTCATAAATAGACGCGAAACTTCGGTTTTATTGCTCTACTGAAACATCATCACGACGTTGTTTTTTCTCTATTGAAAGCAAGCGTGGCACCCATCTTCAAATCTTCGGCCAATATACGACGTATGGCACTTTTTGAAATGCCTATCATTTCAGCTATCTCACGCACCTTCAGCCGACGATTATCTTAGATAACTTTTAACTTTCAGGCAACAATAATATGTCTAAATTCACTGCAACTGCACAGCCCCTTTCATCGTCGGATTCGTCGTACTCCATAGTAGTAGCATAGTAGCAGTCCTCCTTATTTGCCTGCTCATTAAGGCGAAAATAAGCTTCATCCGAAAACAAGATGTTGACGAACTTTGGAAAGTGCTTAATTACCTGGCTTACGAAGTCAAGGCTCTAACTGGCATCATAGGGCTTTAATACTTGCACCAATTGAATTTTGTAGGGATTTAGCATTAGGCGATCAATCGTGGCGCAATAGGTAGTATACGCGACCATCATTCATATGATGGCGGGTTCAATACCACATACCTAACATTGTTACCTATCATTATGTAAGCAGCGCTCACCTCCTGACGATTGCTTCGAGTAGTCGATTAATCGATCAGTCTTTTGAATGCTTGTCAAACTGTGACGTTCGAAGTCGTCGCTAAACTGTGCCTCCCGTTGGGTGAGTCTAAAAATAGAATTACGCAGAAGCTCACCAAATGTGAGAAGCTCTCTATTATGAGATACAGGGCAATTTGTTTGTATTTGCAGCTTCCGGTCTATAAGCAAAATGCGGTGGTGTGCAGTGATGACCTATGCATATTCAAAACTTTTGCGGGATTTCGAATGGAAAGATTCGGTTCGGTCACGAAAAGACTAATTAACACTCTCCTACTGTTCTTGACGGTCTTGTTCGCCCAACAAGAACGCAAGATTTAAATTTTAAATAAAGCACAGATATTTAGAAAAAATCGTAACTCTTTATTATATCGTAAAGTAGACAGAATGAGGTTATGTATGGAACAACACATCGGGCAGATGGCCGCCGCAGCTTTGCTGGCACACACGCGATCTTTTGATGAAATTTTCAATGACCGTTTTGCATAAATGCTGCGGTATTTCATTAATGCAGCGTCCAATTTCCTCTTTTAAGACTTGAGTCGTCGCCGGCTTATTTGCGTAAACCATCGACTTCAAAAAACATTAAAGAAAAAAGTCTAATGGTGTTAAATCGCACGATCTAGGCGGCCAATTCGGGTCTCCAAAATGCGAAATAACACGACCTTGAAATGACTGATGCAGCAATTGCATTGTTTCTCTGGCTGTATGACATTTGGCGCCGTCTTGTTGAAACCACATGCCCTCCACATTCATTTCTTCAATTCTGTCGAATTGAGGTGGATGGAGTTTGAGCGACATCATCACGTACAGCTGCGACATTTTCGGTCGATCGACCAGCTCCAAGGCGCGTTGTTGTCTTTGCATCACTAACAGACCCAGTTTTGGCAAATTTATCCATTAACTTCTTTACAGTTGACTCTTTTGGAGCATTATTGTGACCCCAAATTGATCGCAATTTACGAACTGTAGCCGCAAAACTTTCACCATTTTGGTAAAACAATTTCACAATGAGAATGCGTTATTCATTCGTGTAGCGCTCCGTTTTTACTAACCTCGTACCTTCAACTAGAAAATAATAACAGTTGTTCAAATGTCAAACAATGACACTTCGAATGGCGCCAAATTTAAATCTTGCGTTATTGTTGGGACACCCTTTACTTGTCTCTTCAAACATTTTGACCCATTTTCGAATTAGAGGAATGTTTGCTGCATTATTTAAGTGTCGAAATTCTGGAATATTGCAAAATCTTCTACACACTACAATCGCTGAATCGGCGTTTGTTTGTTTTGTTTTTCTCTTGCATCCCTGTCAAAGGCCAAGAAACGCTCCATAGCAACTAAATTTCCAAGAGTCAGACGAAGGATTGACGTACCTCTCGCACCCCTCAGGTTCGTTCAGTTCGCACAGTCAAGTTAGCAAATAAAAACTCTTCTGAGAAACCCTGTATTTGTTGAATCCTTTTGTATTTTTTAACTGTGTTTTCGTACATGTAGGTGATCTGCTCAGGGTACCGCTTTTAACTTAGTTTATTTCTCATAGAAGCCTTAATAATGTCTATCATATAATAACGTACGTATGTTGTCATTGCTTTCTTCGATGATCAATCACTGCACAAAAGTTACCGTCACAGTCCACAGTAGGAATTGAAATCCTAATTGAAAGCGGTAGTAATTACGGTAGACGTTACACTTTGAAAATGCTACTTATAATTAAAGCTGCTACGGAAAAGAAACAGAATTACAAACGGGACGGTGAACACATTGCCCATATTTTAAAGTTAAAAAAAATCGTTGCCTCCAAAAAACCATACTAAAAAAGGATAAAATATATTTTGATTGTAACACTGATCACGCGGATACCAAAGACTAACAAAATTTCATGGAAAGGTGGACAAAAACCGACTTCAAATCGTGAATAATGAATGTTATTGGCGATAACGCATAAAGAGAGCAGAATATAATGATGATGACGGTGTTCATTATCCTCTTTGTGTGATTTGTAATAACTAAACCTACTTATTGCTGCCCCAAAGGGTCTGTGAGAGTGTGTAGTGCAGCACAGTGCTGTGAAGTGCTTCGTGATGTTTTGGGACTCTGTCAGCTACTATTACGAGTGACTGAAATACCATTCCCACAACACATTAACAAGTGCACACATAACTCAAGACGATAACCTGAGTTTCGTCGTGTGAGACAGCGGACCTCATTGCGCCTGTCGAGCGCTGCACAGGCACATGGACTGGCGTGTCGCACATGCGCCTGGCTATGTATCTCTCGACATGTGTGTGTGTGTGTATGTGTAAGGGTGAATATGCCCGATTGCCTGCATGTGAAGATTAAATTAATTTCAATTTTTTATAGGTTTTCGTTTAAGCATTTTATGATTATTTTCTCATTTCCTTTCGTCTTTCCATTTGATCGTGTTTAATATTCATTTGTTAACGATTTGTGTGATGATGTTCTGGTTGTGGGCTTGACACATAAACTGCTTTTGAATGGAAACACTTGTTGTTCCCGAAGAATCCCTTCTTCATTCTTGTATGAAATGCAACAAGTTTTTTCCATTTCACATATTTTTCGTATGCTAAGCATGTTGAAGACGACAAATATGTGGGCGCGGATTATTTAATGCTTCATTAAGACAATCACCGTATACAGTTTTAAGAAATTTTATGTTTTTTTGGGAATTTGGTTGCTTTGGGGAATTGAACGTCAATGAACTTTGAGTTGTTCTTCAAATGATTGAGATTACAGTTTTACAGAAGAGAGATGAATGCTGTCGTTCTCAAACCTCCAATTTTCAAACCTAAACAACATCTTAAGAAAATATTTTCACTGGAAAATTTTGTTATGATTGGTAAATTTTTTCTGCAGTTGTCGTTTCCATCGACCTTCCAGCCAACCAGACAAACAATCGGACATGGCTCATTCGACTTCAAAACATGTGGTACGAATTTCGTCTTAAAATTATTGGAGTCTGACTGGTCTCCTGCAATCCTCCCATCGTAGAGTTGCAAATTGACTTAACTCAACTCCCGCCTGAGTCGCAAAAATTCGCTTAGTCCTCGTGCAAATCAAAAAATTAATTGCTAAATGTTTTAGATGGGAAAATGTGGCCGATTACCATAAGTGTATAAAGTATAGGTAGTAAAAACAAATCCTTTGTTGTTCTTGACATTAAAGGCCTTATTTAGCATAGTTAGTTAGTTTTCCCATTACTTGTAGCCTTTGCGAAAACAGTTCCATAGAAACTCTTGCCCAAATTATTAACAAATTGGTCGATTTTCAGTTTTTACAACCTTTTCCTGAGGCAAATTTTTTCTCAGCTAAATAATTCACTATGGACAGGAACAGGTGGTACTCACTTAGAGGCAGGTTCGGACT
>JAHXMU010000352.1:0-49236 GCA_019455685.1 Philornis downsi | reverse complement strand
GGTTCGGACTATGGACAGGAACAGGTGGTACTCACTTAGAGGCAGGTCTGGACTATAAGGTGGATGCATAAGAACCTCCCAACCAAGCTCTCATTATCGGTATGTTTGCTCTATCCTTGTTCCAATGGAATAAAATTTGTCTATTAGCCAAAGCTGGCTATTCCTGGGTGATGGCTTCCTTCGGACAGTCCAACTGTTAACAACACAGATCCGAATTAAGAGTATGACCATTAGGAAGTAGCTCGTAGTGTACAATTCCTTGCCAAACCCACCAAACACACAGCGTCGTCTTGACTGCCAGTACTGGTCATCGTTTTCATCGCATGGTTTTAGGTGAACTACTTTTCATCGCTTCACCAATATGTTAAATTTTTTGCAATTCAGCAGCGATTCGCAGTTGGAAATTCGATCTTTGAGGTTTTTATGCGTTAACCCGTGGGACACCCATATAGCGACCCTCTTTCTGTATCCAGCGGCCCCAAATAGATTTTGTTTAGCTCCTGAGCAATCGAAATAATGCTTACATGACAGCCGGACTTAACGATTTCCCTTATTCTATCAACATTTTTGACAATTGGTCTTTCAAGTATCAAGACCGCGAACCGTATCCACATTTTCAGCCATCTTGCTTGTGTTTTCGCCTTTATCGAAAAAAGAATTTGCTTGTGTCTTTCTTCGATGCGCGCTTAAACAATACTGAATCAAGCATCTCATCTTTCATCTTTCTAACGCCATCTAGCGTTAACCGATTGCACCCTTTACTACGCAAAGGTAGTGATTATTAAAGTCATCTATTGGGAAAATAATGCATTTCTTTTTACTTTACTTCGTTTTACATTATTTATTTACGCTTTGCATCTACTGGATCTTCCAAAAATGGTTACGGTTGAACAAAAAATGAGCAAATTTAACAGAAAGCTACCACTGGAGTTACCCAGATAATCGTAAGTATATTTGCATGTGTTCTGTTTCTCCAATGGAGAGAATTTTTGTTTTCCCTATAAAAGCAAACTCGGAGGTAAAGATTTAATCAGATGAAATTTTGGGATAAAATATTGGACCCGCAATTAGATAAAACATTAGGAATAAGCATAATTTTGTGAGAATGAACAAGAAAACATATTTTTTTTTTCACTAAGCGAAAAATACTGCATCAATTGCATGATTTCACCAGTACAGAAATAAATTTTTCATCGCTTCATTAAAGTCTCATCGCCCGTCATTGATCATCTGTATTGAACAACAGCCATTGCGATGTGTAGACGAACTCTTTAAGTAGTTGAGTATAGTCGACATGTCAACCAAAAGCTTTTCAAATTGGCGTTTGAATTAGTAGTAACGTTTGTAGGCTCACTAAACGTCAGAAGCTCTCCTATATCATATCCATTATCCTGGGTTTACTTATGTCGGCAGTCCATTTCTAACAACTAGAAATACTCATCTGGAAGCTCATAGAACAAATAATTTTATTCTTGGCCGTCGTAAAAATTATTAATTAAAAATTATTAATTATTAATTAAAAAATAGCGATCTGTTTAAAGCATGACAAAGGCCGAACGGGGGAGCTGCGGGGGCGGTTCCAAAATTAGCCTACCTGACAAAGAAAAAAGTTGGGAAGAATTTGCTTTATTTTTCAACGCAATCTCCTTTTAGCTCGATATAATTTTTTTTTGCAATGTTTGGAGTAAGAACTGTCAAACTAATTAAAAAAAAAACAATCAACCGCAGATTCCAGATCTTTATTATTGGAAAATCTTTTATCACCGATGTATTCTTTTAAGTTTAAAAATAGAAAATAGTCCGTGGGAACTAAATCTGGCGAATAAAGTACGTGATGAAGCAATTCGAACTTGAATTCATTAATTTTGGCCATCGCAATAGTAAGAGTAGCCAGGCAGGCATTAAAAATGTTTTCTTCATCCCAAAACACTTACAAAAAGAGACTTCTTGCGTATTTCAATGATATTCCTCATCTATAATTATTCGCTTGAGCCTTTTTTTCTTTGATATTGCCGCCAGATAGTTCGCTCTCCATCTTTTTTCGTATTCTGAACGTGGAAATAATTATCGCTAAACTTATTATTTTTTCTTCTTTTTTAGAGCCATTACTTGTATAGCATCTCTATTACTTAGTTAAATAAATCTTAAAAAAAATTACTTGAAGTTATCAGTTTTTACCATTTAATCTATTATTAAATTTTTCGTTATATTATGGAGGAGCTGTAATTTCCAATTAAAGTTATAATTCCGTATTTTAGGACGAAAAACATACAAGGTGAAAAATTCTAATATGTGAAGTAGTCATATTGTCATATCATCATATTTTTCTGCTAAAACTTTTTATATAAACTTTTTTATATAAACTTTTTTATAACATCAGTATTGTAAAGTTGTATAAAGCATTTGTTATTCAATTATGGCGAGGATATGTTGTAACATTGTAATTTAATCAAATCAGCCTTAAGCTTTAAAATTACAGTCCTGAATAAATAAATTAAACACCCGAAATGTGTGAACTGGAGCATTGTCTTGGTGAAACAACTCTCTCATTTTCTCCAAATTCTGCCTTTTTCCCCATAATTCAATTCACCTAAACGCTGCAATAAATTAGCATAATATTCGCTTTTGATGGTTTTTCCTTTCTGAAGATAATCAATAAAAATAATCCCATGCGCATCCCAAGAAACAGACGCGATTACCTTGCCTGCCGATGAAAACGTCTTCGCTTTTTCTTTACACGATTCTCTCATTCCAGTCCACTGTTTTGACTGTTTCTTGGTCCCAGGTTTGAACTGGTGGACCCATGTCTCATGCATGATTATAAATCAACGCAAAAATTTGGATTTGTTGTGGTGAAATATCGCCAAACACTCTACTGAAACATCTTCACGACGATGTTTTTGCTCTATTGAAAGCAAGCGCGACACCCACCTTACGCGCAGCTTTCTCATCTTCAAATCATCGGTCAATATAAGACACACTTTTCGAAATGCCTATCATTTCAGCTAGCTCACGCACCTTCAGCCAACGATCATCCAATACCATTTTGTGGATTTTATTAACGGTGTATGGCGGGGACATCCCATATAGTCGACCACTACGATTTTCATTTTGACAGCTCGTACGGCCTCGTTTAAACTCTGCTACCCAATATTTTACAGTCGTAAATGAAGGAGCAAACTTCCTCAGAGTGGAATCTAGATCGGCTTTAATATTGGTTGGACTGGGACCTTTCAAGTGGAAATATTGAATTACATAACGGTGACCAACTTTTCCCATGTTTACAAAATCACTGAGATCGTTTACTCCAGATCATTTACAAATACAAATACTAAACAACGTGGTGCCTTGAAATTTAAAACATATGTTTTATAACGTTGCCACTTTTCACTAAAATAATTTTTTGCAAACTACTGGCACCATCTATACATACGTCAGGGTGGCTAGTTTTGGGACCGCCCTATAGGAGAAAAAAATTTTGTTCGGAAATGGCAAGATAAGTCTGAAATTGGAACAAATCTATCTGGTGCGCTTGTCCACTATCTCCAAATCAAAGCAAGTTGTCTATCTAAGAAGTAAAATTTACCATTCATCCATTTATTGAAAGGTATGTTTTGATATTAGACAAATACGGAAAAGAACCATCACAATTTGTATATCATTATAAGGGAATACTCTAACTTTGCTCTTGGTTATTGGAAGGTACTAATGGGTCTATTACGGATGGCAACCAAACTTCAGTTGCGTTGCCAGTTGCCAAATTTGCATTACGGTTGGCAACTGATGGCAACCTCAGTTGCCTTAACATGTGTTTTGCGGCAACTAGTTAGTTGTGGTTGCTGCTGTGTGGTGTAGAGAACAAATTTGGTATATAAAAAAGGTAAATACATTTTTTAAATAAATTAGTGATAATATCAACATAAATGTGTGTTTTTGTGTAATTGTAGGCTTCTATGATGGTTAAAATTACAAGCAAACAACAATTTGAAATGTTAATTGCTCAAATGGAAGCTAACCCAAATTTAGCACGAGGAATCCGGCTGTTTGAGGAAACTAAAAGCACCACCGACCAGGTTTTAATGTTTCTACTAAGTATTCAACGACATCTTTTGGAGGACGAAAATATGCCTTAAAACTAAGAAAATCAGTTGATTATTGAGAATTATTTTAAACACAAAAAAACATCTACTTACAGTGCATTTGGTAATTATAATGGATTCGAATGGTCTCTCAAACGTCTTCTAATTGATGCCACGTCCTGAACATCGTTTTCTTGGTCAAAAAAAAGTTCAACAGAGCTAATCATCGTACATAATTGTATGCACTTTTTGTTTGTTTACAATATTTTCAGTTGCCGAAATGGCAAAACACTATTATCGACGGCAACTACCAACAGTTGCCATACATAATACCAATTATTATTTTGGTTGCGTTGCCAGCTGACAACGCAACTGAAGTTTGGTTGCCTTCCGTAATAGACCCATAAAAATGAAATTTTTTTTATTTTGATCACTGACGCGAGATTTCGTATTTGCACCAGAGTCTTTAGCTTTAAATTGAGGTTTGCATGTGCAAAGTGTCAGCTTTATTAGCATCTCTTTTCCATAGATGACTTTTTGAATCGTTTACTATATTATGAAGGACCTCTTTTAAACTGCTGATCATTTCCTTACTGCTGGTGATAGATTCGTTAGCTTTGAAATAAGGTTTACATGTGCAAAGTGTCAGCTTTATTAGCATACTCTTTCTCATAGGTGACTTTTTGAATGTTTACTGGATTATGAAGGACCTATTTTAAACTGTTGATCATTTCCTTACTAATGGTGATCCCTAGAAAGCGAAGCTACTAACGGATTTTCCACACAGGGCAGGTTGACTTTGACAGTCTGTGCCGGCTTAGTTGTTCTGGCGCCGATTGTCAAATGCATTGTTTATTACTTAGTCACCGACGACGCATCATAATGTTTCCACGATTGTGCCGCAAATGCAAATGATTAAACTTTATTATCAAAACTAGTATTCGTTAGCGCAAACGTTGGACGCGTTGCACCAATTTAATGACAGACGCGGCGGCATTTCAAAATCGACTCTTCAGTTTTTGGTGGCCAAAATCCGGGACAAACAGGTTCGATAAATAATCAGCCAACACGTGTACTTTAAAGGAATGCTCGATAGGCCGATATCATCGCCGCTGTGCATGAAAGTATGCAGGAGAACCTGAGAGTCGATTTCTCGCTGTGCATAGGGACTCTGACCTTTGCAGACCTCAAATTGGCAAATTTTGCATCGAAATTTGGGTCTGAGCTCGTATAAGATCAAACTAACAAGAAGTTCAAAGTTAAAGACAATAGACAACGCCTTTTGCTCGACTGAGCGTCTGCTGAGCGTTTGAAGGAGGACTCAAATTTTGGCCCAAAAACCATCTTTAGCATTTTTGAATGAATGACGGCTATGCCAACAGAATTGCCGTACATGGAACGACGTCCATCCACCTGAGGTTCAGGAAATGACAATGCTTCTAGAAAAAGTTACTTTTTGATGCGGATTTTGGGCCGTCGACACCATTGGTCCGTACGTAGTCGAAAATAATGTTGATGAGACCACCACAATCAATGGCGAGCGCTACGGATCAATGATAACCATTTTCTTATGATCCCAATTGAGTGATAGAGTCGCCTGAAGTCCCAACAGGAGGGCTCTATGTGCCACACAGCGCACGGTATAGTGGACAATTCGTATGATCGATTTTAGGTTGTTTTTATGGCGGAGATAGCGTAAATTGGCTACTAATATCGTGTAGATTTGATCCCACTAGACTTATTTATGTCGAAATTTCTGAAGCTGTAGGTCTAGGCCAAAATACCGTAATCGACTAATGAGCTCAATGACAGCATAATCCAAGCCATCGCTCATAGACCAAGCTAAGTCATGGAAAATTGGATATCTCGTAACCCATGCCAAGTAATCGAAAATTTTACATCTCGGATCCGTGCCAACGTGCGTATCCGCGGCAGAATTTGAGCGATGTTATATTCTAAATTGTGGTGGATAAGTAACGTTAACGGCGACTATATTTAATGTGTTCTTTTGCATCATTTGGTTTTAACTCGTGAACCAGTTGCATCTTATATGGGAAAAGATTCAACATACGTGAAATTCTTTGCAATGACCGCCTAGACATCTCTAACTGCTGAGAACGTCGCCTGGTGGAAGTTTCAAGGTTTTCCTCAGTACTTGCTGCACTCGAGCAATGGTCACTTCATTCCGAACTGCACGGGGTCTTCCAGCACGCGGAAGATCACAGATAACCCCTTGTTGCCCAAAACGCTGAACCAATCGGTAAATTGTTGGAGCGATAGGATCATTTCGAACATGAAAGAAATTTCGATATGATCTTTGTGTCTGAATCGAATGATGACTTTCAAAATAAAGTTGAACAACTTTGGATCTTTGTTCTGTGCTGAGCCTTTCCATCATAAATTTCCTAAGTATTATTTAATTAATTCTGTAAAGAGACAGAAAAAAAGACTTAAACATAAAATGTATTCACTGGTCAAATCTTAACGTTACTTATGCGCCACCCTATATATTCTGTACATACAGGGACCATTCAAGTAAAAGAAGAATTTCGTTACTTACTTACTTAATCTATTTCATTCCATTTTAAGATCGGTCCAGCCTATTTGGAAAACCCTTTAGTAATAATTTGGGTATAGAATTAATTGCTACAGGGTGGCGCACCAATTGCAATACAATAGGAAATCCAAATAACGTTCTTTAATCAATGTATTACATTTATTTATTTTTTTTTTTTTTTTTATGTATGGAAAATTTACTTTTATTTTATATGTAATAACTAATTGGTTTTGAAGATGATAGACCATAAATGAACTCCAAGCTAAATTCTTGCTTATGCATTTCTATTATTGTTTAAATGGACTGCTTCAATTCAGTCAAATTCCTTGGTTTCGTTTTGAAAACCCCTTGGTTGACATAACGTCATAAAAAAAGGTCTGGTTCAGTCAGATCAGGCGACCTTGGGGGCCAGCGGAAAGTGGAGTTTCTGGATATTAATTTGTTTGGAAATTTTTGTTGGAGCTCCGCCATAACCGGTCTGGCTATGTATGCAGTTCCTCCATCCTGCTGGAATCAAATGCTGTCGAAGCGGATACATCTTCGGCGCAATTCTGGGTAAAAAAAACTTCTTCAACATCTTTAAATAATGATCTCCATTGACAGTAGCATGATTCATTCATCACTCTGTATTTTTTTTTTTTTTTTATATGAGGAAAACGTATAGGATTCGCTCGTTCCTTACACCTTAACTATTTATAACATCCTGCTAACTTTACTCGCTGCCTTTAATTGGGGAATTAATGATCTTCTCTTAAACGAAAGATGTGATATTTGACAGCAAAATGTGTAAACTATAGTAAACGAAATGAAAACAAATTGTAAAGCGAACAAAAAAAATGTTTGTGTACCCGATGGCAATAAATTTCTTTATAAAATAATAAAACTATTAATGTATATTTTTCTTTGACAGACCGTCAGCCTGTTAAAGCTGGCAGCACTCTGTGTCTTAGTACAAATAAAAGCTTCTCAAGTTGACGATTAGACGTGATGAGTTTACTAAATATGACAAACTCTCCCTTGTGTCTTTCGTGCAGATTAATGGGAATCGCTTTTTATGTCATATTTTGTCTTTAATTCGAATATCATTTATGGATCTATTAAGCATATCGTGTGAAATTTATTGTTCCAATTGAATGGAAAAAACAATAAGTAAGAAAGTTTCTGTCCTCTCAAATGCGGGTCACATTTCTTTAATAAAATGCTGAAATTTGAATTACTACAACGGCGTGTTGCTTGCACGTGTTCACATAGGGGTCCTCCACGTCGCATTTGAGAATTCTCCATCCTCTCACTTTGTATTCAATCAACAAATCATTATGGCCAGGCAGCTAAATATTTCTCCTACAAAACTATAACTGTCTTATAATCAATCATTCATTGTTGTTGTTGTTGCTGCTGTTGCTGCTAGTTATATTTTCCATAAACAATAGTTTTGGGAATTTGGTGTGGCTGCGTTCGTTGCCTTTCAGTAATTGGGGTGAATTCCATTCAATTATTGTTTTGTACGAAATCGCACAGAGGGGTATTTGACAGCAGAAATTAATACTAATGTTGTAGATTTTTTTTAATAAAGTCATGTAATTTGATGTAATAATGATTCGAGTAATTCAATGTAATAATCATTTGTCTTTTTATTCTTCATCCTTTGTGTTAAACTTTCAACATCTTAAAAATGTTCATATACTGAGTTATCCATTTAATGGTTTCAAAACCCCCGGTCTGGCAGGGCTATCAGCTGTTAAATAACTGTCATCTGAAGTGTTATTTATTTAGTGAAAGGTTTGCCATTTACGAATATGATTCGTTTAATAATCGAAGAACGCGTGAATATAGCTAAAACTTACTACAAAAATGGTGATTCAAACGTGGACACTTTTCATGTATTACGGGGTTGATTATGGTCATTACAAATGTCGCCAACCCTGTACATCATCTCAACATTGCGCTTCTGTTAGTGAAAGTGTGGCGGATAATCCGAATTTCAATTCAGAGCGCTATGGCCATACGACAGTCGATTTTTTTGGCCTGCAAAATTGAAGATTATGAACTGGATGGTATGCGATTTCAACAAGACGGGGCCACAAGCCACACAACACAACCAATTTTGGCTTTATTGCATGAGAAGTTTCCAGAAAGCGTAATTTCACGCTTTGGCGACGTCAATTGGCTACCAAGATCATGCGATTTGACGTCGTTATACTTGTTTTTGTAGGGCTACGTCAAAGGCCGTGTCACACTGATGGTCCCCAAACGGTGAAGGATTTGAAAACCAATATTCGCCAAGTTATCGCCGAGAGGCTGCTCAAAATATTCAAAAAAGTGGTCTTAAACTATTTCAAAACTGCTGCAACCAATCCAGAGGCGGTCGTTTAAATGGCATTGTATTTTGTACATAATGGCAAGGCCCAAGTACAGGGTGTCCATCGGGAAGGTATACTACTTTGTTTATAATTTTTGATTAAATGAAAGAGAATAGTTCTTGTATTGATAAAAGTTTTAGTCTCACAAATGCGAGCCCTTTTGAGCACATTTTTCATTACATTCTCACACATTTCACGCGGCATTTCATTAATTTCATCACCGTTTCTGGTTTATTTGCATAAATCTTGCTTTTCAGATATCCCCACAAAAAAGAGTCCGTAGCAGTCAAATCAGGCGATCGTGGAGGCCAATCAACATCACCATTTCTTGAAATAACTTGTTGTGGAAAGAGGTCTCGCAGCATTGTAATTCCGGCTGTATGCGATGTGGCACCGTCTTGTTGATACCACATGTTAGTCAAGCCCAAAGAATGCAGTTGTGGCGTTAAAAAGTTTTCAATCATATCACGATATCGCTTCCCATTGACAGTTATAGTTACGCCGTTTTCAGTTTCAAAAAAGTAAGGTCCAATGATTCCTCCTGACAAAATTGCAAATTGGATGCAAAGATGACTGATGAATAAATTGAGGGGTTTCCATTGCCCAGAACCGACTATTCTGTTTATTCACATATCTATTCAAATGGAAATGTGCCTCGTCACTCATTATGATTTTTTTATGAAAATCGGGGTTGTCATAGGCGAGCTGTAACATCCTATTGGCATATGTACGGTGGTGGAAGAAGCCCTCGTGTCAACTGAATTATAAATGGAAACAAATGTAAATCCTTGTGCAAAATTATGGCCGAAGTTTTTCTTTGAAGACCAAGGATGGATTGCTTCGAGCACTTTCTTGAGCAGCAGTAATGTTTTCCTACGATCTTGCAGTACGTTGTGGTCCATGCTTGGCCCTATTAGCTACAGACCCTCTTTCTTCGAAATCATTCACTATACGATAAATAGTGCATCTTGTTGGCACGTTGTTTCTCCCAAAAATTTCATGTAACTTTCTCGTCGTTCCAGTAATCGATGATTGGTTTTGATATAATGTTTTAACGATTAAAACACGTTAGTTGACCGAACATTTTTCCATAACAAATTTGACACGTCTCTACTTCACGACTGCCAAATATGAACTGTCAAGACTAGTGTTTACCAAAATGGCGGCAAAACAGAGTAGTATACCTTTCCGACACACACCCTGTATTATAATGAAATGAAAGTTTCATCGAAATCATAGCATTATGTATGTTTTATTTAACTTTACTTTTGACACCGAAAAATGGTCGTCGCTCGAAGTGTTACCAATTAAAATTCAATAATTTTATAAATCTTTGTTTTTTTTTTATTTAAAAACTTCAATATGTAAAAATTTTCTAAAGTTTAAGAAAAGTATGTTATGGTTCGATATAGCCATCTTAAACTTCACATCCTGCATAAATATGGCCTGATGGTATTCTAAACCAATTTCGACGGAAACCAATCTTTAAGGCATATTTTGTTTCATATTTTTTTAATTGATGTTTTGGCCTCCAGAATGGGCCGTATGGAAAAATCTAATTGCTTTCATTACGGTCTTTATGATGGGTATTATCAGGAAGAAATGAAGCTGGGAACATTTTCTTGTAAAAAGCGTTGGGTTTTACGGATTTTGTGGGATGGTGCCGAGTCTTGTTAAGACGTCCAATTATTATTGTCCAATTATTTAAGTATCAAAGGCAACAAAGCATTCTGCATAGAAGATTTACTGATTTAATGTCACCTCCTGTTCAATGAAAGCGAGCTATGGTCGTCCTGTGGCAGTTACCACGACTCAAACCATTAGTGATGCGGACACAACAGTTCGTTGGTCTAAATTGCCTTTTGACTTTGTTTGTGTACGTATTGCTAAACCGCAAAAATATTTTCATCAGCAGAGATCAACTTTTCAAGTCTGCCACCAACGTGCTAGCGTTTAACTCTCAAAATGGATTTTGTTAGAAGCCGTAACGGCCAATGTTTAAATGAAATCATCTTAAAAGAAAGATAATTTTAAAAAATAATCGTTTTGTGAGATAATAAAGACTGTAAGGACTATAAATATTAACGATAAAGTAACGAAAGAAAAAACTGCCACACATGAAAGGCAAATGTAAGTATTCTTTGTTTCTTTATGTCTCAGTTATGGTTCATCACTTTTTGGTAAAGTTAAAATACTTTCACCCTCTATAATATTTAATATTTTAAAAGCACGTTGAGTTTTCACAATTGACTTCTTCTGTTGAATGTAAATTTCAACTATTTCAGAGCGCTCGCGTGGCGTGTATTGTTCCATGGTAAAAATCTGCTTGGACTGACGCTTCAAACGCGGTATGTCATTAAGCGATCTGACATCTCTGCCAAAAGTTATGGCGTTGCCAGATGGGTCCGTTGAATATGGGCAACCCTGTATATCAAAATGTATAATTATCATTCCATAATATTGTATTATACCTTATCTGACTGTTTGGGCTTTAATGTTTTTTTCTATGAGTTCTCTAAAGTTTTAGATGATTTTTCAAAAACTCCCAAAATTAAAAGGTCGACGTTTCCATTACATAATTTTCTCAAAACTAACTACAACCGACTACAGAACAAAAGCAGTCAACGTTACATGTAAACCAAAACCTGCTATTCCAAAGGTAGGAATCAATGGAGAAATGTAAGTTTTTGTTTTTCAATTTGCCAAAATTCTATGTCCTTTTGCCAATTGTTCACATTTATTTTTGGCAAAAAAAAAAAAAAAAAAATTATCTGTGAACTAGTCCAGTTGCAAAATTTGAATTTTATTAATTATTTTAAAATTGTTTAAAATATAGCAATATATTATATTATAAAAGGGAGACCTCCATGAATTCATCTTCATTATGCTTGTCAAATACCCCAGTGTGCGTCGTATATTTTGTTGTTTCATTTGTACTCTTATTACTTTAGCTCTTGTCTTTCATTTTGTCCGATTTCTCATAAAAATCAATTTAGTTTCAATTAACCCAAATAAAATCATACAAGACTGATATTTTATTCACACGCAACCATCATATTATCGAAATTGTCTGTTACAATTCCACTTTCTGGAAAACGAAACAAACGAAAACTACGCCGAAGGGCATTTTGAATTGTTAGAATTGTCATGTCGGACTATTTTCTTTGAAAGGGTGGTGCCGTGGCTGATGGTCGGGTCGGGTCGGGTGTCTGGAAGGAAGAGACCAGCGAACGCATGTTTTCGACTTGAAAGTGTTCAATTACTAAATGTTATTGTGGTTCTTGTTGTTGTTGCTGTTGAAGGCGATATTGTTCATGTTACTGACTGCTTTTTAAATATTAATTCGGAGGCTAATCAATATTTGTCTCAAGTTCATTTACGGGAGCAATCATATTGTCCTTTTAAGTCAAATTGTATTTGATTGGTGGCATGACATGATGGCAAGGAAATGTTTAAGGAACATTCTTGATAGCCTTTGGATAATTTGTTGCAATATGTGAGTGAAATAATTCAAGAGAGATGTGGAGGAAGGCATTCTGTATTATAGACTTCTTGTTTATAAGTAGTGGTTTCACGGCTCGAAGAACCGACTATTTAAGATTATGCTAAAACTGTTTTCTCGAAAATTCTAAAATTAACAGCCAGCGGCTTGTCCGATAAAATACGTATGTATGTATGTATGTATGTATATGTAACGTATGTAACATATGGAGTTTTTCCGTCGCTTTAAAGAAGGCTATTATGATGTTAACGATCATTCGCGTGAAGGCAGATGAAAAACATTCGAAGACACTGATCCGTGTCAAACGCAGGTACTACAGCTTGTTTCAGTATTAGGAGTTATTCGCCAAGCCATTTTCAAGCGACTGCATGCGTTGGGAATGATTCAAAAGCAAGGAACTCTTGGGTTCCTTATGAGTTGAAGCCAAGGAACGTTGAGCGTCGTTTTTTCGCCTGCAAACAACTGATTGAGCGACAAAAAAAGGAAGGCTTCTGTTGAACGTAGTTAATCTTTCCTTTCCATGAATTGAAAAATGAATTTTATAAAGTAAATTAAAGTATGAATTATCAATTATAAATTGAATTGAAAAATAAAGTTGATAAAGTAAAGTAAATTACGAATTCTAAATTATGAATTAAATTGCATTTAATTAAATTGTATTGTTTTGAATTAAAGTTTCTTCATATCAAGTTAGACTGAAATAAGTTGAATCGCTTGTACCGAACAATTTGCAAATATTGTAAGTTGTAAAAATTAACTATTACATTTGCTTGTGTAAAGGCCTCTTCAAACAACCATGCAACTATAAGAACCCCTATTTTGTTGCGCCCATATGGCAACCCAGCAGGGCACTGAGAGAGAGGTCATGGTTGAAATCAGCGAGATGTTTCTACTCTTTTTCCGCCAGCCGCCAACCGGACCACTACGCCAGCCGCCCTCAACATACGAATAAAACCTGCAATAATGTAAGTTAACCGTTATCTTTTCCTCATCTCCAATACGAAACCGCTTCGTAAGTATACACATCCCGCTAAGAACCTTAGTTCTTCCACAAAACCTTCAATCTCTCTCACGGAACCTAAGTTCCAAATTGATCTTCAGACCAAATCTGACAGATTTACACACTAACATTTGCATCGACATTTGCATTTTATTACAGCTTCTCTTCATCGTATTGTAGCGGGTGATGAAACGTGGATTCATTACAGTAATTCAAAGAAATCGTCGCCTCGACCGAATATTCATGCTGCGAAGATTATGCTTTGTATTTGGTGGGACTGGGTCGGTGTTATTTATTACGAGCTGTTGTTAAAACCAAGCGAAACCATCACTGGGGAGCGGTATCGACTTCAATTAATGCGATTGAGCCGAGCTCTGTGCGAGAAACGCCCATAATACGCGGAGAGGCTTGAAAAAGTAATTTTTCAGCATGACAACGCTCGGCTTTACGTGGCCAAGCCCGTTGAAACCTACCGGGAAATGCTGAAATGGGAACTCTCACCGCATCCGCCATATTCTCCAGATATTGCGCCGTCCGCTTATCACTTGTCCCGTTTAATGGCACACGGTCTGAATGACCAGCAGTTCCACTCATATGATGAGATTCATGAATAGCTCCAAAAAATGAACAATTTTACCGTGACGGAATTCGAACTTTGCCAGAAAGGTGTAAAAAGTAGTACAGGGTGAGCCTAATAAGACCTACTAATGTTAAGCACAAATAACTTTTTTATTTGACATATTTATTTTTCTCTTTTTGTAGGTTATAATTGAATTGTTGGAAATTTATTATGGAACCCTACAGTACAACACAACGTGTTAAAATTATCGAGTTTTTCTATTCTTGTCAACGACCAATTGTTTTAACGCAGCGTAAATATCGGCAACATTTTAATTCCAGATTAGCTGCCACAGCCTTCATGATTAGGAGTTTGGTCGGTCGTTTTGAGGAACTGTGTTCAGTGGTCGACCTCCAGGACGGTCCCCCGACCTTCGAAGACAACGTGGAAACTGTGCGGCAGAGTGCTGCAGATGATCCATCTGTCTCAACTCGCCGTCGTTCCAGCCAATTGGCCATTTCCAGAACGACATTGCGTAGAATTTTAAAGTTGGATCTTTAGATGTACCCATACAAATTTCAAATTGTGCAAACACTGCTACCGCAAGACCACCTTATTGGTCTTATTTGTAGACCACTACTTAGGTCTTATTTGGCCCACCCTGTAGTTAGCGATGGACCATACGTTCAATGAATCATTTGTAAACATGTTTTCATAATAAAGTTGCATTTTTATAAAAAAAAAAAACAGGGAGAACTTAATTGTGCAATAGTATATAGAAATATGATATGAATAAAATCTTAAAACATTTGCCGTCAAAAAGAAATAAAACATGTCAAAAGAAACCCACTTTTTTTTATAAAACAGAGTTGTTTTCAAATTAAATATTTCAAGCATTTCCTGAAAACGCTTTAACAATTAAATCTTTTGAATTTCTCTTCCAGTTTTTAAACTTTACAATTCTATCAATTGTAAGTCCCCTCCCCCAGTGTAATAAAATTCCTAAGAAAGTCATAAAAATGCATAAATATTACCCCAGACATTCTTAATATTTGACAAGAGCCAACATTCATAAATAATGCCTAACGTTTCAACACTCGTTCTGATAAGAAATTCCCATTGAGACAAACATAAATTTAAGTTATCAGTTGCCAGTTACCCAGAGCCGGTTTAAAAATTCTTTAACATTTTCGAATGGATGATAACTCGGTGACAAGTGTGGTTAGAGCATGCGCAGCGCTTGAGCGGCCTGTGACATTTCTTCAAATTCTTTCTTTCCCACACTTCGGGCGTAAGACCACCCACCACCACCTACGTTTCAACCAAACCAACGACAGTGATAATAAATGAAGATGTGAAAATCATATTCCCAGAACCTAATGAGAATCATTACTCACACCATTTGTGATATTTGTAATGATTGGCTGGTTGGTTTATGGTGGTTGGTTGGTTAAAGTGAAGAAATTCAATTAAATTCTTGTATTCTTATCTCACATTGCTGCAAACAGGGCAGGGGGTTGATTGACTGGTGGTTGTGCGTGATCGTTTGGCTCAGTGGTACTCTCTCGTATCTGTGGCGTTATCAGTTCTCTGTAAACATAATAAGGTTGATTTACTTGCTGCCCTTCTGCTGGATTAGTGCCGGCTTGGGTTGCATGTAAATATTGACTTGCAACAACAAGTGCTCTTGTTTCAACTGTAAATTTGATAATGAAACGAATTATAAGCGGAGAAATTTTACGAATGCAACAAAGTTACAAGTGTCGAAATGAGTGAGAGGGGGTCTGAATTGATAAGAAATTAAGAAACAGTCGAACAATCAGCAGTCGTCCCCCGAAATTGGACATAGAAATGCGTCTTAATCTTTCTTAGTGTGATAAGAAAGATTCGTTTGTATTCTCAGCCGGTGGTGACTCTAGTTGGGAAAGGAGTGATACGGTGATTTCTTCATTATCAAGAGAATGCAGTATTTTATTAACTAAACCTTTCATATTTGACTTTGTCGGTCGTAAATCATTCCACCCAATTCTAAATGCAACATTTAATAAACACCGCATAACTTGTAAAATTCCCCTGCTCAAACTCGTTAAATCAACTTCTAGCACCCTGAGTCACAAAATTTCCGACACCAATGTGGGGGTATCACTCACTCACTTGTATTCTTTGGTGCTTAATAAAATATAGAAAATGTCATTATTTCATATTATCATATTCTGATACCTGTTCAGATTAGTTAGCGATGTTAACAACATAATTGGCCGCAATAATTGCAACAATGTTGTAGCCAGCCAGTCCACAGTAATTTCATGTGAAACGATGAAGTATCCAATAACCTGAATCGTGTATATGTCTACTATTAAAAGAAATGCTTTTAATTATTTCCTTTAAAGATCATTGAGAAATCTTATATGAATTTAGTGTCTCAACATTGATGAGAGAATTTTCTCACGAAGATGTTTAATGGAAGACACACTGGACACGTTTCTTCTATGGCAGCAATGTCACATCTGCAGAAGAATCTATTCGAAACATGGGGAATAAAGCGAACACTTCGCAACAGCATTGCTTTTAGTCGTTGGATTTTAGCAGCTCCTAAAAATGTTGCCATCAACTTGAATGAATGTAGCCATCGAAACAGTAAGGCGAATTCTGCACTAAGTGATTGAATCATGCGGCTTTATAACCGGTAAATGAACAACTGATCAGGTATTCATAAATATTGGGTTATTCATTTTTCGGTTTCAAGGAAAATTAAACAAAAACAAGACTAATGGAACTCTGATTTTGATGAAACTTTTATTTCATTATAATGCTTGGACCTTGCCATTGTTCACAGAATACAATGTCATTTTAATGGCCGCCTTTGCATTGATTTCAACAGCGAGTCATTTTGAGGTAATTTTCGACCACTTTTTCGCACAGTTCGGGCGGCATCACGGCGATAACTTGACGAATGTTGGTTTGCAAATGTTTCAACGTTTAAGAATTTTCTGCGTAAGTACGGACTTTTACGTAGTTCAACAAAAAAGTCTAAGCCCAATTGACGTCGCCAAAATGTGAAGTTACGTTTTCTGGAAACTTCTCATGCAATAAAACCAAAATCGATCGCGTTGTGTGGCACGTGGATTAGTCTTGTTGAAGCCACATATCGTCCAGTTCATAATCTTCTATTGCAGCCAAAAAAAGAGTCGGATATCATATGGCCTCAGCGCTCTGAATTGACGGTAACGTTTCCTTCAGCTTCATTTTCGAAAAAAATACGGCACAATGACACCTCCAGACCATAATGCGCACCAAACAGTCACCTTTTTTCCGGATGCAATGACGCTTCCACAATCAGTTCTGGGTTCTTCGAGCCCCATATGCGACAATTTTGCTTGTTGATGTAACCATCGAGTGAGAAATGAACTTGATCGCTGAAAAACATTTTGTTCGAAAAAGCAGAATTGAAAGTCCGTTGCTGTAGCACCCAGTCAGCATATCTACGGCGTTGTGAATGGTCAGCCGGCTTTAGTTGTGACGTGAGTTGGGCTCTATATGGATGGAGGTGCAAATCCAAATGCAAAATATGCCATAATGAGCCGTAAGATAGGCCCAATTGCTGAGAACGCCGTCATCATCAATATTAAAGCCGAGTTAGATTCTACTCTGAGGAAGTTTGTTTACGACTGTAAACTATTGGGTATCAGAGTTTAAACGAGGCCGTACAAGCTGCCAAAATAAACAATTTTGTGGTTGACCAATTGAGATTTCTACACCAGACACGATTAAGAAAACCCACGAAATGATATTGGATGATCGTCGGCTGAAAGTGCGTGAACTATATCCAACATGATAAGCATTTCAAAAAGTGCTATACGTCGCATTTTCACCGAAAATTTGCAAGACGAGAAAGTTGTGCGCTTAATTTCAATAGAGCGATGACAAGGCGCTGAAGATGTTTCAATAGAGTGTTTGGCGATGTTTCATCGCAAAAATGCCGAATTTTTGAGTCGATTTATAACCATGGATGAGACATGGGTTAACCACTTCACACCTAACCCAAGGCAACAGTCAAAGCAGTAGACTGGAATGACAGAATCATGTCCAACGAAGGCGAAGACGGTTCAATCTGCCAGCAAGGCCATGGCGTCTCTGTATTCTTTGAGATGCGCATAGGATTATTCTTATTAATTATCTTCAGAAAGGGACAGCGAATATTATGCTAATTTATTACAGCGCTTAGGTGTTGAGATGATGAAAAAGTCCGCATTTGGCGAAAAATAAAATATTGTTTCATCAAGACCATGCTCCAGTTCACACATCCTCTAATGCGATGGCCAAAATTAATGAATTAAAGTTCGCACTCGGAATATTTTCTATTTCCAAACTTGAGAAAATATTTCGATGGTAAAAAGTTTACTAACAAAGAAGATATGGAGTTGCGATTGATGGCTATTTTAAGGAGTTTGACAGTTCTTACTACAAACAGTGTACAGGGTATATAATATTGCTGGAAAAAGTGTATCCGGCTAAAAGGATGTTATGTTGAAAAACAAAGAAAATTCTTCCCAACTTTTTTGTGTCTTTTTTGTTAGATGGTGTAGACGAAAAACATAAATTAAATACAAAACGTCAGCAATCAACTGGGGCATTTTTTATAATTGCCAAAGTAAGTTACTCAGAAATGCTAATAAATGTTATACCAAAATTAAAATTAAATGCTAATGAACGTTTCTGAGTACCTGAAAAAGAATCCCTTACAAGATATTTAACAAGGGATGATTAGGGATAATACAGAATTGGAATTAGTTTCTTTTTTCTTAGAATTTGACGAGACAAACATACAGTTTGTTGCATCTGAAAACATGAATTTCTATACATTATTTTCGACTTTGGATTGTAAAAAGGTGATATGGTATTTTCAATCTTTGGCAAAAAATGTTAAGCTCTCAGTATTTTTTAAAATGCATTTATTCAAAACAAAACTATGTGGGGCAACACACATAGTTCTGTCCACGATATTGTAAATTTAATAAAATATGTTACGAAGGCGGTCCCAAAACTAGCCGAACTGATGTATAGGTATAAGATGGTGCCAGTAGATTTAAGAAAGTTATTTTGGTGAAAAGTCTCAACGTTATTAAACATATGTTTTAAGTTTCAAGGCACCACATCGTTTAGTATTTTTATTTGAGCCTTCAAAAGTAAACGATTTCAGTGAATTTGTAAATATGGAAAAAATTAGTTGCCATTATATAATTCAAGATTTCCATTTGAAAGGTCTCAGTCCAACCAACATTAAAGCTGATCTACTATGATACTATGTGGGTCTGCTCCTCCGTTTCCGACTGTAAAATATTGGGTAGTAGAGTTTAAACGAGGCCGTACGAGCGGGCAAGACGATCACCGTTAGTGGTCGACCAATTAAGGTTAAGAGAATCCACAAAATGGTATTGGATGCTCGTCGTCTGAAGATGCGTGAACTAGCTGAAATGATAGGCATTTCAGAAAGTGCTATACATCGTATATTGACCGAAAATTTAAAGATGAGAAAGCTGTGCACAAGATGGGTGCCGCGTTTGCTTTTAATAGGACGAAAACAGCGTCGTGAATATGTTTTTGTTGAGTTTTTGGCGATGTTTCACCGCAATAAAGCCGAATGTTTGCATCGACATGGGTCCACCACTTTACACCTGTGGCAAAGAAACAGTCAAAGCAATGGACTGGAATGGAAGAATCGTGTCCAAAGAAGGCGATGACGGTTCTAATTTGGAGGCAAGGTCATGGCATCTGTTTTTGGAATGCGCATAGGATTATATTTATTGATTATCTTCAGAAAAAAAATCACCAATGACGAATATTCAATTATTGAACCGGAAATTGCCGATTATGTTATTACACGCGTAGAATGTTGTTCTTATCCACCGTTATTTCTACTGATGGCAATTTGGTATAGAGAGCAGAATAGTAAAATTAACACAGATATGTAGCAAAGCTAATCTTACTCAATTAGAGCGTCATTTTTATGATAATTGAGATTTTTATATAAAATCTCAACTGATTCAGTTTTGATTATGATTAAATCATGTCATTACGTCGTAATATGTTGGAGCTTTAAAGAAAAATTACACTTTTTATTGGGGCACCCAGAATACAACATTTGTCAGAAGACATTTGCAGTCAAAAACTCGAAGGGAACCAAACAAGAAGATTCCGCGATTGTGAAGCAAACAATTTGTTGACTCTTTCTCCGTGCTTGCGAAGGATGCAATAGTATTTCGCTTGTTCCACACGAATAGGACGTGTTTTTTTTTTTTAATTGTGCCGATCGCCTGCAGCCTGCAACTTTCCTCATTATCATGGCCTTAATAGTGTTAAGACCAATTATCGCATAATTTGATATCCCCGTCAAGTTTCAAATCCTCACTATCCCGGTCTTTCTGTGACCTTTTTGCCGTTTGCAGCCAGCCGCTGGTCTGCCATTTATTCTCCTTACAATTTTCTGCAACGCCGCAACTCGGCATTCCTCAGGAGCAGTTTGATTGAGGTTTTACATAATTTTGCTTTAATTGCGTCAGAATTAGCGCTGTTTTGTCGTAAGCTATTTCGAGAACCTGGTACTTTGCACAGACTAAACTTTTTAGGGTTTGGTCGCGAACCTATTTAGTTCTGTTCATTTTCGATTGTACCTCAGCTGCAACCAAGTGGAGATCTATGAATCTATGTTAGCGCCATGCATTCCATGCATCAGATTCATTATACCAATTCCATGCTTTCCACATGATACATATATACATACACATATTACCACATGTTCCACATGGTTCCTTGTGATTTGCCCAGAGTATATCAAAGTTAGCTTGCAAATACCTTTATGGTGGAACCCGATTCCACATACTTTTCAGTGTGAATCAGTTATCGAAGGTCTTTATATGCAGATTGCATTTTATTTTAATTCTTACATACTAATGTTGCATGGTCCACAAGACTTCTCTAAATTCTTACCCTCACTGACATTCCAACGCCAACACTTTTTTCTCTCACAATTGACCTGACCCATCTTTGGGCATCAACCAACCTCCCTCCACCGAAAAGGTTAATCATTCCTATTTGAATGATGCCTGCTCTTCGAAAAGTTGAAATCGTTAAATCTTTACTCAAGTTCACTGCGTCCGTGATTATTGTTTATCTATTGACCTGCTGTCTGTTCAGGTGTCCATCCTGCCATATGTCCGTCCGCCTGTGATTTCCTTTTTTGAATATCTCTCGGAGCGGTAACGAGTCTCGCGCACACAAACACACCAACAATGCCGAAAAGATCCCGAGAGTACGGAATGGCCACAGTAATGCGCGAGAATTCTTGGAAATAAACGTCAATTGATTTACTCAGGTGTCTGGTAGACGAGAAAGATGCATCAACTCTTGTTGTCGGCCGTTGATTGTTGATGGCTGTTGTAGGTAACAACAAGAAAAACATTGTTTAAACTAATGGTCTTTGACGGAGAGCGACGGCTGGTGGCTGGTTAAGTTGAGATTACCTCCAGTTTAAACGAAAGGTAATAATAATAGTTGAAGTAACCATAACGCCAAGTCATCAGTAAACAAACAGGAGCGTAGGGTCCATACATGTGTGTGGGCACATTTTTTTTTATATATACTCGTACATATGTGATTCATAACTGATGTCGTTGTGAAAGTGTGTTAATTTTAGGAAAAATTCGTAGAAAGAAAGCTGTCATAGAACGGATAGAGTGAGAAAATTTGTATTTCTTTGATTAATTTTTTTGTAATCCATGTGGAATGCGGCATGAAGAGAGTTCATTTGACCGAAAACGTAAAAATTTGGATTGCTGATGACAAAGATTCCAATGTCATTTGAATGACCGTCGTCTCTGGATTGATTGTAGTAGTGGATTCTTTTGAGGTAGTCTTCGACCATTTTTTCGCACATTTCAGTCAATATCTTGGCGATAACTTGATGAATGTTGGTTCCAATGCTCCAGCGTTTGGGGATTATCCGGTCTTTGACATAGCTCTACAAAAAAAAGTCTGACGGCGTTAAATTGCATGATCTTGGTGGCCAATTGACGTCGCCAAACCGGTGAAATTACGCTTTGTGGAAGCTCCTCATGCAATAAACCCAAAATCGGTCTTTTTGTGTGGCTCGTGGCACTGCCTTATTGAAACCATATATCGTCCAGTTCATACTCTTCAATTGCATTCGGTTATCATACGGCCATAGCGCTCTGAATTGAAATTCGTATTATCCACCATGAAACACGATCTTTGACGTAGCTCTACAAAAAAAAGTCTGACGGCGTTAAATTGCATGATCTTGGTGGCCAATTGACGTCGCCAAACCGGTGAAATTACGCTTTGTGGAAGCTCCTCAAAATAAAGCCAAAATCGGTCGTGTTGTGTGGCTCACAGCACCGTTTTGTTGAAACCACATATTGTTCAGTTTATAATCATCAATTGAAGGTCAAAAATAGTCGGATATCATACGGCCATAGTGCTCTGTATTTAAATTCCGATTATCCGCCATGAAACACGGTCTTTGATGTAGCTCCATAAAAAAGTCTGACAGCGTTAAATTGCATAATCATGGTGGCCAGTTGACGTCGCCAAACCCGTGAAATTACACGTTCTGGAAACTTCTCATGCAATAAAGCCAAAATCGATTGTGTTGTGTGGCACGTGACTTGGTCTTGTTGAAACCACATCTCATCCAGTTTATAATCTTCAATTGCAGGCAAAAAAAAAGTCGCTTATCGGTCGTCCATAGCGCTCTGAAATAATGGTTCCTCCAGCATAATTTTCGCAAAAATCCGGCCCAATGACACCTCCAGACTATAAGGCACTTTTTCCGGATGTAATCAATGGCTTTTCATAATCACTAATGTTCTTGGGCTTTCCGAGCCCCATATGCGACAGTTTTGCTCGTTGACTTAACCGTCATCGCTGAAGAAAATTTTGTTCGAAAAATCAGCATTGAAAGCCTGTCGCTGTAGCAATCAATCAACATATGTATGGCGTTGTGAACGGTCAGGCGGCTTTAATTGTCGCGTAAATTGGACTCTGTATGGTTGGAAATGCAAATCCAAATGTAAAATACGTTATAATGAATCGTACGATTGATCCAATTGTTGAGAACGCCGTGGAATCGACAAATTCGACTTATCCGCCACGCTTTCACTAACAGAAGCGATATTTTTGGCAGTGCGTGCATTGAGATGATGCTTAGGTCTGACCACATCTGTAAAGCTTCCAGTCTCTTCAAATTGCTTTATAATCTTGCCCATTTCTTGCACAGTAGGTTAATTATGACGACCATAGTTATCCCATAATGCACTTGAATCACCACTTTTGTAGTAAGTTCTAACTATTTTTACGCGTTTTTGGGTTGCTAAACATATTCGTAAATGCCAAACCTTTCACTAAATAAATAACACTTCAAATGGCATGTATTTAACAGCTGACAGCCTTGCCAGGCCGGCGGTTTTGAAACCACTAAATAGATAACCCGTTAATTCAATTTTAAATACGTGGTATGGTTTTCTTCGCACCAAATATTGCGACTAAATGGGAAAACTTTAGGCAAATTCTGAAAAGAGTACATTAGGTGGGGTTAACGTAAGCAAGTTTTTTTCCCCATTGCTTCAAAAGGTCTCACTTGTGACACCCACAGGGCAGAGTGTCGTAAACGATACACCAACTCTTTGCCAGATAAATGGATATGACAGAACTGCCCTCTTCTCACACATAAGTATTTTAGTATTTTTCAATAATTACGCCCCAATAGGGGCGATAAGTTTTTTTCGCCATCTACGAACTTCTGCAGTACTTTGCTTTTAATTTACGAATAAACGGCAGAATTATTAAAAAAATCAGAACAGCAAGTAGTTAAATTATTCACTTAATGTCTCTGTTTTCTTGCGTTTGTCACGACTCTTCCTTGAATAATGATTCCAAATTCGGTCTTCGCAACGTTCCTTGCCTTCGACGTTATACTCACGGTTTTTACATTTTTGAACCACTCACAACATCTTTTCCCACTTAAAGTAACCTCCACAAATGTTTCTTCTCAGCAGCAAATTTCTTAAAGTTGAAGAACTAAATTTCTCGTTTATTCTAACAAAAACCAAACATTTTCGCACAAAAAAAATATGACTTTGAAATAAAATCGCTAATATTTCACGGTTATGGTATTGCTAGATGTCCAGCCTTATAAAGTGATATTTTATACCAGACAATTTCCGGCCATCGTTTATGACACGACGGAGACTTATTTGATTACTTGCAATACTGAGAAAATAAGCTAATTGCTATAATGTCTGCGTATGACAGGAAAAAAACGACTTAACCACAAATTTTCCGTTTTGAGATATTAAGCGTTTTTCAAAAAATCGCTATTATGGGAATCTGTTATAACTTTCGAGATATACGAAATATTGAAATCGCGTTTAGACGACAATATTTGTCTTAAGGACATAAACAATAACAACAAAAAATGTATTCTTTCTGATGTTAATAACTAGAGATATTATGTAATTTATTAAAAATCGCTGTTTTTAAGAACTAGTATAACTCTTGAACTACATTGAATTTTGCAATGGGGTTTGGACGTAAACATGCATTAGAATAAGTATAATAATAATAACGGGTGAACTCGACTTTGTACTGATTCCACTTAAGTCGTTTTTCCTTATTTCCTTCGCTTATGACAAAATCATCCAAGGCTATGTGTACCACAAACTGTGGTGTATGGTATAAAATTTTGGCTCGAACGATCTTTCTTTTCGTCTATCCTACTTTGCGGCTCTTTATTTGTTTTCACTGAACTGAATAAATATTTAAATTTGTTTCGTTTTCTATTGTAATACCATAAAATCGAATAGCGTTTGGCTTTCGTAATGTTTTTATTTATGAAATATAATGCCTATAATGTTTCCTAATTCTATTTTTATTATGTCTTTCGCGGCCTAAAAATTAAAAAAAAAAAGAATTCTCGTGGAAAAGAAAACCTTTCTGTATAAAATTGAAATATTTTTAATGATTTTTGAAAAGACAAAAGTTTTTCATTGGTGATTAACACCACGTACAAATTTCCTCTTCCACATAATACCATCTGATCTAGTTGTTTTAAATTTCATCAAAAATTCTATTATTTCAACCTACAAATCAGTTCGTCTGAATTCATCTTATTAACTTATAAAGTCTGTCAAACTTATCTTGTTAGTCCTTACGTTATTATCGCTTTATTGAATGTTCTGAACCCCTTTCAAACCACACCGCTGCCACGAATACGTATCACTTCAGCATCACACCAGCAACGGCGACACCACCATCACCCGCAGCAACGCCACCTTCATCACCATCACCGTCGTCATCACCACCATCGTCAGCTGTAGAAGGAAACGAAGGCCAAGAAGTTGAAAAAAAAAACAATGTTAAAATCATTTTTAAGTCAACTATTATGGCCAAGTCATCATCGTCATCATCATCAGCCTGGGAACGCGATCTGTGAGCGAGTATTTCCAGCATATGAGCATTTCGATAACAAGTCCTCATTCTTGGCTCTTTAACAATTTCTCAGGTGTTTAAACAGTTTCAGCAAAAGGTTATAAAAACAACACGATCTCCGAGCCGTTTTTGTCTTTTGTTTTAGTAGTTATAGGTACAATGGCGATAACTCGGGGAGTGAGAAACTCCCTGACTCTCGGTGAGTTTGTGTCTGCGTTACCATAAAATTTAAATCGAATTAAACCCACCAACAAGCCAAACACATGTACGCGGACGGACCACAACCTCTGCTTAGCACATCACAACTTTGGCTTTTGGGGCACACAAAGGTGAAGCTGACCGATCATAAAGTCTAGAGTCATTCACTCATGCAGTCACTCAGTCAGTTAGTCAGTCAGTGATTTCCATTTCCAGCCCAAACTAAACAAATAAAAAACTCCACAGAGTAATTGCTTGCCATCGACATCGCTACCACCGCCACCACCACCACCGTCGTTGTTGTTTTTGACCAAAACAATCAAATTTCAACTTCTCGAATCTCTTTCAATTCGATCGGTTTTATGAGTTTTTTGTTTATTATTATTATTCCAACTCTTGATGTGTGTTTTAGCCATGATCATGAACATGATATTGAACATCATGTTTACGAAAATAAAGTAATGGCAACAACAACAACTACAGCAGACGGACAGACAGTTTGTGGTATAAATTGATTTTTTGTTTTTGTTATGTTGATCCGACATCAGAACACCTGAGGCCATCACAAACTGAAAACTAGTCAGAGTTTAATTTGCCCAGACTTTAAAGGAAGACAATCAATTTTAATTGCTCCTTAATGGTTTTAAATAATCACTGACAATTTTAGAATTATCCATTGAAAGATCAGTGAAACGTTAAAGGGAAAAATATGATCAGCTGCATGATAAAATGTGTGAGAGGAAAATTTGTTCACATAAAGCTAATATCGCAGTTTTAATTATCAATAACATTAAGCAAAAAAATTGGAGGATAAAAAAAATTGTTGACTGAAAATCCGGAAATAGTTTTTTGGTATTTATATTATATTTCGGTAAAATAATCTATTTTTTTATGGACCTAGAATTTTTTTTTTTTTGTATTTTGAGTCATTCGGTCTTATATCAGGCTAGAAAAAACCAAGGCGGCCATGAGCACATATGAGATATTATAAAGGGTGTCCCAACAAGAACTTTATTATATCGTATAAAGTAGGCAGAATGAGGTTATGTGTATGGAACAACACATCGAGCAGATGGCCGCCGCGACTTTGCTGGCACACATGCGATCTTTTAATGAAATTTTCAATGACCGTTTTGCATAAATGCTGCGGTATTTCATTAATGCCGCGTCCAATTTCCTCTTTTAAGACTTGAGTCGTCGTCGGCTTATTCGCGTAAACCATCAACTTCAAAAAATCCCAAAGAAAAAGTCTAATGGCGTTAAATTCTGGTCTGCAAAACGCAAAATAACACGACCGGGAAATGACTGACACAGCAATTGAATTGTTTCTCTGGCTGTATGACATTTGGCGCCGTCTTGTTGAAACCACATGCCCTCCACATTCATTTATTCAATTCTAGGCAAGAAAAAACTGGTTATCATTTCCCGTTACCGAACACCATTGAGTGTTTTTTTTAAATTCTTCTTGTTGGGACGCTCTTTAAATTAAAAAGAAATTTATTATTTTCCCAATAGATGGCTTTAATAATCTGTATCTTGCGTTGAGTAAATGCGATCAGAATGCGCCAGATGGCGTTAGAAAGATAAGATTGCTTACACAAGAAACTACTCAGACAGTTTTGAGATTGCTTGACTCAGCATTGTTAGAGCTCGCGTCAAACATGCAGACCAGCAAATAGAAAATACGTCATATTTTACAGTTTGCTTCATCTTTTCAAGGAGGTGGCTGCATATGTGTTTATGGTCCTGATGCTCTCGTCGATTCCTATTCGATACTTTTCACTGACGGCACGCACTGGGAGGACAATTGTCGAAAATGTCAAAGAGTGCAGGAAAAGTGTATCCAAAGAAGCGAATATTCAGTATAATTTGTGATAGGAAAGCAATGAAAAATTGAGTAATCACTAGTTTTGAAATTTGAAATAAAATAAATACAGGGTTGTCATAGGAGGGATGTCTCTTCCCTCTGTATTCACGAATGTGTAATGAAAATCCAAATTAAATTTTCATTATTCAAAGAATTAACTGTTTTATTGTATTACCTTTATTGTGGCTTTGTTTATATTAAAAGTTAGTTTCTTAAAAAAAACTGAACGCAGATCCGCACGGATTTGGTACCGGTAGACAGGCACTGAATTAGAAGGGCACCTATATTTCGTAGTGCCGAAAAATGCACGCCCTTTAACACGGACTGCAGTGCATAGTATTGAGGAGGAACATTCTTAGAGACATAAAAATGTATAAAAAGTATAGTTTTTACAAATGGAATGGCAATATTTGCATATCGGGCGTCTATAAAGGATGGTAAATACTTTTCTTTTCCCTTCTGTAAGCCCGACTACCAAAAATTACGTCTTCCAAATGCTCTTTAACAACTAGTTTTTGCAGTACTTCATTCGAATATATTTTGCTTTAGTTTCTTGAAATCATAAATGAAAATGAAACCATTTCTTTAAGCACTTCAATACGGTGATTTTGGAAGTGGTTCAAAACATGCATGGATTGCATCTTTAGAAGTAGTGAAAATGTGATTCCTTTCAAATGACTTCCACTTTGTTTGCCATATAGAACCACCTAAATTCGGATTTCCATCTGCAAATCGCTGCTGAATCGCAACAAAATCGACTCATTTCTGAATCGGATGACTACTGCTGATAAAGGGATAACTTACAAACGTTGAATCGCGGTGGGCTGGGACAAACTGTTGGTAACCAAGTCTGGAAGGTTTTTTTGTTTATTCGATGAGACAGTCAGGGATTCATCCTTTATGGCCAAACTCATAATTCGAACTTGTGCTATCAACAATTGGAGGGGAATTTTGTTCCATTAGAATAACGCCAGGGCACACAAATAGTGATAGTGACTCGTCAAAAGCTCCGGTAGTTTTGATT
The DNA here is from genome assembly GCA_019455685.1 of Philornis downsi. NCBI lineage: Eukaryota > Metazoa > Arthropoda > Insecta > Diptera > Muscidae > Philornis > Philornis downsi. The sequence continues at coordinate 20,585 of JAHXMU010000352.1, read as the reverse complement.
GTAGGTTCTTATGTATCCACCTTATAATCTAAATTTGGTACAAAGCGATTGATTCTAATTGTGAAAAATATCAAGAAAATATTGTGAAATTTAAAGTTTTTTGCCATCATCAATTGAATTTAATCTGAATACAACCGATACAAACACTTATTTTATATGACAGGGGCCAAATTGAATTCCCCATATACTATACCTATACATGGGGTCTATGATAAAACGCTGTCCAGTTTAATCAATTTTGATACAAAAAGACACGATAATAATTGCAGATTATATTAAAAATTTTGTAAAGACCGATCGATATGTGCTAACATTAGATAAGTAGAAAGCATGCAAGAATAGACATTACAAAATGTGATATAGCTAATGACAAAAAAAATTTTTCAAATAGTATATTTTACTTCTGATCTGGCATTTAACAAAGAAAAGTGTTATCTTCTAAATTCCAAACAACAATATTTAATCAGCAAAAACACAAAATTTGAAAAATGCTATTCAAAATTTTTGTTGTCCTCATTTTGCAGCAGTAAGAAATCACTCGCGAAAGAGTTTGAATCGCACTGTTTTGCTATTCCTACAGAAACAAATGGTTGGCATTCCCATATTCAGGTCTTCAATAAGCATAGTGATTAGAAGATTATGAATTACTAAGCTATCCGCGTATACAAAAATGACTGCAGATTGTCATTATTCCACCCTCAATCCTTTGTGTCCATTTTAGAGCCATTTCCAACCTTTTTATCGCAAATATAAAATATTGAGATTTGAAAATATTACAATTTTGTTTTATTTTGAATCTTTCAAAAACTTTCGTATGTTATAAATAAATTTCAAATTTTAAGAAAAATATGTTATTGTTTTATGTAGCGTCATTTATTGAGGGTAATATCTCAGAGTCTGTCCGAAGAGGCTTCACCAGCTGCACGAATGTGATATGATAGTATTTTGTCCCAATCTCAGCGAAGACCAATCTTTAATGCACTAACTGTTTCGTATTTTTTAGTTGATACTTTGACCTCCAGAGTGAACCATGTGGAAAAGTCCATTGGGTTTAAGTCCGCGAAATATGCTGGCCATTGTTGAGAGGAAATGAAATTAGGAACTTTTTCTTGTAAAAAAGGTTGGATTTCACGGGTTTCATGCGGTAGTGTCGAGTCTTATTAAGACGTCCAATAGTATCTGCTGAATTTTGTACGTGCCCAAGGTAAAAAAGCATCGTTTAAAATGTTTTCACGTTAGATTTGTTGATATATAATAATAAACTGTTTTTTAAAAACGACTCTCAAAGATCCTTTTCTTCAACTCATACGGGACCCAAATTCCTTGCTTTTGAATCATATCTAATGCCTGGAATCGCTTGAAAATGGATTGGTGGGTAACTCCTAATACTGAAGCAAGCTCTATCTGCGTTTGACACGGATCCCCATCAAGCAATGCCCTCAATTCAGTGTCTTCGAACATTTTTCATCTGCCTTCACGCGAACGGCCATCGCCATCAAAATCACCGTCTTTAAAGCAATGAAACCAACCTGCGTCTCCATAAACGTTTTGAAGCTCTCGATGAGCTTCTGCCGCCGTTTTCTTCGATTGAAAGAAGAAAATCAATACTTCTCACATGTGACGATTATTTGGCACAAAATCATACGTACTCGTATTCACACAACCAAAAGAATATGATGTCAAAAGAAAATCACTATTGTGCCGAGGCGGTATGCCTAAGCTTGGCTCATGACGTTTAGGTTATGGCTGAATCGACTAGCACTTACAGCTGACGCCATCTACTGGCAAACAGCGGGAACTTAGTTGCTCACCTAATACTTTTGCGCCCTGCTCAATAAACAATGCAGGTGACAGTCCTGCTGCAGATACCGTGGTCCAAACCATTATGCAAGTGATGCAAGTGCCTGCTTTGACAGACTAATTCCCTGGTCAAAATTGTCTTTTGATTTGCAAGTTAAGCACACTTCGCACTTCGCTGAACCGTAAAAATTTTGTTATAAAGGAAGCGTATATTTTCATCTTGTAGTTCATTTTTAATAAGCGCCCAATGCTACGAGCAGACATATGGAAATTTTTCGCAAATGAACTGCGCTTTGTTGTGGATTACGTAGAATTCTGGCCTTCATCTATCAAACCATTTCCGACGATGTTGCTGTTTTTGGATGTCTACCTTCATGGCGTTTTACCATGCTGCCATTACAATGTGTAATGGTCCGAAACGCAAACACTTTGTTCACACGTGAATGTTGTATCTCTTTCACAATGGCTGATTGCGATTTTTTAACCAAATACAAAGCAACAACACAGTTGCATTTGAATTCTATTTCGATAGCTTTTTTTTAATTGCTACGTGAAACGATATGCTTTCGTAGGGTTATATATATAAACAACATAACAGTTTGACTCTTATCACAAAATGAGCGCGCTGTCATTAGCCGTTTGGTTGCTACAGCAATATAAATTAGGTAACACTTTGAACGTCTGTCCGTGTAAATTAATTAGCATCCTTTGGTTCTTCTCTGTTTAATCCTCGCTGTGTGATTCAAATGGAAAACACATAATTACGATGGCCACATTCCATGTCTAAGTCTTTACAAAATGCAATGGAAATTTTCCATTATTCCCATATTTTCGTAATTGGTTATGATACCAACCTCGAATATTTCATCTGCAAGTCAGACTTGCATTATAATAGAAATTTCTACCAGGTGCCAACTCTTTTTTTTCTACTCACATTTACTTAAAGATCATTAACATATCACGAAATTCCAATTGAACGGCCGTCAGTCGTTCACGTTAGTGGCAGATTCAATGTTTCGTTCGCTTCATGCAACATTGTTAGAAATCGCTCAATCAGGTTTCTTACCTAAAGTTCACCAGACATCATTTGTCTGCTGGCAAGATGACCGTGATGAAAAAACCACACATCTGGTGTTGGTTTTCTCCTATTTCAAAAAGTTTATGAATTGAAATTTCTTGGATAAACGCCAAATGCCACAAGCAAAAAGAGTTAAGACCTTAGAAATAACCATGATTTTGATTAATTTCTGGTAACAATGCGAGAGTCTATGAAATGTGACGGGTTAAGTTATGGAATTTACGTGTTGTTTGCTGCTTTCAACTGGAAATCATGTGGAATTTAGGAAATTATATAAATTGACCTTTACCTTTAAGTAATACGAGTACCCGACAACAAAGCACAAAGTAATGGTTGGGTATTAAGATATGATAATGATGATGAAGATGATGACGCTGTGCTGATGCTGGTGATTGTAACCCAACGATGATATTCAATGTGGGATTGTGCGCTTTGTAATATCTTCTCCCCCGAAAAGGGGAGATTTGAACAAAACGTAACGACGGGACAAACTTATGTGCGTTGAATTCCATTATTATTGTGAAATAAGAAACAAATATTTGATCAGATTCTTCTTTGATTATTGACACCTGCGATTCTTGTTTTCCCTGTCGAGTTGTTGTGATTCTGCTCTGCTCCTTCCTTCTTTTCACATTGAAGCCATGGTATTGTGGGAATAAAATGTTGTTTTTCGAAATTTCTGTATTTGGTCGTGATCGTGATCATGTCACGTCACAGGTGAATGAATCATCATACATACGGTGGGACATCATGTACTCGTAGTTGTCTTGGCAATATGTCGAGAATGCTTGAAGAAGAAATTCATGTTCACTTTTATTTTCCTGAAGAAAAATAAGTTAAAATTTAACTAAATTAAAACTAATTCTATTTAGACTTAGGTGCTTTAATTTTCTGCAGAGACCCTTTCGAAAATTCATTTTTGTTTCGGTTTTGATAAAGAGTGGCGCATAAGTAACGTAAACGGCGACTAATTGAATGCATTCTTGTGCATCAGTTGGTTTTAACTCGTGAACCAATTGCATCTTATATGAGGAAAGATGCAACATATGTACCTAGTCCTGCTATATGTTCTGTTACAAATATAAAACGCGATAAAAAAACCAATATTCATATTGTATTCAAAATTATTTCATTTATTAGAAGACAATATTGGTTGTTAAAAAAAATTGTATTCACTCGAAATGGCCGCCTTCTGCTTTAACACAAGCTTTCAAACGGTGTGGCCATTGGGCTATAGCCGCACGTACGATTTCCATGGAGATCGAGGACGCTGCTCTGGTTAATGCTGTTTTAAGGCTTCCCAAATTTCTGTGGGAGTCTTGCAAGCCATGTTCTCCAATTCTGACCACAAAGCATAATCCAGTGGATTGAGATCTGGACCCCCTGATGGCCAATCTTCTGCTGCTATAAAGCCAGGAATATTGACTCTGAGCCACTCCTGCGTGGTTTTAGCTTTGTGCGCAGGAGCAGAGTCCTGTTGCAAGATCCATCTACGTCCATTGAAAAGGGTATTGGTCAAACCCTTCACAACACCCTCTAACACATCTTTTTGGTAAACCTTTGCACCAGTTTTTACGCCCTTTTCACAGAAATGGAGGGATGTGACACCATGGTGGGAGACCCCCCACCAAACCATTACGGAATATTGAGGAAAACCCCAAAACTTCCACCCGGTGAAGTTCTCAGCAGTTAGAGATGTCTAGGCGGTCTTTGCAAAGAATTGTATAGGTATTATAAAGTTATTTAAAAACACGCAGGAAGTCGGTTTCTTAGTAATATGCAAAAAACATATCTTCTTCTATCAAAATTTAGAGGAACGGATGTTTTGATTTCACAATCCAAAGCGAGAATAGAGTTATAGGGGGTTACCCATTTTTCAGTTTCAAGTAAAGTTTATTAAGTTTATTAATAAAACACACATAAAGCTATGATTTCGATGAAACCTTTATTTCATTATAATGCCTGGATCTTGCCAATATGTAGGACATATACAAAGTCAAATGATCGCCTATGGATTTGAAGTAGTTTTCGCCAAAATACGGCTTAATGACACCTCCAGACCATAATGTGCACCAAACTGTCACTTTTTCCGGATGCAGTGGCTTTTCTACAATCAGTTCTGGGTTCTCTAAGCCACCACCGAGTGAGAAATGAGTTTCATCGCTAATGAAAATATTGTTTGATTGAAAGCCCACGTTTGAATCACCACTTTTGTAGAAAGCTTCAACTTTTTTTACGCATTCTTCGGTTGTTAAACGTTCCATATTCGTAAATGGCAAACATTTGACTAAATAAATAACACTTTAGATGACAGGTATTTAACAGCTGACAGCCTTGCCAGATTGGCGGTTTTGAAACCGTTTCTTAGCCTTAATCAGAACAGAAATCTATTTTCGAAATGTAAACAAATAACTGGATATATTTTTTGAGTTTTCGATTTTTTCTCAAATATTCACAACCAATTTAATAGGCTTTTAGGTTTTTTGAATTTAAATTTTGTTAAGTAATGAAAATCAATATGGTTATATATAGCTTTAAATTGAAAACAAATCAAAGTTATTTTTCGTTTAAATTGTATTTCAATTGTGGTCCTTGAGTCCCTGCAAAATTTTCTCATTCTAATATTGGTCAATAAGATGTGGAACCTACCCACAGATGTCGTCTCTAACAAAAACTATTTATCTTATTTTTTTATTTTTATTTTTTTTTAAAGGAAATCTGTTAAAATGTTATGCTATTTCTTTCATTCGATTTTGAGTTATAATGCTTTAAGCGATGCTGTTTTTGCTTTTTCATATACAGAAGAATTTCGTGTGTTGACTAGACATTGTTTTTTGAGAGCCTTTTTAAATCCAGCATTGGCTTCAAAATAGTTGGCCGCCATTGGTCGATGCTAATTTTGTACAGTCGTCCATGGCGGTTAACGCAGTGTAAGTCCGAAAGCTTGATTAAACCAAAAGCCAGTAAAAAATCACATTGATTAGTTCTCGATAATCGGAAAACGAAGTTGCAAGAAATAGCTTACATTCTAAAAATGTCGAAAGGCGGCCTATTCTCTGTTTTGCATGAAAATTTGGGAACCAGGAAAGTGTTTTCCAAGTGGGCACCGCGTTTGCTAACAGAGGAAGAGTGGATATGAATTAATGTGTTACTGATATGTGTACGTTACTATTTAGGGCAGCTTAAACTCAATAAAAAGTTTTGTTGCAGTACATATATACATTACGGATGAAAGACGGGTCCACCACTACGCTCCAGAGACGAATCTGAAGTCTGCCAGCAAAGTTATGACCACGCTATTCTGCGATCGAATTCTATTAGAGAAAGGAGGAATGGTGAAAAGCGAATGATATAAGGCAGTTTTGGAACATTTGAATAAAAAAAATTGAGAAAAAAACATCTTCAAATCGTGATGAAAAAAGTAGTCTCCAACCGAGATAAATCAACGAGAAACACTTTAAGAGACTTTTTGTTTGTCGAAACATAACTATACTTTGTTATCATTTACCACCATATTTTTGCTGATTCCTTCTCAATTGTTGAGAAGACTGTAGCAACCTCTCGAAATTTTGTTACAATAACGTCTATATCATCGGCACACATGGATGCCGAGTGAGAACTACAGACGTATACATTTTGGTCAATATCAGATAATATAATAGGGTGCTATGGTGTGACAACATTTCGAGCGTGGATAACGGAAGCAATTGCTTCAATTTATATCATTGGAAAAAATATTAATAAATGCGATTTTTCCACAGGAAAAATAAGATAAGCCTGCTGAATATTGCGTAAAAAGGTGAAATAGTTCTTTTTTTGGCACGTGTGGACCGTTTTTGACGTTGCCTTGCCTTGCATAAATATTAAGTGCCAGAGATGGAAATATTGGTCCAGTATAAAAAATTTTAGTTGTACAAGAACTAAACAAACCTTTGGAAAAATTAGACTTTCTCTATATTTGCCTAAACTTGATACGATAGTTAAAAACAATATACGAAAGAAATTGATTGCTACGGGAAGATAATATTCCAGTTAATATATACTTTTAAAAGCACCACTTATTTCAGCGAATAGTTCACAAAAAAACCAAACAAAATTCATGTATTCCAAATACGTCATTTGGCACGAAACAAAATGCTTTAAAGACATCATTTACCAGACTATTTGATAATATTTATAGTGGCGAAATTCTTTGAATTGAGTTCCGAATTGTTGGCTTATTGACCTTGGTTTCCAGGCCTGGCATCCAGAAACTACTACTTTTTTTCGTAAATTTCTAGATTGTACTCCAAAGAATAGATTTGGATTAAATGAGGAAAACTAAAACCCATTTCGAGGGTGTAGACCAAACCACTGAAAATAACGCTTATTTCAAAATTAGATTTATTCCTTCAATGCGCACATTTTTTGCCTCTGGACCAATTTCGGCCAATGTCTTACACCTGCTGTTCATCGCACAGAGGACTTTACACTGATCCATCGCGGATTAAGTGGGCATATCGAAAAGCCCCGTAATTCACATTATGTGTCGACGTAGCTCGTTTTCCTCAGAGAGATATGGTATTTTTTAAAAGTTTTTTTCAAAAGCAAAACTTTGAATTATGCCAGTCCCCTTAACAAGTATATGAGCTTGGCTGTTTCTTTCCCCATCTATTTAATGTTACGATATGATACTTTCAACCAATTTTAGTCTATTCATATCTTGTTCTTTGTTTTTAATATTATCCCGACGTTTTCACAAAACTTAACTTTAAATTTACATATTCTGTTTCATTTTGTTTTTTATACCACCAGAAGATAATGTTGATTCTTTATAGTAGTCTTGTTCAGTGTATATTAATCTTTTAAATATTAAAAACTAGCCGACCTAATGAAAACCGCTCAAAAACGTTAGGAAAAAGGTTCTTTATTTTTCATCATAATCACCTTTTAACTCGATACACTTGTTTATAGTAAGAATTGTCAAACTCCTTAAAATAGCCATCAATCGTAGACTCCATCTCTTCATTGCTGGCCAGTCTTTTACCACTGAACCATTTTTTCAAGTTTATAAATGAAAAATTGTCCGAGGGAGCTAAATCTAACGAATAAGGTACGTGATGAAGAAATTCAAACTTTAATTCATTTAACTTGGCCATCACAATAGTGGATGTGTGAACTGGAGCATTGTCTTCTTAACCAAAAGCGACATTTTTCCACAATTTCGTCACCCAAACGCTGCACTAAAAGAAACATAACCGTCTTCTTTGGACTCGATTCTCCAATTCTGGTTCACTGCTATGTCTGTTCCTTTGTCTCAGTCGTGAAGTGGTGGGCTCATGTCTCATCCATGGTTATAAATCGTAGTAAAAATTCGACTCTATTGCGGTGAAACATCGCCAAACACTCTACTGAAACATCTTCAGGGCACTGTTTTTGCTCTATTGAAAGTTAACACGGCACCCATCTTCAAATTTTCGGTCAATATGGGATGTATAAAAATTTTTGAAATGCCCGTCATTTCAGATAGCTCACGCATTTTCAGCCGACGATCATCCAATACCATTTTACGGATTTTCTTAACCGTGTCTGGCGTGAACACCTCAATTGGTTAACCACTACGACTTCCATCTTGGCAGCTCGTACGGCCTCGTTTAAACTCTGCTACTTAATATTTTACAGTTGTAAACGAAGGACCAGACTCCGAAAAAGTAGAATTTAGCTCTGCTTTAATATTGATTGGATAGCGACCTTGAAATATTGAATTACATAGCGGTGACCAATTTTTTCCGCGTTTACTTACAAATTCACTGAGATCGTTTACTTTTGATAGCACAAAAATTTAAAAATACTAAACAACGTGGCGGCCTTGGCAGGATATAGGTTGGCCTTTTAGAAAATCTCTTCTATTTTTACACATGATATTCCGGCTTAAATTGACTTTCTAGTGAAAATGGATATTTTACAGTAAAGGGTGTCCCAACAAGAACGCAAGATTTAAATTTGGCGCCATTCGAAGTGTCATTGTTTGATATTTGAACAATTGTTATTGTTTGTTAGTAGAAGGTACGAGGTTAGTAAAAATGGAGCGCTTTCCGAATGAACAACACATTCTCATTGTGAAATTGTTTCACCAAAATGGTGAAAGTTTTGCGGCTACAGTTCGCAAATTGCGATCAATTTGGGGTCACAATAATGCTCCAAAAAGGGTCTGCTAGTGATGTAAAGACAACAACACGCCTTCGACCAGGTCGATCGACCGAAAATGTCGCAGCTGTACGTGATGATGTCGCTCAAACTCCATCCACCTCAATTCGACACCGAGCTCAGCAAATTGGTGTCTCCAAATCCACTATGCAGCAATTCAATTCAATTGCTGCATCAGTCATTTAAATCTTGTGTTGTTGTTGGGACACCCTTTATTTTTCAATACCCAAAGCCACATATAGAGTGGACCCGTAGAAAATTGGGATGATAACATTAAAAAAATTGTTGAAAAATTCGGAAACTGACAATATTTCCAGAGATGAGTTAAGTACTGCATTCAAGCTTAACCAGCCTATGACAATATGATATTTTTGTGCCAAGTTTCAGTAGCTATAGTGATGCGATTCTTATCGTGCTTTCTGAAATTAATGTAGATTTTTACTACGATTACGAATATACATATGTAGTAGTTTGTGGGGTCCTAGATAAGTAAAACGGAATGACAAAATGAATGTACGGTTCGCTCGCCCTGTGGTATTTGATGTAAAATGACATCGAATTGTTAAGGTAACGTTAGGCTGATCTATCACTCTTGAAGGAAGCTATGTAGACGAAGAAAGCCAAATTTCGCAAGATTTTCCTCCCTCCGTTCGGGGGCTTTTTAAAGGATATGCTAATAAGATTTGTTGTCAGTGACAGAGAGGCAAAAAATAAAATGTGTGGGCTTTATAAATGATATGCCGTATGTGCACTTTTACAACCTCCTTTCCAATCTTAACCTATTATAGCATATGATTATCATTCGCACGATCGCGGGTTCAATCCTCGATACTGTCATCTATCATTACTTGAGCGGTACGTCGATGTGTCTGACGTACACTTTAAGTAGTCGAGTAATTAACAAGCCTAGTAAATGCTTCCCAAACCGTGACTTTCGGAATCGTCCTTAAACTGTACATCCCACTGAGTGAGTCTAAAAATACAGGGTGGGCCAAATAAGACCTATTGTGTAAAACGAATAGCGTGTTGTAGTCGTTGTATGAATTTTGTATGGGTACATCTTACGATCGAACTTTAAAATTCTACGCAATGTCGTTCTGAAAATGCCCAATTGGCTGGAACGGCGAGTTGAGACAGATGGATCATCTGCAACACTCTGCCGCACAGTTTCCACGTTGTCTTCAGTGCGAATATTTCGATGGGCACCTCGTCCAGGACGGTCAGCCACTGAACCCAATTCCTCAAAACGACCGTCCAAACTCTTAATCATGAAGGCTGTGGGGGCTGATCTGGAATTAAAATGTTGCCGATATTTACGCTGCGTTAAAACAATTGATCGTTGACAAGAATAGAGAAACTCGATAATTTTAACGCGTTGTGTTGTACTGTAGGGTTCCATAATAAATTTCCAACAATTCAATTATAACCTACAAAAAAAGAAAAATAAATATGTCAAAAAATAAAAAAGTTATTTGTGCTTAACATTAGTAGGTCTTATTTCGCCCAAGTTCACTGAACGCGAGAAGCTCTCCCTGATTCATGTAATGCAAGGAAATTTTGTTTTTTTTTATCAGTGACAAAATGTTTTACGTCAAATTTCTTAATGAAACTAAACCTAGAATTAAGAACATTGACCACAAAATGCGGTCTGTTCAGAATGAAACACAAATTCGCTTAAAGGAATAAAACTTTTCTGTTTAAATAAAATTGTAATTAAAATATTAAATATGTTGTACACGGACTGCCGGTAGGGGGAAAGTGTCTTCTGAGAGCGTTGCAGTTATGCTTTTGGGGAGCTGTAATTTCTAATTTAGAGTGGACTGCATGTAGCCTTACGGGGGCGAGGAGTTTACGGCGTTAAAGTGACGTTGATTGACGATGCGGATGAGGAGACGTTGCGCCTACAAGCTTTTGGTGACAGCTTCAGACGATTTCTGATGAGAGTTATTGTGGAGTGATTTTTTCCACTCCAGCGCAAAAGGTTGAAGGTAGGAAAATTTCTCGCTCCGAGAGTAATTGGAGACGAAAAAAAAAACAACTTAAATTAGTGGGAATTCAAATTAAGTTTAATTGGGTGTAGCTCACCGTTCGGGTTGTAAATTATAAGTAAGTCTTTATATCCGTGGCACTTAAAACATAATATCGGTTTTAACATTTTCTTCAAAATTAGTTTTGGAATTCACAATAGTAACATTAGCAGAGTTATGTTAGCAATTAGAATTATAGCAAAAAATTCACAATAAATAGTGCATACAATTTAGAAGAAGGCTAAATTTAATTTAATTAAATTAAATTTGCAACGGAAATAACTTTTACGTAATATTCAAAAAATGTTGAAATTCATTTTGTTTTTTTTTTTTAATAAAAATATATTAAATCTAGTATAAGCAAACTGATGATTATTGTCTACACCATTGGATTTAGACATATGTATCCAAAAAAAAAAAAACGTTTTTACGTAAAAAACAGTTTACAAGAACCAAATTTACTTTTTTTTTTTTTTGAATTCTGGATTTATTACAATCTGTCCTTGGACATTCATTAATATTTACATTGGCCTACATACTACTTAGTATATACTAAAATTTTTTTTTATTCGGGAACACTTGCTTGAGTGTCCCTACTGCTATATTCGTCCTGAGTAGCCATGTTCTGTGTGGTTCTCCTCCTTAGTCTGGTAAATAATGGTGTTTCGCTCATCAGATTGGACGCCAGCTGTTCCGAATCAGCTGTGGAATACGATTCATGTATCTAGCGGAGTATTTTTGGACTTCTTCCTTAATGAAGGGCGTTTTCAATTCTCTATGCAATTGTTTGTTCGAGAAGTATCTGGGTGCACCGGTAATGGTTCGCAGTACTTTGGATTGAAAGCGTTGCAATATTTCAAGGTTGGAGCTTGCTGCAGTCCCCCATAACTGGATTTCATATGTCCATACGGGCTTTAAGACGCATTTATAGATTTTGAATTTGTTATCTAGGGATAATTTGGATTTGCCATTCAAAAGCCAATTTAAGGGTCTTAGTTTGAGCCCCAAGGCCAGTCTTTTTGTAAATATATGTATGATTTCTCCAAGTCAGTGTTCTGTCCAAATAAATGCCTAGATACTTTGCATCATTTGCTTGAGGTATTTCAACATTATTATTAGACACGGGAAGGCAACATCCTCTCCGAAGTGTAAACGTTACCTGAACCGATTTCGTTTCGTTTGCCTTTATTTATTCCATTTCTGCAGCCATTTTGTTATGGTATCGAGATGTTTGTGCAATTTTCTAGATGTTTGATCCGGGTTGACGGCAGTGGCAAGAACAGCTGTATCGTCTGCAAACGTTCCGATAAGAGTCCCTTCTTCTGTGGGTAGATCCGAAGTGAAAATCAGATATAAGGTAGAACCCATAATGCTGCCCTGAGGTACTCCCGCATGCGATTTAAGCATGTCCGACATGTCTTTGCCGTGTTTAACAAAAAAGGTTCGTTCAGATAAATTAGATTTCAGAAAAATGAAGAAGTTCGTGGGTAACATTTTCCTCAATTTGAATAATAAACCTTCGTACCATACCCTATCAAAGGCTTGTGAAATGTCCAGAAATGCCGCATTGCAATACTTTTTCGTGTCGAAAGATTTATTTATCAGTTCAACTAATGTATGAACCTGTTCAATCGTCCCATGTCCCTGTCTAAAACCAAATTGGTGATCAGGTATTAGTTTTTTTTTTGACTCTATTATTGGGTTTAATCTTCGGAGAAATAAAATTTCGAGGACTTTTGATGGTATAGGTAGGAGGCTTACGGGCCTATAAGAGGAGGTTTCTTCACGTGGTTTTCCTGGTTTTCGTATCGTTTTCACCTGAGATATTTTCCATTGTGGCGGAATGTACAACTTTAAAATGATTGCATTGTATAGGTATATTCTTGTTAGAAGCTGTAAGCCTTCCTGAGGCAATTCTTTTAAGACTTTAGCAGTGATCAAGTCGTATCCCGGAGCTTTTCGGTCTTTTAAATCAGCAACTATATTTTTAACTTCACAGGTGGTAATTTGTGTAATAGGCAAGTCCATCTGGTAATCTCCATTTAGAAAGTTGTGCAGCTCATTTAAAAAAGTGTCATTAGCATGTTGTTCATTAGTTACGAACACTTTCTCCTTTTTAGTAATGCTGGCCGAACTTATTTATACGATCCAAGTTTCTTTACAGATTTCTTTATAATTACTCTGTTTAGACCCACTGTTCATTGATTGTTGACTGATTTTCATTCAAGTCATTGTTATTCATTGTCTCCTTAATGTATTCTACCTTTTTGGTTTTAGCCCTTTTTCGTCCTCTTCTCTCGACATGTTTATTTCCCCATACGGACCGTAGACTCCATATAATGTTTGTGCCAGTGTGGAATCTGTTAAATGTGATTATCACTAATTTCCATTGTATTTTTTATTTATCTGATTTATTTATGTCTTCTGCCTGCCCGCCTGCTTGCCTGGCTAAGAAGGCCAACCACATTTGGGTCCAGTGACGTGCCTCTCTCTCTCTGTCTCCCGGCTTTAACGATAATTGTGCGTTTCATTGCACGCAATTAAATGAGTCGAGTTCCTCCATCACCAGCTACCAGAAGATACATTTTAAAGTGTCGAACGATGTTTTGTACCTGTTGTCTCGCTGGACGTTGGTTTCAAATTAAGGTTTCTTATCACGTTTCCATGAATTGTTCATATCCGTGTATTGACATTGTGAGTTAATGGATGGATGGAATGGAAGGAAGGAAGTGTAGAGTGATTAAGAAAGAAGAAGAATAGATGTGACTCATTAAAAACAATGATTTGAGTGATTCGAATTATATTGAATTCCAAGTGAAATTTAGAGGAAGGCAATGATGTTGTTTCAGGAGAGTATGTTTTGTCTGTGAAAACAAGATAAGGCGTATTAATTTGTCTTTGTTTCAAAAATATTATTCCCCGGAAACGTAGTTTAGAAATGCAATCAAATTGGCTCAAAATAAAATATTTACAAGAAAATAGGAAAAATGTTTAGTTGTGTGAAGTTTTGTTAACATCAGATGATCTCATTCATCGGGAAAGAACAAGAAGCCATAGTTCAATTTCGTCCACATTTTACGTTGTAATGGATACTGAGACTTGCTAATCTGCATGCAGCTATTGTAAACCATCGAACCATCCAATATGATATTATAGTTTGGCCAAATTTTTGGCAGCCAGAGGACCATTAGTTGAATTAAGCCTCAAATGAAGGCTATAGACATATTGATTCGTCTTAAATTTGATCGAAATCAGATCATCTACAAGCAGTTATAGTGTAACTAAAGAGAGATACAGCGAGATAAGCTTCGATTCTATTCCAGTTCCTCCATTTTTCGGTTTCAAAAGTAAAGATAAATAAAACGCACATAAAGCTATAATTTCGATGAAACTTATTTTATTATAATGCTTGGACCGACCTTGCCATTCACGAAATACAATGTCATTTTAATGACCACCTCTGGATTGATTGCAACACGGTAATTTTCGACCACATTTTCGCATATGTCGGGCGGCATCTCGGCGATAACTTGACGAATGTTGGTTTTCAAATGCTCCAACGTTTAGGGATTATTTGCGCAAACACGGTTTTTTACGTGGCCCCACAAAAAGTCAAACGGCGTCAAGTTGCATGATCTTGATGGCCAACTGCCGTCATTAAAACGTGAAATTTTGCTTTCAGAAAACTTCTCGTGCAATAAAGATAAAAATCGGTCATGTTGTGTGGCTCGTGACACCGTCTTGTTGAAACCCCATATCGTACGGTTCATAATCTTCAATTGCAGGCTAAAAAAAGGCGGTTATCTTACGGCCATAGCGCTCTGAACTGACGGTAATGGTCTCTTCAGTGTCACTTTCGAAACAATACGGCCGAATGACACCTCCAGATCATAATGCGCACCAAACAGTCACTTTTTCCGCATGCAATGGCTTTTCAGCAATCATTTCTGGGTTCTTCGAGCCCCACATGCGACTATTTTGCTTATAGACGTAACCACCGAGTGAGAAATGAACTTGATCGCTGAAGAAAATTTTGTTTGAAAAATCAGCATTGAAAGCCTGTTGCCGTAGCATCCAATCAGCATATCTACAGTGTTGTGAATGATCAGCTGGCTTTAGTTGTCGCGTGAGTTGGATTCTATATGGAAGGTGATGCAAATCCAAATGGAAAATACGCTATAATGAGCCGCAAGATAGGTCCAATTGCTGAGAACGCTGTGGAATCAACAAATTCGGAATATCCGCTACACTTTCATTTGTGTGAAAGCGATATTTTCGGCAGATGGAGAATCGTACATTGCGATAATGCACAGACCTGACCACATCTGTAACGCTTAAAGTCTGTTCAAATTTCTTTATAATCTTGCCAGTTCCTTGCACAGTAGGTCGATTGTGACGGCCATAACCATCCCATAATGCACGAAAAGTGCCCACGTTTGAATCACCACTTTTGTAGTAACTTTTAACTATTCTTACGTGTTCTTCGGTTGTTAAACGTTCAATATTCGTAAGTGGCATACCTTTCACTAAACAAATAACACTTCAAATGATAGGTATTTAACAGATGACAGCCTTGTCAGACCGGTAGTTTTGAAACTACTGAATGGATATCCCTATACAATCATGTTAATAAGTACAAATTTTGGTCAGTATGAAATCACCTGTCAGGGCGATATCAGGTTGGTATTTTGAGCTTCATTATAAGTCAGAGATGGGCTAAGAAAGCCTAGTTCTTCCAACGGAGTTTTGTTCACCCTCTTCTACGCCCCCTATTAAGGTCGTTGTCGAAAACTGTTTGCTGTGGAGCATTTGGCACCATCCGAACAAAATGACCCAAACAACGCAGTCTCTCTACTTTAATACGCTTGACCACATCGATGTCCGTATATAGTCAATGCAAATGTCAATGTCAATGTCAATGCAATGTCAAGAATATCACACTGATTTCAAGTAGGATTGGCGTTTACTAGAAATAATCTTATGTATACAGAAGGTCACATTTTCGAGAAGGGCCGGAACAGCTGCCGCGCGACGAACAATACGATCATTGATGCCGCCGCGCGACGAATCTGACTCTACCTAAACTAAAACGGCTGTAGAATCGAAAATACTGGGTATATCCTTTAATTTGACAGCATATTCTTAAAAGCGTGTACTTTCGAAATATGAAAAACAATCAACTTTCTTTTTTTTTTTTTTAAATTCTAGACCGCCGGGACCCCTTAAGCTTATCACCCACTTTAAGCGAAAATAAGAATATATAATTTTTGCGTGATTTCTCTAGGAGATGATGCGATTCTTGTGTCGGTTGCATCCTTGAATTGATGTCATGGTGATGTCATGCAAATTCACTGATGGGAAAGAGGCAACTTACCTGAGAGCTTATACAGCTTATGATTCATGCGACGCCGATATTCTCAGGACTATTTTCCTCTCGAAGACTCGCAGTACTAATTCATCCACTTGTGTGTATAATCCAGGACTCTGCGCCATACAACAAAATAGGATTTTATGTTGGTCGCTTTCATATTTCTAGAACGTATGATTCGCAGGAATAACAAACTTGCACATGCCTTTATACAATGTTTATGTCAAATAAGACTTTTGAATCTATTTAGTCGGCGAAAAGGTGGTGTGCTTCGATTTTTTTTTTTTTTTTTTGGGTTTTCTTCAAGATTTACCGTAGTGTAAATATCTGGTTATAATTTCGCACATGTAAGTCTACTACTGACCAATCCGGTAAGATAGAATAGGCTTCTATCTTCCACGTCTGATACTGAGTATAAGATGTACGCACTTTTTAAATACAACATTTTAAGAACACTTCTTCTTAATTTTATTCATCGAATATGCTTTCGTTGCCTAAATAGGTTTTGCTTAACTATCCCTATCAGGTAGGTCTTAGCATCTGCAGCTTTTGTTATTCTTAAGCCGTGACACTGCTGTTGGTGACTTCTCTTTCTCCCGCTCATGGACAATCTATGTTCATGGCGATAATTGGCGTGACTTTTTCAAATCTGTACTGAAGCACAAATGTTTTCTCCGTAATTGCTGCACAATCTGTGTATCTTTGCCCAAATTTCTAACGTTGTGCTTATAGGAGCGGAGCCCTGCTATACTTTTTGCCTTTAGTATAATTTTTGGCTTTGTGCTCTATCACTCTGCCTTTTCGCACCGTCGATCACCTGCTCTTTCCCTAACCATTTCTTCTGTTTAAAAAGGAAATCTGCATCTCTTTTTGTCTTTCAACTGTGTGTATGCAGTGATCTTTTCTCGAGCGCTATGCGATTTTCTCGACCGTATGAGAAGTAGTTTGAGTGCGGTTTTTCATAGTCAGGTATGAGTTTTACAGCAGGTGCTTCCAAACGTCCAGTACATTCGCACATTTGTTCTGTCGGGAACAACAGGATAAGGAACATTTTGTCGTATTATAGTAATTGAGAAAGTTTGTTTGAATAGGCTGTGTTAGCTTAGTTAGGTTTAGTTTTTGTGTTCTTATTTGTGAAGGGGTTTCTTTGCAACTGTTTAGTGTTTCAAATATTTGTTATTGTCACAAATCACACACTTGCACATGAAACCAGAAGCACCCCTACCGCGTATTGCCAGAAAGTTCCAAGTTCCCTTGAGATTATCTTTGTGTTGGAAGCTGCTTTCCATTACAACCACATCCCTTTCCGTCGATAAAAATAAGTAGACTGAACACATTACCCGAAGTGTTGCTACGCAGACTGAATTTACTAACAGGAGCTTTTTTTAATTCTAAGACTAAAACTTCTCAGAAAAATAATAATATCGAGGGGAAGACAGCTACCATATTCATTCAGAATATAGAAACATTTCACCTGAATGTGTACTGCGCCTATACGACCACTTACAGGTCTAAATCACAAGACAAGGTGCTCATAAGGGGTCCCGGTGGTCTAGAGCTCGAAAATTTAGGGTATTTTCAGGATTTTTTTTTTTACAATAGAAAAAAAAATGAAAAACGATATTTAAATTTTTTAGGCTTTTTATTTAACTTCTTTTACATACAGAAATGAAAAAAAAAACAATTTTTTAATTTTAATAATTTTAAAAATGGCGCTGAAGTTAACCCCTCCCGAAAAATTGGACCTAGACAGTGTTGTCCATTTTGGCTCTTCTATTTATCTGAAACACAAAAACCAAAAAAAAAAATTATTAACGAATATGACTGTGGCTATGTGTCGTACTAGAATAAAAAAAATTGACAAAATTTCACGGTTTTGAATTTGACACTTTTTTCAGTTTTTTAATCTAAAAATACGAAATAATTGAAATTATAATATGATTCTAGTACGGACGATAGCTATAGATGTTGTGAACACCATATTAAAATTTCAGACGATTCGGTTGAATAGTTTATTTTTCGACAACACCAGGCCAAAGAAAGTAGTTTTGAGATAATTGAGTTTAAAGTTTTGAGAGTGGATATTTCACTGTCTGGAGGCGTCATTGGGTTGTATTTTTTCGAAAACTACCTCAAATGGATCTATTGCTGCAGTCCATCACAATCTTTGAACTTCAATAGCTTTTGCAATGTCAAGAATATCGCACTGAATTCAATGATATAATAACTGAAAGTAGGATTGGCATTTACTAGAAATAATCTTATGTATACAAAAGGTCACATTTTTGAGAAGGATCAGAACAGCTGCCGCGCGTCAAACAATACGATCATTGATGCCGCCGCGTGACGAATCTGACTCTACCTAAACTAAAACGGCTGTAGAATCTAAAGTACTGGGTGTATCCTTTAAAAAATTTGACAGCATATTCTTAAAAACGTATACTTTCGAAATATCAAAAATAAATCTATTTTTTGAAAAATCTAGACCACCGGGACCCCTTAAGCTTATCACCCACTTTAAGCAAAAATAAGAATATATGATTTTTTGCGAGATTTCTCTAGGAGATGATGCGGTTCTTGTGTTCGTTGCGTCTTTGAACTGACGGCGGTGATGTTAGGTTTATGCGTGTCATGCAAATTCCCTAATGGGAAAGAGGCAACTTCCCTGAGAGAGCCCATGTATTCGAGTTGCATTTTTGTAAATCATATTGGTTGTATCGTTTGCAGGATTTCGTCTATATTTGGAGGTTTCTGGTTGTTTCTTTTTATTTTCGTTTTAGTATATTGCTATCCATTTAGTGGTTCAAAAACCGCCCGCCTGGCAAGGCTGTCAGCTGTTAAATACCCGCCAACTGAAGTGCCATTTGTTTTAGGGAAAGGTTTTCGATTTATGAATATGAATCGTTTAACAAACGAAGAACGCGTAAAAATAGTTAAAACTTTTAACAAAAGGGGTGATTTACACGTGAACTTTCAATCGAACAAAATTTTCTTCAGCGATGAAGCTTATTTTCCACTCGATGGTTACGTCAGCAAGCATTCTTATCGCATATTGGGCTTTTAGAACCCAGAAATGATTGTGGAAAAGCTTTTGCATCCGGAAAAAGTGACTGCTTGGTGCTTATTATGATCTGGAGGCGTCATTGGGTTGTTTTTTTTTTCGAAAACTATCTCAAATGGATCCATGGCTGCAATTCAGTACAGAGGCGACCATTTAAATTGCATTTTATATGTCGTACATAAGGCAAAGTCCAAACATTATATGTATAATAAAATCAAAGTTTTATCGAAGTCATTGTTTTATGTGTGTTTTATTTAAATTTACTTGAAAACGAAAAATGGATAACCCTATAATAATTTTTACTGAAGATGAGGGGTGTTTAAGCCCGAACTAAGAAAAATCAGAGTTTTAATCGGAATTTTTGTTCCACATCCGTCGACTTGTAATATAATATCTCTTGTTACTTTCTTATATGAAATATATCCTATCACTGTGTTGTAATATCTGTTGTCAATATCTCTTGCCAAAAGCTTTCTCTCTCATTCTACCTGTGAGAATTGCTCCACAGCTCTGACTTGCAAGGCCTATTACAATTTAGTCTTAACTGTCTTCTTATCCAACCTCAGTGAAACAAAGTCGAGTCTCTCATGCTGAAGATCACCTCAAGAAAAAATATTAAATCCCCAAAGTTGTCTGTTCCATCAGAAATATGGGTTATGTCCCGTGTATTGTAGCACAAGCAATGCCCTTTACTAATTCCTTTCCTCTCCTCATTTTAAGCCTTTGGGAGAATATCTGTTACCACACTATTCTCCCACATAAAAAGGGCCTATGCGATCCCTTATCCGTACTTGATCCACTAGACTTTTGTAAAAGTCGAGATCTTACCTACTTACGTCATACTCATTGGTGCTGTCATGTCTTTTAGCTTACTCGAATTTGTGTCCTTATCAGTTTCACTGCCATAAGAAAATTGAGATTCAGTAACAGAACTTACTTACTTATCTAAGAGGCATTGGTGCTAGGCGTATCATTTTACCTTACTCGAAGTAGTCGCCTTTTCAATTTAGCCATCATCAGATTATACTACTAGAGAATGCCTATTCGAAGATCGAATTTTCTGCG
>JAHXMU010000351.1:1020130-1090673 GCA_019455685.1 Philornis downsi | reverse complement strand
AAACGCTCCAAATGAAAAGCTTGATAACGCTATCTCTCAATGCTGAGCGCGCAGTAATTCCCAAATTGTTGCATTATACCAAAAAATACCAGGGGCGCAGAACTACAGCAGGAGGTACATTTTTTCATTAAAGTTTCTTCAGAACGCTACGAATCCTAAATAAACGCTCCAAATGAAAAGCTTGATAACGCTATCTCTCACTGCTGAGTGCGCAGTAGTTCCGAAATTGTTGCATTATACCAATACATACCAGAGGCGCAGAACTACAGAAGCAGCTATATTTTTTCAATGACGTTTTTCCAGAACGCTATAAATCCTAAATAACTGCTCCAAATAAAAGGCTTGAAAACGAAGTTTTTCAATGCTGAGTGAGCAGTAATTCCGCAATTGCTATAAACATGATGGGCGCAGAATTACAGCAGGATGAATATTTATTTATACACTGACATTTCTTCAGAACGCTACAAATTAATCCTAAATAAAGGCTCCAAATAAAAAGCTTGAAAGCTGTCTTTCAATGCTGAGTGAGCAGGGATTCCGTAATTGTTGCATTACTCCAATAAATACCAGGGGCGAAGAACCACAGCAAGAGGTGTATTTTTGCACTGACGTTTTTTCAGAACGCTACAAATCTTAAATAAACGCTTCAAATAAAATGTTTGAAAACGGTATATTTTTTCACTGGTGTTTTTCAGAACGCTGTAAATCCTAAATAAATGCAATAGAAGCATTAAGTCTCTTGCCAGCTACATATCAATGTTCCAATTTGTCCTATTCTGCATAACAGTTCTTGAGGACTTCGCAGTTTTAGCACCGCTTTTCTGTTCTTTCCGTCGCAGTTCCTAGATTTTGGCCACCGCATCTTTTAATTTGAGTAGCAATAGCAATAGTTTAGATTCAGTGTGAAGCTAGTTGCGTCTTCATTGGTTCATACTGGCCAATAAGCATTTTTTGTTAAAAATGCGTAACATAGTTAAGAGTCTGATGGCAAGAAGAAGCTTACGTTATGATTTCAAGAAAAATGGGTGGGAAATTAAATAGTCTGCTCTAAAATCAATATATAATCGAAGCCTCTATGAGAACCCTCGAATTCTAATCGCAAAAAGGAGCTATATTCATTATCACTAGGGAATAGTAAAATAGATGAGGATAAAAAAGAAGTTTTGAAACCACTTTGCTAGGGTTAGAATAATATGAAAACATAATACGAGCATAACCAAAATATGAACAATTTCAAATGTCAGCTGTGTGGTCCCAAAAGTGGACCTTAATTTCTGATTACCGAGGAAAAATCAGGAAGCTACTGCGATGGGGTTGATACAACAAACCAAGTATTGGGGAGATAGTTGATATTGATATAAAAAATGCCAAGTGAATTTTTCAATGAAACAAATGTCTGTTCGCGATAAAAGAGCGATTGTTCTTCATAATCCATATGAAAAACATTAAATTGCAAAACGGAGGTTATAGAATAATTTGTTGTTGCTATGAAAGTCTTGGGATTAGTGGGAATTAGCAGGTAGAGAAATTACCAGGAAAGTTAAGGAATTCGTCAAATTTCATATGAAAACTCTCCAACTATTTGGGAAACTGTGCATCGCACACAACTTGTGATCATGATAGTTTGAGAAACCCATATGTTCAATTTTGGACATTCTTAGAAAGTTTTGGCATCATAATTTTCTTATGCAGAAGTCGGTGCTCGAAGTGTTGCCCATCAAAAATGCTGTATTTTTGTCAAATTTTTTATTTTTTAACATAAAAATTTTCTGAAGATTTCAATTTTAAGAAAAATATGTTATTGTGTAGTACAGCCATCTTTAGCTCGAATAATAGCATCGAAGTCTTTGTCAAAGAAGTTTTCACACCCTGCACGAATGTGATGGTACTTTGCCCCATTCTCGGCGAAAAGCAAGGTTTAAGGTTTTGACCAGCTCATATTGTTTAGCTGATATTTTCGTCTTGAGAATAAACTGTGTTGAAAAATTCATTGAGTTTAAGTTTGGGGAATATGGCCGCCACTGTGAAGCTAAGAATTTTACTATATACCATCTACACCTCTGACATGCCGGTTCATTCACTAATCCATCCTCCTCAACTGAACTCCAACTTTCGCTGATGACATTGCATTCTTGAGTATTAGCACTTGCCCATTAATGGCTTCTAGACAACTGCAGTATCATATACATACATTAGAATCTTGGCTCGAAAAGTGGAAGATGAAAGTAAATGCCACTAAGACTGTACAAGTTACATTCTCTCTTAGACAGAACAATTGCCCAGGCCTCACTATTCACGGTAGTACCATACCCGTTCATAACCTTGTCAAATATTTGGGTATTCACCTTGATCGACGTCTCACCTGAAAAAAATCACATTGACTCAAAAATCATACAATTGAAATTAAAAATGGCTCAACTCCACTGGCATATTGGCTCCCAGTCTACTCTCAGTTTGGAAAATAAAATCACCATCTACAAAACCATATTGAAGCCAATATGGACATACGGCATCCAGTTGTGGGGAGCGGCATCGGCTTCTAACATAAATAAGCTACAGGGAAAACAATCAAGAATACTGCGCCAAATTTGTGGTGCCCCGTGGTATATTAGGAATGATAATATACACAAGGATTTAAATATTCCTTTTATTTCAGAGGAAATAAGAAAATTAAACAGGTCATATATATCGAAGTTGTCCTCCTACTCAAATCCACTAGCTCAAAACCTTCAACATTTTCCCGGTCATATACGGCTAAGGAGAAAGAACACGCTAGACTTGGTCCGGTGATACAAAGTTCGGCTCACCAAAAATAAGATCCGGCAATGGCAGGATACTTTAGTTTAAGATAGGATTAAGATTTGAATACTTATTGTACATTTCAAAAGAAAGATTCAATAAAGAAAATGAATGGAAAAAAAAGAATTATTTTTAATGGGCTTCACGGTTTTTTTGGGATGGTGCCGACTCTTGTTGTAACGACCATTTGTTTATATGCCAAAGTAGCAAAGCATCGTTGTTGATTTGGATTTAAATTTTCAGGCTAGACATCAATGAGCAAAGCATTCCCTTTTGCAGGGAGAGCAGTCTACAATTTTTCAGTTTTGTTCATTTCATATTTTGTGGGGCATCAATCGTAGTTATTTTTGTAATATTTCGCCAGACAAATTCAAATCTTTCGCTAATTGAACTGTACTTGGAATTTTGTAATCGGGCCTTCACTTTTCAAGCCATTTCTGACGTTGTTATTGTTTTGGATTGTAGCGAGTAGTTTTGCGATATGCAAATATTTTGATCGCACGTAAATGTCGTAGATCATTAACAACGGCTGGTTGCAATTTTCCAGCCAAATACAAGGCAATAACTCTGTCGCGTTCAAATTTCATTTTGATAAGTTTCTTCTGTAGGCTTGTAAACAATATAGAAGACTGACGCTTGTCAAAAAATTACGGTGCTGTCGTTAGCCGTTCAATTATGCCTGCAACCTGAAGTTGGTAACACTTCGGATGCCTGTCCGATAAATAACGGGTTATCCATTTATTGGTTTAACGACCGCCGATCTGGCAAGGCTGTAAAATACCTGTCATCTGAAGTGTTATTTATTTACGGAAAGGTTTGCCATTTACTAATATGGATCGTTTAACAACCGAAGAACGCCTAAAAATAGTTAAAACTTACTATAAAAGTGGTGACGTGACCATTATTCGTGCATTACGGGGTGATTATGGCCGTTATAATCGACCTACTGTGCAAGGAATTTATATAATTATGAAGAAATGTGAGGAGACTGAAAGCGTTTACGACCTGTGTATCATCGCATTGCCGAAAATATCGCTTCTGTCAATGAAAGTATGGCGAATAATCTGAATTTGTCGACTAGACGGTATGGCGTATTTTGCATTTGGATTTGCAACTCCATCCATATAGAGTCCAACTCACGCAACAATTAAATCCGGCTGACTACTGACAACGCTGTACATATTATGTTGATTCGTTGCTACAGCAACCGGCTTTCAATGCTGATTTTTCGAACACAATTTTCTTTAGCGTTGAAGCTCATTTCTCACTTGGTGGCTACGTCAACAAGCAAAATAGTCCCATGTGGAGTTCGGATAACTAGAGATAGAATAGAATAGAATAACCATTGCATCTGGAAAAAGTGACTGTTTGGTGAGCATTATGGTCTGGAGGAATCACTGGGCCGTATTTTTTCGAAAAGAATGCTGAAATGAACCATTATCTTCAATTCAGAACGCTATGACCGTATGATAAATTAATTTTTTTTTGGCCTACAATTGAGGATTATGATCTGGACGATATGTGGTTTCAACAAGACGGTGCCACGAACCACATAATACGATCGATTGTGGCTTTATTGCATAAGAAGTTTCCAGAGAGCATAATTATAGATTTTGGCGACGTCAATTAGCCACGAAGATCATGGAATTTTTTTTTTTTTGTACGTGTTTACGTGGATAATCGCCAAACGTTGGAGCATTTGAAAACCAACAGTCGTCAAGTTATTGCCGAGATACCACCCGAAATGTGCGAAAAATTGGTCGAAGCTACCCCAAAAGGATCCATTGCTGCAACCAATCCAGAGGCGGTCATTTAAATGACATTGTATTTCGTAATAATATATGTGGCAATAATATAATGGCAAGGTCCAAACACTATAATGAAATCAAGCCCTTATTCAAAGTCACCTAAATTACATGGTGTTAATATATGGTTACAAAAGGACAAATGTTATGAAATCATTACAAACTATGCAGAATAAAGCACTGAAAATAATTTACAATTTACCAAATTTTCATTCAACTATATCTTTGTATGTTAATGTTTGTAAATCCATATTGCCTATTTATGGACTTTATAAACATCAATTACTCTTGTATGTTCTTAAGAGTTTGAACAATTTTGGCTATCGTACCATTAGTTTTTCCCAGAACCAATCGTTTATGTATACAAGACATCAACAAAAGCTAAGAACACCTAGATGCGGATTAGAAACTACTAAACAACGTATTGAATACATGGGTAGTTTAGAGTACAACAATTTGCCTGCAAATATGAAAAGAATAAATAGAATATCACACTTCAAACGTGAACTAAAAAGTTTCCTTTTACAGAACCTTGAAACACTTCTTATGTAATAGCGGAATAATCTTAAAGGGTATTTAACGGATTCAAAACATGTATGTTTTGACATAATTTTTTATATACTACATGTTTTTTTGTTTCATACATAATCATACTTTAAATAATATATAAATTTGTAATTACTTTGTACATGTTTTTTGCCAACTTGCCTCTAACATGCCTTAAAGGCGCTGAGGTCATTTTAATCTGATATATATTTGTACAAGAATTAATAAATACAATAAAAATATAAAAGTTTAATCAAAATCATAGCTTCATGTGTGTTTTACTTAACTTTACTTTTGAAACCGAAAAATGGATGACCCGTTATATATTTAAATTATATTTAAATAGAGTTTGTTACAAAAGATTTTCGTTGACAACTTAAATTTCTTAAAGAAAATTAGTCATTGGCAACGTATAAATTGAACAATGATGAGTTAGTTGGCACTTTAATTTTTCACCTGTTTACTAGTAACATTTCTATATTAATACGTTTTACGTTGATTGGCTTCATTGGCAATAATGCATAATTCGTGGTTAATCTTTCGGAAAAGTTTCCACTTTTGATTCCGGATATATTTCAGGCAAAAATTATTCTTTTCTTTTCATCTTTTTGTATAAATTACAAAACTGATTAGATATTCAATGTAAAGTAATCCCGTGCCAGATGACGAACATCGTTGAAGCTACCGAATCCTTAGAATACAACCATCATCTGCAGAGCAATCAACATCAATAGCATATGCGCGGTATAATCCGTATTAGCTTCGCCTCGGCTTCGGTAACTTTTGTAAACAAAAGCCTCGCCTGGGGTGGTAAGGCGGCAGGGAGTACTGGTATAGTATAATTTATGTTGGTGTTGTATTTCCTTCCAACAGCAGAAAGAGATTAGCGCAGACAAATTATTTCCGGTAATTTGAGTTAACATGACACATGGCTTGAACGATGAAAGGACGAAAATGGATGAGCTACTATGAAACACGTGTGTAATATCCAATGAACAAATCTCAAATGTCTTATATACCGAGCTGCATCAGCTCCAATGAATTAAACTCTTTTGATGAGACAGCAATATTATGCGGCTGGTGGAAAGCATTGCATTGCTTCATGTCGCATTGTAGTGAGACGACACAGTGTCATTTGGGTTTAGAAAATAACGATGTATTATGAAGATATTTCTCGAATATGAGTGTAGTTTTGGGAAGTTTTGGAAATCTAAATCAAAAAGAATGTGTATTGCCGTATGATCTAAGTTAACTGGTCATTCAGAATTTAACTTTAAAATTACGGTTTCCACTTGGGCACCTTCTGTTGGCTACCATTTTGTGTCTGCATCTTATGCGCGATGACGTACGAATCGCGCTACGGTGTAAGAGTAACTCTTAATGGGGACCGTTATTTAGGGATGCTGAAAGAGGTTTTTTTACCCAGAACTGCGCCGAAAACGTATCCGTTTTGACAGCATTTGATTCCAGCACGATACAGCCGCTGCACACATAGCCAAATTGGTTATAGCGGAGTTCCAACGAAAATTGCCAAACAAATTAATATCCAGAAACTCCACTTTCTGATGGCCACCGATGTCGCCTGATCTGACAGCACCAGCCTTTTTTTAGGAGGTAATGTTAAGCAAGAAGCCTACAAAAGGTAACTAAGGAATTTGACTGAATTTGACAGTCCATTATAACAATAGTGGAGGCGATAGCGACTTAACCCTTTAGGCGGCGCTCTAATTGTGGATGTGGTTATTACAAACTATATTTTAAAAGATATTTCACAGAAAAAGCGAGTTATGCTGATATATTGTGAATGAGAACATAATGGTTTTGCCAACTTTATCTACCTTAAAATCAGATCCATGATATTTTTACAGAACTTTTGCCTCTTGTCTACAAGAGCCTCTTGCTGACACACACGCGATATTTTAATGAAATTTTCAATGACCGTTTTACAGAAATGCAGTGGTATTTCATTAATGCAGCGTCCAATTTCCTCTTTTAAGACTTGAGTCGTCGTCGGCTTATTCGCGTAAGCCATCGACTTCAAAAAACCCCACAGAAAAAAGTATAATGGTGTTAAATCGCACGATCTAGGCGCCCAATTCTGGTCTCCAAAACGCGAAATAACACGACCGGGAAATGACTGATGCAGCAATTGAATTTTTTCTCTGGCTGTATGACATGTGGCGCCGTCTTGTTGAAACCACATGCCCTCCACATTCATTTCTTCAATTCTAGGCACGAAAAAACTGGTTATCATTTCACGACACCGAACACCATTGACTGTTTGCGCTTGACATGCCTCATTTTTATAAAAAAAAAGGTCCAATGATTCCTCCAGCCCAAAATCCACACCACACAGTGACGCGTTGAGGATGCATTTGCTTCTCGTGAATCACTCGAGGATTTTCCTCACCGCAAATGCGACAATTCTGCCTATTGACGAAGCCATCAAGATGGAAATGGGCCTCGTCACTGAAGATGATTTTATCGGCAAAATCAGCATTTTCATGTTGCCTCTCCAATACCCAATTAACGAACTCCCTTTGCAGTCCATGGCCAGCTGTCTTCAGTTCCTGAGTCAATTGAACCTTGTATGCAGGAAGATGCAAATCTTTCGTCAAAATTCGCTGCATAGTGGATTTGCTGCCAATTTGCTGAGCTCGGTGTCGAATTGAGGTGGATGGAGTTTGAGCGACATCATCACGTACAGCTGCTACATTTTCGGCCGATCGACCTGGTCGAAGGCGCGTTGTTGTCTTTGCATTACTAACAGACCCAGTTTTTGCAAATTCATCCCATTAATCTCTTTACAGTTGACTCTTTTGGAGCATTATTGTGACCCCAAATTGATCGCAATTTGTGAACTGTAGCCGCAAAACTTTCACCATTTTGGTAAAACAATTTCACAATGAGAATGCGTTGTTCATTCGTGTAGCGCTTCATTTTTACTAACCTCGTACCTTCTACTAGCAAACAATAACAATTGTTCAAATGTCAAACAATGACACTTCGAATGGCGCCAAATTTAAATCTTGCGTTCTTGTTGGGACACCCTTTATTTTCTACAAATTTAGGCATATGCACAATAATAGTAAAAACTTGACTCCATTACCAATACGCGGTGGTATCAGGGGGCGATCGCTTTGGATTTAAATCATTTCTGTGATAGCGGAAGTGGTCCACAACGCAAGCAGTCATAGCATTTTCGAAAAATCGTCTAAATATCATTTAATTTTTACACACATATATGTGCCTTTATATGTATGTTAACTTGCGTACATGCTTCTTACGCCGACTAGCTCTTATTTTTAGTCGAAGAATATTGTCACAGTATTGTCATGTGCCCTTATTATTCACAAGCCACTGGTAATTTCACTTTAAACTTTGTTATGTTGATTAAGCCGACGGTCAATCAATCTTTGTAACCACACATTTTTCATTATTCAACATTCACCAACTGATTACGCTACTCTAGCCGTCAGCATACTGAATGACATTAATGCAAAAATAAAATTGGAATATCATTCAGAAATAATGCGACCACAACTGAGTGAGTAACACCCTAAAGGCAAATTTGGAGGGCTTTGACAAATGTGGGCCTTATAAATATCCTGCTTTTACTAACTAATTTCTATATTAATTATCGAAAAGAAATAGCAGTATGAGAGTAGGTAGCCCTGTTGCAATATGGCAAAGTAGAGGAATATCTTTTCTACGAAAAGTATGATGTTGTTTAAAATATCTCACAACTATCATATTTACACTTCTCCTGGCTTTGGTACACTTTAGGGAAAAGCATGAAATTGCATAATTTTTAATTATCAGAACGAAAGTTGTACGCCTGTGACCTGCCATCAAAACATACTGCTTCGCCTCTTAAGTTTATAGATATATAACCATCTGAAGGAAGAGACGTCGATTCACTGACCCAGCCACCAATAGGTCAAAAAATAATGATGAACAAACAATGTTTTATATTTTCCACTAATGACAATTTAATATAAAGAATTGTTTTTATGTAATATATTAAAACTACCCGGTCCGTCGTGCGCTAAAATGCAATTATTTCAGTGAAACAAAACCGTTTTTCATGACCGTATAATAGTCAACTCCATACGAAAATTTAAATTGGATTGAATTGTCAATAAAGTGGCTATTTGCTGAATCTTTTCCGGGTGTGATCTGGTTTGGTTAAAGACTAATCTATGGTGATTCCAAAACTTTAATTTCTTTTTTGTTACGCCCCTCAAATACCGCCCTGTTGAAATCCGATTGTTATATTTCGCATTTCATTATTCATGGTTTGCAAATATTATAAAGGGTTATCCAATTAGTGTTTTCAAAACCGCCAGTCTGGCAATGCTGTCAGCTGTTGAATACATATAGGTAAATATTCATTTCGTGAAAGGTTACATTTACGAATATGGATCGTTGAACAACCGAAGAACGCGTAAAAATGGTTAAAACTTATTCCAGAAGTGGTGATTCAAACGTGAGTACTTTTTGTGCATTATGGGGTGATTATGGTCGTTATAATCGACCTACTGTGCAAGGAGTTAGCAAGGTTGTAAAGAAATTTGAAAAGACTGGAAGCGTTACAGATGTGGTCAGACCCGTGCGTCATCGCAATGAACGCACTGCTGAAAATATCGCTTTTGCTCCTAAAAGCGAGGCGCATAATCCGAGTTTGTCGAATTCGCAATATTCTTAGCAATTGGACCTATCTTGCAGCTCATTATAGCGTATTTTAAATTTGGATTTATGTATAACTCCATCCATATGGAGTCCAACTCACGTAACAATTAAAGCCGACTGACCATTCACAACGCAGTAAATATGTTGATTGAGCGTTACAGCAACAGGCTTTCAATGTTGATTTCTCAAATTATTCAATGATGAAGCTTATTTCTCTCTTGGTGGTTATGTTGACAAAAGAATTGTCACATATGGGGCTTGAAGAACCCAGAAGGGATTGTGGAAAAGCCATTGCATCCGGAATAAGTGTTTGGTGCGCATTATGGTCTGGAGGTGTCATTGAGCCATATTTTTTTCGAAAATGAATCTCAAGGAACCGTGACCGTCAATTTAGAGTACTATGACCGCATAACAACCAATTATTTTTTGCCTGCAATTGAAGCTTATGGACTGGACGATATATGGTTTCAACAAGACGGTACAACGAGCCATACAGCACGGCCGATTTTGGTCTTATTGCATTAGAAACTTCCAGAAAGTGTAATTTTACGTTTTGGCGACGTCAATTGGCCACCAGGATTATGCGATTTGACGCCGTTAGACTTTTTTGTGGGTCTACATCAAAGACCATGTTTATTCGGATTTGAAAACATTCTTCCATTCTTACTAAATCCGACAGTTGCCAAGTTGTCGCCGAGATACCTCCCGAAATGTGTGAAAAATGGTCGAAAATCACCTCAAAAAGATCCACTGCTGCGACCAATTGATTATGCTCGTACGGAATGGGGATTGGTATCTGTGTGATATAGACGTGGAATTTACATGTCTGTCGGAATTAACTAAATAATACTTGGGAACTTTATGATGAAAAGGCTCAGCATAGAACAAAGAACCAAAGTTGTTCAATTTTACTTTGAAAGTAAGCATTGGATTATTCAGATCATATCGAAATTTCTTTTATGTTCGAAATGCTCCTAGCGCTCCAACAATTTACCGATTGGCTGGAAGACCTCGTGCAGTTCGAAATGAAGTGACCATTGCTCGAGAGCAAGCAAGTATTGAGAAAAAACCCCGAAACTTCCACCAGGCGACGTTCTCAGCAGTAAGAGATATTTAGGCGGTCTTTGCAAAGAATTTTACACATGTTACACCTTTTCCCATATAAGATGCAATTGGTTCACAAGTTGAAATCAAATGATGTACAAGAACGCATTCAATATAGTAGTCGTCAACGTTACTTACGCGCCACCCTTTATAACACACAGATGAACAAGACATGAACGCGGGAACCAGTCGCTCTAGATACCGGGAAAGATCTCTGGTCAGACCCTGTAGCAACTGCCTCCTATCAAGTTTAATAAGATTGTGGAATTTGCCCAATCAGAAAAATCTTGCAAATTGCCTCGAAAAGGCCGGCAGACCCACTTCCTACAATTACGTCAAAGTAGGTCAATGCCAAGACAAAAAGTTGTCTAAGCATGCAGTGCCTTCAGGCTTGCGGCTATGAAACCAGAGAGTTTATTAACATTAATTGATAGAGGTCGATTTGGTTTGATTTGGAGTATGTAATGAAAGTCTGAATCTGACATCATGAGAACCCGAATCTTAAATCTATAAAAAGAAATATGAGCCAAATCAATGTCAATGTCTGATATCTGTACCTGTACCTGCTAATAGGTAAAACGTATTCCTACCATATCCGAAATTAACCTGACGAGAGGCAGAAATCGTGGGATTCCAAATCTTTGAGAATCTGAAATCCATGGCAGATTATCATAAGAATTTGAGCCAAGTCAACGTTATTGCCTGATACCTGTGCCGGTCAATAGCTTAAATGCGGCCCGTACCGTACCCGAAATTAGACTGATGAGGATTTGAAAACGATTGAGCTCGAAACCATGACAGTGTGACCCGATATGCATGACAGATTATAATGAAATTAAGGCCCAGACTTATATTTACCCTCCTGTGATTTCATACGGCAACTAAAGAGAAAAATACTGTGATGCATTTTCATTTACAGCCATAACAATAGAGATCTGAAAAATCTGTGTAATGAAAATTCATAAATGAATGAAGTATTTGTCGTTCATTGTTTCCCGTAATCTTTAGTCACTGAGATTTTTTGTCGACACAGGCGAATAAAACAACTGAATGGGAAAACTTTAAAACCAATCCTAGAACAACCATTGAAATTGAACTTCTCAACTAGTGGTGTCATGCGATGACTATGCATTAGTGACAAGTAAGCAGTAACGCTGATTGATTAAGTTTTTTATTTACTTCGTTCACTCTGCGAAATAATCTCGATATCTGAGGATATGTTTTTTTTCTGTTCGCTTTTTTTCTATGCTGCTGTTATAGTTTCATTATTCTTCATTTGCTAACAGTAAGAAAAGAGTCGTTTCACTGTTCACTGTTCTCACACATTTCCTTCATTATGATTTGTGTTTTTCTGTTTTCGTTCTGTTCGCTTAACTAGTACACTTCCTTACTGGTGCTACCGGAATTTTTGCCGTACTATCCTTTTGGCAACATTTGAGGAAAATAGTGGTGTTTCATTTGTGTGTCCTTCGTCGCTCATTCCATACTCTTACTGACTCTACCAGTAAAGTACTATACATCAATCCCCACATAAACACACACACACTCACACGCAAACAGATATACATTCACTGTCATTTAAGTTGTTGACAATGTTGTTGACAACTGTCATTGCAGTTTATGTCTACGGTCTCTGCTTGTTTGATTGCTGTTGTTGTTGTTGTCCCTTTTCTTTGTCCTTGTAATCGACTTCATCTCCGGGTTCTCATCTTCTCATTTTAGCATCCTTCAATCATTACATTTCATTTGGTTCTTGAAGTTTTTCCTGACATTTTCACGTTCATTCCCCATTCTTGTGTGCGACCAAATCAGTAGGCGTTTATGTGTGTGTGTAAGTATGTTTTGATACTGTACGTGTATGTGCGATGGTATGGGTAAGTGCGTGCCAATGATTTGTCTCTTTTTGTGAGCGCTCAATTGTTTTCTCTGTTAATTAAGTACGGAAATTAATTTGTTTTCTCTGTTATTGCTAATGTGAGTGTGTGTGTGTGTGTGTGCAGTTTAGGGTGTGCCTATCTTAATCGATAGATTTTAAATATATTTCAGAATTAGATATGGCGACAGAGAGTTGGTTGAAGCATTTCAGTTAAGAAATATTCGACATATATAAGACAGCGAGTCTAACAATTTACCCATTTGTTGGAAGTATAAAAGTTTAATCGGTAATAACACATATCACACATATTAAGAAAAACAAAAGCCATTGAAAAACTGGAGCAATACTGCTCTTTTTGGTCTATCCTATCAGATAATTTATTAGTTGTGTTTACCGCCACGGTAAAACTGTTCATCTTTTGAGGCTATCAACGAATATAGCCATTCCTTGATGTCGTCATATGAGTGGAACTTCTGGCCGGCCAGACAGTGTGCCATCGAACGGAGCAAGTGATAATCGGGCAACGCAATATCTGGAGAATGGGGTAGGACTTCCCATTTCAGCTTTCCCAGGTAGGTTTTAACGGACTTGGCCACGTGAGGCCAAGGGCACTTTTTCATGCTAAAGAATCACTTTTTCGTGTCTTTCCGCGTATTGTGGGCATTTCTAGCGCAGAACTCGGCTCAATTGCAATAATTGAATTTGATACCGACCCCCAGTGATGGTTGTGGTTGGGGTCAACAGCTCGTGATAAATAACACCGACCTGATCCCACCAAATACAGATCATAACCTTCGCAGCGTGAATATTCGGCTGAGACCACGACACAGAAGCATGACTGGGCAGGGTAGCTCTTTGACAGCAAAATTACTGGATCGACGAAGCTAAATCGGCTCGAGATCATAGACATTACTCTGAAGTCGCAAACATTATTCTTAATTTCAGCAGCTAAAATTGTGATTTCGTTTTCACCTAAGAAAAGCTGTAACAAAGGGAGTATTTTTTATACCATGAAGACGATTTTTGATGAGCGCGAAAACAGTAACGAGTTAGTCAATCACAAAATTGTTTGTATAGTTTTATGAGTATGAAATCTTATTATTTTAACGCCATCTAGCGTAATTTGATCGCACCTTCACAATGCCGTATGCTACTATTAAAACTTTACATTAAAAAAATAACTTCTTGTTTCTTACTGTACTTCATATTATCTATCTGTATGCCACGAATTAATGGTCTCTCAACCGCTTAGTTCTTCCGAGCTCTTCCTTTTATTCATCGCGTCAAGTTTTGTAATCTCGTATTGAAATGTACGAGTATATTCATTGTTATGGTTTGGTGTGATTTTGGTTGCTTATCGGGATTATGCATCTCTGCAAAAAATACCCACCTTTGGCTTTAGTGTATTTGAAAATAAGTTTTTCAAACAAAGTTTATCTACATTTTCAAATCAACACACACATTAGTGTGGGGTTAAAACTGTAGGAGGTTCATTTGCAGTAACAAATCTAAGTTTATCATGCTCACATTTGGAACCAAAGTATCCTTCGGTTCCTATCCAAACTGTTTTTGTATGCAAATTCTGAGGCCTGCCTCAAATGTGTAGAAATGCATAGAACGAAAAAAACTTTTAGTTTAAGAATGAAGTGTTTCGGTTTAAGCATCACACGATATACCTATATATCAAGTGTTAACTAACCGAACCAAAGATTATTATAATGACTGTTGCCATATGGTAAGTAATAATGATAAATTCATATATCAGTTGATTGGTCGAGTTACTTACATGTGTTATTAGATGGCATCTAAAATAGCTGTCCTTATATATATTTATAAGCGCCCACGTAGAAAGTAATCTCAAGAGTTTCGGTCTTCTGCTCCCCTTTTATAATTCATCACACAAGCTTTGACAGTGTTTTAAAAGTCTAGACACGTCGGACGGAATATTGGTCGATGTCGATATACTGCTCATTATTCGGACGGAATATTCGTCGATGTCGATATACTGCTCATTAATCACACAGCGTCAATAGTCTACGCAAACGAAGATGAGTCCAAATTATTTTTCTACTGAAGACTCTCAGAACCTATCCATCCATCCATCCCTCCACCCATCATAATTCAGGATTTTACATTGCCTAGAACGACACGTAGAACTAGAGTCAGGTAAAATAGGATTTTTGTTTAAACTGATATCGTGACTTTTATTGGTGGTAAAACTAAGATGAATAAATTTACCTACCACCACAAATTTATAGTTGCTAACATCCATGTTGTATGTGGCAAAACCAAGAACTTTGTATTGCCTTCGTTTACCTGCTTGCCCATTTCAACTGAAGCCTTCTCAATTATTGAGAACGCTGCCGAAAAATTTCGCAGATTCCACCAGTAATGTTTATATCTTTAGCATTCGTAAGTAAGATAAGGTTTTTGCTGAATATGGTATCGGTCGCATTTACTGCTTCTTCCCTTACAATCGTACTCAAAAGTACATATGTCAAATACGTCGCAGGCCGCCGACCTTTCTATATTCTCTCTTGGTATAAAATGGCTCTCTAAAATGTTTTCCTTTCTGTATTTACTGAAGAATTATTGTTAGTTGATGTTTTACCACTAAGTAGTGTAATCGTAGCAGGAACACCATACTCGGCCTTGGCTTTATAAAATTTTGGCTCTCTAATATGTTTACCTTCCTATATTTACTGAAGAATTCTTGTTAGTCGATGTTTTTCCACAAAGCAGTATAATCCGAAAAAGTTCGCAGATTCCACCAGTAATGTCCACATCTTTAGCATTCGTAAGTAAGATAAGGTTTTTGCTGAATATAGTATCAGTCGCATTTACTGCTTCTTTCCTTACAATCATACTGAAAAGTTCATATATTAAATACGTCGCAGGCCGCCGACCTTTCTATATTCTCTCTTGGTATAAAATGGCTCTCTAATATGTTTTCTTTCTGTATACCATACTCGGGCATGGCTTCATAAAATTTTGGCTCTCTAATATGTTTACCTTCCTATATTTACTGAAGAATTCTTGTTAGTCGATGTTTTTCCACAAAGTAGTATAGATATAATCGTTGCAGGCATACCATACTCGGTCATGGCTTCATAACATTTTTGCTGTATTGGAATATCGATGATAGCTTTATAGTCTGCTTTTGCTGCATCTCCTCTAAGATACAACGCTGTATGTTCAGTTGTCGATTTACCAGTTCCACAGCAGCCTTCAAAAGATTCAGATGGATTAGATGGAATAGCCTTAGTTTTCCATATAGTACCTCAGTCAAGAGAGCTTTGTAACTGATACTTGATACTTGATCAAGGACATACCATAATTATAAAAAAAAACCGAAAACAAATACGCTTTGGTGACATAAATGAGATATATGAGAGTTTTTGGCATTCAGTGACCTTACACGCATTCTACTTTCTGACCATAGGATCTACAGTTTAACGATAGAGTCCACGGGGATTTAACATGAGTCTCGCAGTGAAGGCCTTACCCACGCCGTGCGACACACTGGGCATATTACAATGCGATTGCCAATGCTCCCCTGGGATAGCCAAGTAAAACTTGGACTATATAGGAAAAGGGGTTGACAATTTTGTACTACCGCAATTGTCAGCTCTTTCAAACAACAAATTGATTATGCTAGTATGGAACATAATCCTCATTGGCGAAGTTGAGGTCTATCTTACCACCTCTGCTATTCTATTGGTCTGTAACAACAGTTTAACGATAATTCTGGCCATATGCATAACTGTCGATAATTCGATATCTTAAAGTTTTCATTATACACATAGAGGCGACCACAACTCAAATAATGGGATTCGAACACACGATCGTATGCGTCGCGTATCCCAACCATTACGCCATGGCTGGTCACATAAATATATTACAACCAGATTTCTAGTTGTAGTAGTTGATTCAAAACGTGCTTAGGATCTGATATGCCTTCGTTGTCAGCTTATTACCACGATTCTTAAAAATCTCTGCTGGCAGCCTCTTGGCAGCCTCAGTTTTGTTTTCCTGAGGTTGCTCTCACGCAATTTTTTTGGTTTGGCAGAAGGCATACTTATACTTAAATTATGTCCAACATAAAGTTTAGGGTTGTCGTCGACATTTGGGAGATTCCGTTGCACATATTTCTTTTCTATTTGCATGGTAAGTTGTGTTTAAGGTATTAGTGCTACTAACGATTACTAGACTTGTTTGAGAGTTCAGCTTCAATAATTTTACCCACCTGCTTAAGACCTGTCAGTCATAGCATACATATGGATAACTTGTGTATATCGCCTTCATACTTTACCTGCAATCAGACAGATTTGGGATAATATAACTAGAGAAAACTTGCACGAAGGTCGGAAATTCTGAACTGGTTGGAAGATTCTGCAAATGGTTCCGGTGATTACGAACTAAAACTGGTGCTTTTTTTATCATACCTCGGTTTCATTTCAATGGGTGACGATTTTTTTTCTTTTTCTTCAATATTTGGCATTCCTCTCAACCCATTCGAAAGCAAGCGCCAATCTCCGCCTCTCTCTTCTCTTAAAATGCAAGCGAAATTTTCTATAATTGGTCGAAAAAAATAAATAAATAAATAAAAGAAGGAAAATAAGATCAGATAGAGTAGAAAATTAGTAAATTTCATCTCATGAACATATGTGCGCATAAGATTGGCATCTAATATTGACTCAAAACTACTGTTATATGAATGTGAAACTGACAAAATTAAAATAAAGCCTTTAATTATTCGAAATATTTTGCTTTATGTAATATTTGCAACATTCAGACTTTTCTCACATGATTTAGGTGAGTCAAACTTATAATATTTCAAAACCATTTAATGGCTAACAGTTCACAACTTTATACTCAGATACATCAAATTCCCATTTATAGTTGGTTTAATAAGTGTTAACATTTCAGACTTTATTCCCGCTTCCACAAACTTCAAATATCTCTATTCCATTTTCATTAAACATTGAAGGCGTAATTCTCACCATCGTCATCACTATAATAATTATTATAATAATAATAACTTCTCACGTCTAGGGGAAAAATGCAAAGATACTCCTACATCATCAATGCTTGGATAACAGTAGCAAAAACGCTCTTAATTACATTTACTTTTATATCAAAAGAAGAGAAACTTTTAATGATATCAAATGATTAAACCAATATTTCACAGTTTGCTGTTCCTTTCTGTTTTGTTAGTCTTTCTTTTGTTATATATTTTGCTTTTTCGTGCTTCAGTTTCTAGCAATTTGGTTCGCCGTTCCCTTATTCAGTTATCATAGCTATGGTTGTGTTTTACAATTAAGTTTATCGCGCGTTTTCCTCTCATTCCGTTTCCACTTGTACTGTTCCTTCTAATTACTTTAGAAAAGTTTTCCCAAGAAGATTTCAGTGATTTCGATGTGAATGGAAACAGATTTTTAAATGTAATTTTTCTTGCTCTAATAGAATTAGATGGAGTATTTAAAGATGCTACAATAACAATTTATGATTATGGTGGTCAGAATAAGGGCAAATTTAAGAAAAAAAATAT
Organism: Philornis downsi; assembly: GCA_019455685.1. Lineage (NCBI taxonomy): Eukaryota > Metazoa > Arthropoda > Insecta > Diptera > Muscidae > Philornis > Philornis downsi. Next base: position 1,072,300 of record JAHXMU010000351.1, on the reverse strand, counting down.
TTGTATTTTAATGATGTACAAAAAGTAAAGGAAAACTTTCGAAGTTAAGAAACACTGATATTTTGAGGTGTACACATTTTCAAGTTCTAAGTCCACGAGGGTTTAACGTGAGTCTTGCCGTGAAGGCCTTACCCACGGAGTGTGACAGACTGGGCATATTACAATGCGATTGATAACGCCCCCCCTAGGATAGCCAAGTAAATTTGGATTATCTAGGAAAAGGGGCTGACAATTTTGGTACTACCGCAATTGTCAATCCTTTCTTCCCAGCCAAGAGATACCAAATTGATTATGCTAGTATGGAATATAATCCCCTTTGGCGGAGGTGAGATCTATCTTACCACCTCTGCTACTCTATGGGTCTGTAGCACCCGGTTGCAATGCAACTCCACATTCGAGCACAAAGCCTCTACCAGCGATTTTGGTATCAACCACAACCCGCGTGATACTCCCACTAAGGATCCTACGCCAAATGATCAGACGGGATCTACTACCAATAATATATCAATCAATAATATATATCAAATTTGCAAGCATCGACAAATATTGTTAACGGACGGCAATTCCATCTCCTCATATCGTTAGCAGGAATAAGGTAAATTAGAACTGGCGAAAACTGGTTAACTTTGATCCAACAAAACTAGTTTTGAAAACTTTGAAACCGTTGAAACCGTAAACGTTGTGTGCCTTATTTGTATATTAATTACATTTTCTTATCAGTGCCTTTGCTTTCCATCCCTCCCGAAATTCCGGATCAGATAATCTATATTAGAGTTTTCTATACAGAGGACAAAACACACGAAAGGAGGCTCCTTTAAATTGTTCTTATCCTTTCTGACAATAAATCAGAGCAAATTAATCTTCGCAACCGAACCTGAAAATTATAAAAAAATTAAAAAAATATCGCAAGGAATGTTCGCGAATTAACTCCACATTTCTGACTGAGAGAAAGGATCAATTTTTTGTAGAAAAGAAACGCAGCAAACACGCTAAACGCCAAGAAATTATATGAAAATCAGATACTGTATCGCTGAGAGCAAGAAGGCGTTCGATATAAATGCGATTTCGTTATAACCGGTATGCACTGAAATCAAACTCAAGTTTACTTATATTTTTACACTTTCACCAGAAAGAATGAAGACATATAAAACATTTGGTACGCCAAAAATGTAACAATCGAAAAGAAGCGATTGAAGTGCAAAATAATATTTGACCAGATGTTTTTCCGGACTTTGTAAATCAATTGAACTCAGTTCGCTTGTTTGGCTTGGTACGTCCCTATAATATGACAATGACAATAGAATTGAGTCATATCGTATGTCTACTTCTGCTTTTTCTCTTACAAAATAAAAAGTTAACCGATGTTTTTCCCATTGTAGCTCCTAATATGTAGGTTGCAGCAAAATAACTTGTTGTCCATTGTTTTATTTTGCAATCCTTGGCAAAATAATCTGATGCTAATTCCGGTATCTGCCATGCATACAAATGACCGATTTAGTTCAGATGGGCTCATATCTTTTTTTATTCAATTGCAATGAATTCCGCCTAATTTATTGTACATCAGTCGTTTGGACGCGTAGGTCTAAGATGGGAAAAGGTCGCGTTGCAAGGTCCTTTTTGATATGGCCCATTTTCCGAAAATCAATCTTTCCGCCCTTATTTATAATTAGTGGACCACAGTAACTTGGACTGTTGTTCATTTTTAAAAACTAGGGAGAATTAAAACCACGTACCTGCTCCTATCATTCGTACAAATGATCGACTTAAAATATATATTCATGTTCAACGCAAATCAGACATTTGGCGAAATTAGTTCTGAAAATTAAAATTGGATGTATTATCACACTCCTGTTGAAATCTTACATACAAATTGGCTGATTTAGGACTGATAATTTATAACCTCTAAGCAGTTTCGGTCAATTATAATTTTTCTTTTTTATTGTGTGTTGATTCAGAGTATGATTGTTCTAACATCAACCTAAATTTTTCTTCAATGCAAAAGGACGTTTCGGCCACCCCACCTGATGTGTGATATATTTTTAAGTCCACCTGATTAAACATTTTTTTACTATAATATTTATTTCTTAAATTTTCCCAGAAATATGTCAAAAGTAATTCACTTAACTTGATAGTTGCTCGCCTAAGCTCAATTTTCTTCAAAGCATTATCACATAAGTAAAACCAAGACTTATGTTAAATGTCAATATTATAACAATTTGAATTTTATCTCCTTAACATTCTATATTGTTATTATTTACTTTTTGTTTCATTCCTTTCTCGAATGTTATTCCTGAAATATTTGGCTATTTAAATAAATGGATACAATAAATACCATAACTGGACGAAGTGTATCCTCTTGTTTCCTTATTGATTTAATAACAAACGATGAAAAGCGCTTGTGCTAATTCAAGCGTTAAAAGCTTTCGTTACACATTAACGTCAACCGTTTAATACAATCAAAAACATTCTCAAGTCGAAGTATCGTTCTTCCATTTCGTTTCTTTTTTCTTTTCGCTTTTGTAACTTGTCAGATACACTCAACGCACACAGGGGTATTTGAGATTGAAGTTTGGCCAAACGCCAACACGCCAAATTGACAGAAAGGATGTTGTTAATGGATTCATCAAACCGAAACACAAAAGAATCACATAGAGATCACATACAAATATGTTGTTGACATGCCCTGATAATAGAAGCAGCGATATGATAGATGGGCTTATAATAAATGTGTCTGAGCTACATGAATTAACATATTCAGCAACGTTATTACGTTTTGAAAGTGTGAAAATTCAAAAAAAAAATTATCATATTTTGAATATTCAACTCTTAATTACCCGAAAAATTGTTATGATAAAGTGATTGTTTTAACAGATTTGTGTTCAGCGAATGATTCTGCAGTTATGTGATGTGTTTTCCAAATTAGGTTTACAAACAGTAACCCAAAAATCATATTGTTGCTGTCAAGAAGAAGCTGCGTAACAGCTGACAGTTCAGGGTCACACAAAAATGGGACACTGCACGAAACAATAACGCATTATGGAATAGTATCTAGAGGTGGTTGTGATATAATGTGAACAGTGGACACCACTCGTAGGCAGAAATGCCCAAATTTGATAATAACCTTTTCTAAAATATTCTAATGGCTTCGTCAAGGTTGTAGTATTTAAGACTCAGAAAATGTTGTAAGTGAATGTTGCGAAATGTCAGTTTTCCTCTTCGATAAAGTCCATAAAAAATCAATTCTTAATTACAAGAAAACGTTTTGTGGTATCGTAATTACTTTGCTCGAAAATGTTGTTCATGAAATCAAAAACTGTATGAGAGTTGACAGTTTATACATATTAAAGACGGAGCGTTACACCAAAAAAAACACATTTCATAAAATGACAACAAATGGAAGGCAATTTTTCGTGGAAATTTATCTTTTGTCGTGGAAAATTTTATCTCATCGCTTAAAGTTTATTTTAATTTTAATGGCGTCAATAAACATCAATATGTTCCTCTTTGAGATTTAGGAATTCAGATGGCCGAGAAACAAGTGCATAACTAATGCGTGCCTGTTTTTTAAACTGCAGACATTTTGGCCAACAGCTCTCGTTATTGACATGATAATTAAGTTTTGTGCCCAAATTGCAAGAGATAGGATGGAGGTGGATGGCATGCGATTTCAAAAAAGCGTTGAGACACGTCACACACTATGAATTACTGTCTGATTAACCGACCTCCAGCTTCAATTTTGTTCCAATATAAACAAAAAAAGATTTTCAAATGAATCGTTCCCATCATACGTAAATTATGGGCCACCTTTTATCCGTTAAATTTAAAATAACGATCAATAGTTGACACAAAGAGACCATTTTTGGATTTTTAGTTTTATCCAGAAATATAAAGAGTTGGCTTTCAAAATTTCTCAAATATATGAATATTAATTTTTAGCCTTTGTCAAATATAGAAAAAGCAAAATTTTATAGACAGAAAAATAGTAAAATATTTCATAATTAATTGAACGTAATGTATAGGTATACGCATTACAAACTGATATTCTATTTTATGAAACTAATACTGGAATAAGATCACGAAAATTTGAAAATTTTATTTTACATTCGACGAACCACACGTTTTTACGCAGGTGAAAATCGGCTTCACTTAAAAATATGGATGTCCCTAATTTCCGCCGTTGAACCATCTTGAGCGCCTCAAGAAGCTCTTAAGTCGGGCAATATCTATATCGTTCAGATCTCTTAGGTCCCTAACAAAATAAGAGCCTAGTGTTGATCCCCGCCTGATCGCTAGGGCGGGGCAATTGCAAGGAAGGTGTTATATGGAGTCCTCCTCCTTCTCTTTATCCCTACAACTCCAGCAGAAGTTACTAGTCGGAACCTTCAGTCTCATTGCATGTATTCCAATCAGACAGTGTCCCATCAAGACGGGTACAAGTAATGAGACATCGGGTTTTGACAGCAGTTTGTGTGAACGCTTCAGATCTAGACAAGGCCAAATCTGTCTGGATTGATTACGGACAGACGCCTACCTTCCATTTGTTGTTAAATATGCTCTACCTCGTAGTAGGACAGTTCATATTTGGCAATCATAAAGTAGATTTTAGAATTTATTGTGGAAAAATATTAGATAAACCAACGTGTTTTAATCGTTAAAACATTTTATCAAAATCAATCATCCATTACTGTGACGATGAGAAAGTTACGTGAAATTTTTGAGACAAGCACCGTGCTAACAAGACGCACTATTTATCGTGTAGTGAATGATTTCGGAGAAAGAGTGTATGTAGCTGATAGAGCCAAGCATGGAACACAACGTACTGCAAGATCGGCTGAGAACATTACTGCTGCTCAAGAGAGTGTTAAATCAATCTATCAACCTCAATTCGACGCCGTGCTTTAGAGCTTGTGTCCATTTAAGACACAGTTGACACAAGAGCTTCTTCCACAAGACCATTTACACCGCCCTACATATGTATGCCAATAGGATGTCACAGCTCGCCCATGACAACCCCGATTTTCATGAAAAAATCATACTGAGTGATGAGGCACATTTTCATTTGAATGGATATGTGAATAAACAGAATAGTCGGTTCTGGGCAATGGAAATCCCTCAAATTATTCATCAGTAACCTTTGTATCCATTAAAAGTGACAGTCTGGTGTGCAATTTGGTCAGGAGGAATCAATGGACTTTACTTCTTTGAAACTGAAAGCGGCGTAACGGTAATTGTCAATGGGGAGCGATATCGTGATATGATTGAAAAGTTTTTAACGCCACAACTGCATGCTTTGGGCTTGATTAACATGTTGTATCAATAAGACGGTCCCACATCGCATTCAGCCAGGATTACAATGGAAATACTGTGAGATCTCTTTCCACAACAAGTTATTTCAAGAAATGGTGATGTTGATTGGCTTCCATGGTCGCCTAATTTGACTGCCTCGGATTTTTTTTATGGGGATATCTGAAAAGCAAAGTTTATGCAAACAAGCCAGAAACGTTTGAGCAACTCAAACAAAATATCCGTGATAAAATTAATGAAACACCGCGTGAATTGTGTGAGAATGTGATGAAAAATGTGCTCAAAAGGGCTCGCATTTGTATTCCATACATAATTGCCGACATTAAATAAAACACTTATCAATATAAGATCCATTCTCTTTCATTTAATTAAAAATTATAAACAAACAAAGTAGTATGCCCTCCCGACGCACACCCTGTATTTGTTATTGCATTTTGTGTGCAAATAGTAAACCTTGGTGACACCATTGGTGTTCGATGACCCATAGCAATTCGCAATAAGTGGTTATTGTTTCAGTTGTGCTTATGCTGATTGTTGTGAAAATGTGAGTTTACTTCTTCATTCACCCAGATTTTTTTTGCTTAGTGTTAACGGAAGCAAGTCTGGGTGATTGAACTGTGAATCTACAATCACATTAAGTTCTTGCCGATTGAGCTTTCATTTGATCAGCAAGAATTACTTTTTAGTTTTCGGTCACACATGGCATAGCCAAATAGAGTTTAGGTTTTATATAAATAAACGTAATACATTAAGTGGTAATGATCAGAAGAAGAAAGAAAATGTTCTCTCTGAAAATAGATGAACTTTTTCCTTTCCAGGTAACATCTATACTCCCATAAATGCTGTAGAGCGATGCATTAACTGCGCGAGCCCCCGCCTTTATCAAAATACGCAAGCGGATATCACCTCAAAGGTTGTACGCTTCTTAGACACGAATAGCGAAGACACAAAACACAGTGACACAGTGGAGTTCAACTGTAATCGCACAACACTATGATACAGTAGATCCAAGTTGGAGTAACTGCATACATAGCCAGACCAGTTATGGCGGAGCCCCAACGAAAAATCCCAAACAAATTAATATAATATTAATATAAATAAAAGTGGAGCTTCAACGCTTTCCATTGGTCGCCAAGATCATCTGGCCTGACTACATCAGGCTTTTTTATAAGATTATGTTGAGCAAGTGGTATACTGATCTCAACCAAGGAATTTGACTGAATTGAGGGAGTCCATTAAATCTGTAATTGAGGCGATCGCGTAATGAATAATTCTGTGATGAGGTGTCGCATTTACGTGAATAAAAAATTGAGGTCATTTACGGTCCATCACCTTCAAAATCAATTAGTTATATAAAAGAAAATTAAATTTCCATACAAAAAAAAAAAAAGAAATAAAATCCTGAATGAAATGTACTGTTCAAAAAAAAAAAAAAGTTATTTGAATTTTTTATTAGTGCGCCACCTTGAATGTTTAAGGTGGACGAAAGAATACAGAATAAAATGTATTCAATGCATTCCTTATTTTAATGTTTGATTTTTGACAGGTTGTTATCACAAAATACCCCTGTATGCGACGAATCCAATTTTAGTCGCTATCAATTGGAAATCGTATAAAGCGAGAGAACGCACCGAAGGATGGAATTTGTGTTGTGACTGCTTCATGTCTAAACGCCCTAAAATCGCAAAAACTTTTGACGTACATATGTATGACTTAGCAATGTTTTTGTTATAAGCGTATTGAACATATTCCAAAATAAACAGAAGAAAAAGGAAAAACTAGAAATGAAAACAAACTCTCATTGAATGGAATTACATTCACATACAAACACACACACATATATATATATATCCAACACAGCACAAAGACCACCCACCTACGTTACAAATGTATTTACACATGTGCGAGACAGGACCCGCATATGTGTTGTTGTATTAATGCACGCTTTATTTCGTTTAAACTAGAGTTTAACAAAGCGTAAACTTTTCTTTTTTTCTTCCTTCGAAGGGCCTTCCTTAGACTCACAAACAAACTCGTTTCCTCTTTTGTAAATAAACAACAATTTAGCCGTTTTTTCCAACCGTTTGGAAAATAGAATTAAAAGAAATCTATTGGTAGTAAATTCAGTTAAGATGTTGTTTGAAACGGAAGCCAAAGTGTTTTGTCTGATTGTCAATATATAACAAGAAGCCGAGCACGCCAATGAGTGGAATACAACATAGAGGAGAGAATGGAACGAAAGAGGAAATCAAGTAGACATCTGTGGATAGATAGTGGTAGCGGTAGTATCTGTAGTCTGTTGTAAACCAGCCAAGTTAGTGTAGGGCAGCTCTATCTTTTATCACTGTGTTATCATTGTGTTTAAGCTTATTGCTTTTATTGCCCACAGTGATGGCAAAGTGAACAACAGCACATGGCTTGGTTGCACTTAGTGAGCAATTAAATTGTTGCTCTGAAAATATTTTAAAAGGAAATGTGAGATTTCTGTTAAGGGTTAGATTCCACTATTGTAAAACTACACGATAATTAACTTAGAGATCAACTAATAACGATAAGGTAAAGAAAATTGAATTTATTGTAGACAAAAGATGTACAGAAGAGTTGTTATGTCAACAGCGCTTTGTTTTCAGGCAAAGCTGGCACACTGGATAACTAATAAATGGAATTTTTGTGAAAAATTTACGTAATGGAATTATCTTACAAGAGCAGATGCTATATTGTGGGAAGATAGTAACTATCGTTTCTTCAAGTTTGTTTATCTTTAATCTTTTATCTTTAATACTTGTTATATTTCACTACTATTTTCTCACATTAAAGGCTTTGATTGGATTTATTTCACTTTATTTCATTTCATTCATTTAGGTCTATGGACATATAAATCCTTCTAGACTAAGAATTGGCATAATATATTTCAAGAAAGTTATGTAAATATGTAAATTAATTTATTTTAAGTATCTAAAAAGGAACAGTTTAAAATTATTTCTAGACATACAAAACTCTAGGTGTTGAATTGGCTATTCATTTCTTCAATCGCACTTAGGATATTTAATTCAATAAATCCGCTACTATGCTGGGCATAATTTGTAGAACCGCGTGTTACATTAAATATATAATGATATCTTAGTGATCTCGGCGGAACATAAAACGGTATAAGCGATAATAATTCAGAACAATCATTTATACCAGCTATTATATCGAATAGAAATAACAAGGTATGATAAATACGGCGATATTGCAATGGCTGTGAGCCCAGTAATCAGCATACGGAAATATGAGGAGGCACAGAATCTCCAAAGTTAATTGAGGAGAGAACAAATTTTAGAAAGGCCTGCTAAATTATTTCTATGCGTGATATATTAACTCGGCAAAGGGTATTCCAAAGAATAGAGGCATATACGTTGATCTTACATAGGTAGCAAACACTATTTTTAAGATATGTGGATCAGTGAAATCGGAACAATTTCTTCTTACATACATATACGTCAGTATAGAATAAGCTTTACGAATAATATAATTTATATGCGAGGTACAAGTCAACGTCACATCAAAAACCACATCCAAATCCATTTAGCAATGAGGAGCCAGTAATCAGTAATTTTTAAAACCAATTGAATTGGATTACGAGACATTTTGATAGATTTAATGAAAATTTGTTTAGGGAACACCAACCAACTAAATCACTTGAAGATCTAGGGTCTCAGCAATATTAGAAATTTTACGATATATTTTAAATCATCTGCGTATAAAAGAAAATTTACTTTTCAGTTAGAAATATCATTTATGAATCATTAAACTACCCTGCGGTACGTCAGATATTTGGAAATATGGAAGAGATTCATAACCGCTAATAACAACTTTGCATATCCTATTTCATAAATACGATTTTAACCGCTTTAATATCAAGGAATGAAATTCCACAGATTGCAACTGAGCACAAAGTATATATACTATGAGATACTTTATCAAATGCTTTGGCGAAATCGGTGTAAACTGTTTCAACTTGATGTCAAAGTTCAAATGATGAAATACAATATTCTGTGAAAATTTTTAAATTTGTTGTGGTAGATCTACCACATGGATAAAATCCATGTTGAGATGGTGATATAATCGATTTTGTAAAAAAAAGATAACTTCTTATAAATTATATCCTCAAAACATTTGTAACATTTGTAACATGTAACACGTAACATCATTCTTTTTACCATCTTTATGGATGCCGACTTCCATCTATCAATGCGTTCCTATAATGAAGAATTAAAAATATATTTAAGAGCAAAAGTTAGTGATGACGAACATTTCTTTAGTGGATAAACACAACTCTCTTCAGAATCCGCTGGTTTTAAATGCCTGATTCCATCGTACACCTCATCCTCAGTGAGTTCTAGGACACAAATATCTAGAATGTCAAACAAATTTGAGTATCTAGCTGTATGGGCCGATGGAGGCACAAAATTAAAAAATTTTAAAAAATTAACAAAATCAATGCATGATCTTGATACAACATCACCGTCATGTTGGGAGAATTTCATGTTTGAGGGAATTTATGAAACACTCCTTTTCGAATTAACAAAATGCCGGAACGACTTATTTTTATTTCAATTCTGTTCTTGTAATATAAATTAATTATATAAAAATTTATTTAGGAAATTAAATGTTCTCTGTTAATACAAAAATTTTTCGTGACTTTCCATTTTCCAGATTCAGTAAACTTTTTATGAAATTTGTTGGGTAGATTTTTAAGTTTTTTAAGACCTCTAGTGTACCATGGAAGCTTGTAAGGTCTTGAGATCTTCAACGGCATACTTTTTCTACAAATTTCCAAAACCGTATCCAAAAAATAGTTATATCAATCAGAAGCAATTTTACCCGAAAAAATGTCTACCCAATCAACACCTGAAAATAAAAAGTCTAACGCCTCAAAATTACAACATTTCAAGTTAAAATTAAAAGTATCAGCACTTGCTGAATTATCAAAAAACTGATAAGATTCTAATTCAATAATTGTAGGAATGTGATGCATATCTGATGCCGATATTGGAAATAAGCAGACAGGTCAAACATGCACCGTTTTTTCGATAACTTGTTGCCACTTTGAAGATGATTCAACTATGCCTCTCTCAATGAAATCTTTGTCCCTTGAAAAATAACTAGAATAGACGACTTTCAAAACCTTCTCTTGAAACGAATTTTTTTCCTAGCACAATTATTCGCCATAGACAAGAGAACAGGTGATAAGCACTCGGTGTCAAATCCAGACTATAAGGTGAATGTTTGAGAACTTTTCAACCAAGCTTCCGGAGGATCTGGCGAGTCACTATCTATGTATGTGGCCAGACGTCGTCCTGATGAGACACAATTGCTACGCTACTATATCTACTAAGGGTGGTGGCTTCTCAACTTTTGGTTCGTTCAGAGCTTCTCTGTCAATACCACTAAACATGCAGTAAAACCTTTCTGACTGTCATTTCTGGTTACTTATAGTTTGCAAGGGCTCACAGGGAATCCATCACTTTCGCTTGATGGTGTCTGAAATGATCTTCTTTTCATCAATAGTCAACATTCGCGCCAGAAATGGGTCGACTTTGTTGTGATACAGCAACGAATTCGCAGATGGAAATTCTGCTCATCAGAAGTTTTTGCGTTAACCCGTGAGACTCGCATACACCGAGCTTCTTTTTTATTCTGATTTATTCAAATGGTACTAGAATGTTTTTAACTCCTGTACGATCGAATAACTTGGTGCATCCTTGACATCGAAATTACAGGAACTGAAACCAAAATTGCGCGTATATGGCAGTTACAGCATCAAGACCATAAACGTTGTTGATATTTTCAGCCGTCTGGCTTGTGTTTTTGGCTTTAAGCTAGGTATTATATTAATTTCACGAGGAAAAAATCCCACATTGTCAGCGTTACTTGAATTACGTGTTTTTACTTCATAATATGTTCGTTTATTTATTTAAAAAATTGTAAAATTGTGTCATTCTTTTACACTATTTCATTTCACAAATTCACAATTGAATTATCGAACATAAGAGTTATTCATTTTTCTGTTTCAAGAGTAAAGTTAATTAGAACACTCATAATACTACACACACACATACAGTGATTTAAATGACAGCCTCTGGACTGGTTGCAGCGGTGGATCCTTTAAAGGTAGACTCCGACCACTTCTTCGCACATTTTGGGCAGTAAAGTCCGAAAGTCCCGGCACATGTGAGTGCCAACTTTTCCTGTTTATGGCAAATGATTTTTCTGGTAAAAATTTGCCTCAAAAGAAGCTTGCGAAAAAAGACTGCCCCAATTTTTCGCTAACAGAAATGAGAGTTTCTATGAGAGAGGCATAATGGAATTACCTTTAAAACCGCAACAAGTTATCAGACAGAACGGTGTTTATTTGACATAAATCGGATCATTCTATTCATGCTTCAATGTCAATGTTAATGAATTCAGTTTTACAACGATTTATGTCACCAATAAAAGATAGAGGTGTCCAAAAATTATAAGTATACACACTTTCATCATAAAATGTTCGAAAATTTTCAATATTTAAGAAATTTCATTTCTTTTTTTTTTCTTGTGGTTGCAGCTCAACTTTTTTAATGTGGCCTTTTAGAATGTTTCTACCAATCGTAGTATTGGGGCTAGGAAACAGCCACTAGCTCGAATTAAAAAATAAAGTTTATAAGAGCTGTTAACTTGCCCACCTAATAAGTATCGGTGGTAGAAAGACTTTTAGATTATCCAGTTAGGAGAGTTCTCAATTTACCTTCCTTCCGACGGCAAGTCAAAGACATTAGTAGAGCATAATCCATGTAAGTGGGTACTTGCCAGCTGCTTGGAATTTCTTTCTTGTTATTCCCATGGAAAGTACGTCCAGATACTACAGATTAGATAGCCATTGTCAATTTCCTTACTTGTTCATAAGATTATGTATGCAGTTCTTATCTCTACCACTGGCTCATCTCTGTTGACTGAATATATTATAATGCCGCAACATCACGTTCACACCACTTTCCGGCCAACTTCCACGGCATCCGTTCTGTGGAATTTCCATTGTTTTCGTTGGCTGCACATTGAGGTTTCATTTTCTTCTCGTATGCCTTGCAACTGGTTTCTCTATTTCGTTGGCAATGCCAACTGTCATTAGATAATCGTCATAATAAGACCATAGGAAAATGTTTGTATTCTCTGTTACAGAAGACAACAAACATTCGGTGAAATGAATAACATTTGAAATTTAACCGTTTTTTTCGCATCATGAAAATATGATTGCGGCTTGATAACGGGCCAATAAAAAGAAGGTGTGAATACTAATGATCACTATAAAGAAAATGATAATATCTTGCTGCACTTACTGGTATAAATTTAAATAATAAAACCATATGGCCACCACAATTTGCCATTGAAAGAATTAGATGGGTATAAATAATCAATAATCAATTAAGGCAACCTCATTTAATGAAATGAAACTGCCATGAATACAACACATCCATCCTACTTTCCTTGTTGATGAGTTCATTTTGCAAGCTTCTAAAAAATGTCTATTCAATTCCTCAGCCTCTGTCAAGGCTGCAATTCAATTAAAAATATTCCATATCACTGCCTTTTAATCATGTCTGCAATTGGGGTCCCGCCTTGCATATGTTCAGGGCCCTCGTTAAGAGAATAAAAGCGAAATCAAATTAAATGTCACACATTAATTTTAGGTTTTTTGCTTTAAATGAAAAATGCGAACAAGATGTTTTCATCTCCATTTCCCTGCCTTTGTGTCGGCGCTCGGTATCTCTGATTTCTGTGACTGCCACCTTTCTATCAAATTGATTAAACCCCGAACATCAGTGACACATATCTGTCACGTTGCTTTCGTTGGCATCGCATTGTTGAATCTTCTCGTCTTTCTGTGCACATCCAACCTCTTTTCAAACCGCCATCCATATGTACCTAGTATTTCTTATCTTGGCACCCCATAGGCAATCATATTGACATGCTGGCACGCAAAAACGTACCTGATTTTTCAGTTGCTAAAAGGACGAAGGACTACGCGAGGTTAGGCAGTCGAAGAGGAGATTAGGGAAGTGATAGACGGCAAATACTGCGGCTGTAAGTTTTACGTTTTGCAATTTCATTCCTAAATAGTCAGTGTATTTTATGTAAACGCTTCTCGTCTATTACATTCCATGTCTTATTCTTCAGTTGCCATCTGTGATTTGGTTCGTTTTTTTTTTCTATTTAAAGGATAGCCTTCGATGTAGTTTAAGATGTGTTGGGATCGTCATCATGTTTGTAACTAATATAGGGTAGAACAACTGGAGTCATTGTCGAATTTTGTTTGAAATAAAACTTCCCACAATATGTGATTTAACTGGGGTTACGGAGATTAAAGCAAAGGGCCACAATAGCCGAGTATACCTAGATGACATTGCAAACGATTTACACCACCAATAACGAATCATCTCGTATGGAGATGCCAAAACTCGTTTCCTAGACCCGGGTAACAATTTTTTCAGGTTTTCAAATTTGTTAATGTAAATAATTTTCCAGAGTTGTTGGCACATATGTGGATTGTGTGCAACACCAGGAATTGCCGACCCACCAAAAGTACAGGGTGGCGCACCAATTGCAATACAATAAGAAATTCAAATAACTTTCTTTAATAATGTATGGTATTTTTTTTTTGTAAAGAAAACTCCATTTTATCTTATATAACTAATTGGTTTCAAAGATGATAGACCGTAAATGACCTCTAAGCTCATTTACGCATATGCGACACCTGACCAGAAAATTATTCATAGCGGGATCGCCTCAATTATCATTTTATTATAATAGACTCAATTCAATCAAATTCCTTGGTTTCATTTGTAAACCTCTTGTTTACTATAACTCCATAAAAAAGTCTGTTGCAGTCAGGTCAGGTGACCTTGGGAGCCAGTGGAAAGTGTAGTTTCTGGACATTAATTTGTTTGGGAATTTTTGTTGGAGCTCCGAAGTAACCGGTCGGGCTATTTGTGCAGTCGCTCCATCTTATTAAAATCAAATGCTGTTGAACTAGGTACGTCTTCGGCGCAGTTCAGGGTAAAAAACTACTTCAACATCTTTAAGTATTAGTCCCATTGACAGTTGACGATTGAAAGTTAATAGAGTCCACGGGGGTTTAACATGAGTCGCGCCGTGAAGGCCTTACCCACGGTGTGCGACACACTGCCCATATTACAATGCGATTGCCAGCGCCCTCTTGCGATGGCCAAGTAAAACTTTGACTATCTAAGAGAAGAGGTTGGCAATTTTGGTGCTACTGCAATTGTCAGCCCTTTCCTCCAGCCAGAAGATACTAAATTGATTGTGCTAGTGTGGAATATAATCCCCATTGGCGGAGGTGAGACCTATCTTACCATCACTGCTACTCTATTGGTCTGTAGCACCCGGTTGCAACGCAACTCTTCATTCGAGCACAAAGTCTCTACCACCGGTTTTGGTATCAACCACAACCGGCATGATGCTCCTCCTAGGGGTCCTACACCAAATAATCGGGCGAGAACTCAATCACGAGGCCTCCTGATTCCCACGCTACCGGCCAAACTCACAGATTGGAATTGCGTAGCAAAGCAAAAGCAAAGCTTCTACCACATTGTGATATATACATCATACTTCACGGGATTGGCCGCCCGGTGGCAAATGAGTACAGACTGGACATTTTTACATACCCGCAGGTTCGGAGACCCCAGGTAGATGAAACGGTCGATACTACTAGGATGCAGTATCCTCACCGGTGGGAGACGGGAAAAACTCCAAACCCCTTCGGCGAACGGCAATCATGAAATGTAGACATACGAAAAACAGAAGTATGACGTAGTTTCGTTAGACACTATAACGTCTTCTCTAGATATTACAATTGAATAAAACAAGTTGCGTTTGTGATATCAGCCAATTTTTTTATTTTATGTGAAACATCTACCGATGAAATTATGTGTGGAATTTGACATTTCGAATGTCAAGAACTATTTTGTGAGATGAAGAAAGGTTCAATTTGCGATGACTGTGGCTCAAGTATGATGTTGAACTGATCGTTGGCACGGGTTGTGTTGGTTTTGGGGGAGACACCGATCGTTTATGGCTTATTGATCTAGGCCCGCTACTTAAGGAAATTAATGAAGAGGAAGTCAAAGGAAGTCAAATCGTTTGATCTCATTGGATAAGAGTTCGGATCGTAGTCAGCGGATAAAAGATGTTGTCGGTGACCGTTTTTTTATTATTATTTAATCTTCATACCGCAATTCAAAGCCGCACACGGCCAAAATGATACGCAGACCAACATTTTGCGACACAAGCTTGAAATTTTAAAATTTAATTCTTAAAAAGTTGTTGTTGTGGTTGTTGTGTAATGCTTATTACAATAATAGTAATTACAGTATTAACAACGAATATGGGGGGAGGTAGGATATAAAATGTGTAGCATCAACAATTTATAGTGAAGTATATCAACGTTAAGATTTGTTCCGTGAATACATTTTCTGTTTAAGTCTTTTTTTGCATTCGTCTGCATTATAACATTTTATTTTTTGCTGTGGAATGATTTATAAATTCCTAATATCTTTTTGTTGCCATTATTTGAATTCCTCATTTCCAAGACAGGAATGACGTTTGCGAAAAGCAAAATTTTAAGAAAATTTGGGCACATATTAAAGTTTATTTTTCACGCCAGCCTGGCAAGGCTGTCAGCTATTTAATACCTGGCATCTGAAGTGTTATTTATTTAGTTAAAGATTTGCCAATTACGAACATGGATCATTTAAATACCGGAAAACGTGATGCAGTTGCATCATACAACTCCAGAAGAAGTCACTAGTCGCAAACTTCGGTTTCATTGCTGCTGAATATGCTCCATATCGCAGTAGTAGTCTGTAAGGTTGCCCCTATGGCCCGGCACCCACATAAGGTGAATGTTGAAATGCTAAGCCATCTCTTTAAGAAATCTGCGGCATTTCAGGGCTGATGTTGACTTCGGAATGACAGAATCCAGGGATTTAATGACAACTTCGCTGTCAGAGAATATGTGGCGAGGACGCTATGTCTGATGAACACTACAGTGATCAGGTAGTCTTGCTATACTTAGCCCTATGTAGAAACTTACCTTCAGTATAGAATTTGATACACAGACTTGTACTGGGACTCCATTTCCACGTATCTCTATCTGATATAAGTATATGTTACTTCTTTGCGAACAGTGGTTGAGCCAGAGTTGAGCCTGTTATGTCAAGCACCGTGTTAAGGGCCGCACTGTGACCATAAACACTGTTGGACCACTGTGACATCTCTCTTAGTCATACTACCGCAGCTGCGGCAGTCTGCATACTAATTATGTCCAGGGGTAGTAAATGCAAAAATGGCATCTAGTTCATTAGATGGTGTGGTGCGAAGTGCACCAGTGATGAACAGATTAACCATCCTTTGAACCTTGTCCAGTATCTTACAACATGTGGTCTTCTCAAGTGCCTTCCACCAGATGATAAGTCCATACAACAGTATACAACCAGTGAACAATGCGAGACTTTAATCCCTATTGTTCCCTTATTGCCCTCTTGCACGCATATAGCGCCACTGTGGCCTTTTTCGCCCTATCCAGAATGTTGAGTTTGAAATTCAGCTTCTTGTCCAATAGCACACCAAGGTATTTTGCACAGTCCGCGAAAGCAATTTCAGTACCCCCCAGGGAGATATGATCCACAGATGGAATCTTGTACCTCTCGCTGAACAGAGCCCCTTCGGTCTTGTTTAGATTTACTCCGAAACCATTTTCCCCAGCCCACTTTGCTACAGTAAGGGGGGCTCTTTGTCTGAGTATTCTCAAAAACTTCCCCCAGACTATTATTGCCACATCATCTGCGTATGCAACAACTTTGACAACAGACTCCTCTAAAGAGAACAGAATACTGTTCAGAGAGAGGTCCCATAGTAGGGCGGATAGAACACCACTTAAGGGTGTTTCCCTACTGACAAATCTGTATAGCTCCGACGACCCTAACTTAGCCCTGATACGTCTCTTTGCAAAAAGATCATACACAATCCTTCGAATACTGACGTCTACTCCCAGGTTTGATAATGCTGTGACTATCGTATCGAGAGAAACGTTATTAAACGCCCCTTCTATATCTAGAAACTCTACCAAAGTGTACTGCTTGATGGCGAGTGAACCTTCGATGAATCCGACCAAGTCGTGCAGGGCGATCTCAGTGGACTTACCCTTGCAGTAAGCATGTTGTCTATCCGACAGCAGCTTCCGGTCCATGTTTGTCCTAAGGTAGCTGTCAATTAGTCTCTCCAGTGTTTTGAGATGAAACGATGACAGGCTGATAGGTCTGAAATCTTTTGGTCCCGTATGCGAGGTTTTGATGGCTTTGGGAATAAGGACCACCTTGGTCTCCCTTCACATAGCAGGGATATATGTTAAGTTGATACAGCCGATATGGAACTCCTCAAGCCAAAGAATCAGTGTATCAACCACCGCTTGTAGTTCACCCGGTAAAATTATATCCGGTCCGGGTGACTTGAAGGGTTCAAAGCTTTTAATTGCCCACGCAATGGTTTTGGTTACGATGTCCCTGGCAACAGCCGACGGTTGATTTGACGCAGTGTTGTCTGCGGCAATTCCATTTCGGGAATTACCAGGAAAATGAGTATCCAAGAGCAACTCCAGTGGTTCTTCACTAGATGTTGTCCAATAAGCCGGCGGTTTCCTGAGATAACCTACACGGTGTGAAGGCCAGCCTTGCGGCTTCTGTTTAGCCTTCCTCAGTGTACTCTTAAAAATGCGTAAAAATAATTAAAATTAAATACAAAAGTGTTGATTCAAACGTGAACACTTTTTGGACTTTACGGGGTGATTATGGTCGTCATAATCGACCTACTGTGCAGGAAATTGGCAAGTTTATAAAAAAAAAATAAAGAGACTGGAAGCATTACAGATGTGGTAGGGAATGTGCATCATCGCAATGTACGTACTGTTGAAAATATCGCTTCTGTTAGTGAAAGTCTGGCGGATAACCCGAATTTCAATTCAGAGCGCTATGGCCGCATGATAACCTTTTTTGTTGTCTGCAATTGAAGATTATGAACTGAACGAAATGTGATTCCAGCAAAATAGTGCCACAAACTACATATAACGACCGATTTTGGCTTTAGTGCATGAGAAGTTTCCAGAAAGCGTTATTCCACGTTTTGGCGATGCCATGGCCACCACCATCATGCAAATTGACGCCATTAGACCATTTTCGTGGGGCTACGCTTAATAATCCGCGAACGTTGAAGTATTTGAAAACTAACATTCATCAAGTTATCGTCGAGATACCGCTCGAAATGTGCGAACGAGTGATCGAAATGACACCAGAAGGAACCACTGCTGGGAGCAATCCAGAGGCGGTCCTTTAACATTGTATTTCGTACGTAATGACAAGGTCATGGCATTATAGTGAAATAAAAGTTTCATGGAAATCATAGCTTGATGTGTTTTTTATTTAACTTTACTTTTAAAACCGAAAAATGGATAACCCTTCCCTGTTGAGACCATATATTTGAGATTTGCACTGTTAATTCACATAAGATGTTTAAGGGTCTCATAAACGTCTGAATTTTTGCTGCATGACACAAATTATTATTTTTTTTTTTTTGAAAATCTCGTCTTCTTAAAGCAAATTGACTTTAATTTTCAAAGGGTTCGTTTTTGCAAAGTCTAGAGTAGAAACTAATAGAATGGAAGGTGAAAGGATTCTAGTTTATATTTTTAGCCAAAGGAACTACTGTTGCACTAAACCTTCGTTCACAATGTAATCAATGTGTGCGGTCAATTCGAATGGTTTGTGTAGCCTGTAGTCATTTTCAAAAAATTAATTACTAAAATAATGTGAAATAACTGTAGAAATGTTTGAAGATTGTAGCATTCCGACAACTTTTTTTTCACTTAGATCACACAAGCCTAACGTCAATTTAATACCAGAAAAAAGGAGTGAGGAGCCCACCAGTTGATACGCCAGCGGTTGTGAATGAGTTGTAAACAATGATTTGCTTTATATGTGATATTCCTAAAGAGGCACTCGTATTTTTTCCTTGAAATGATGTTATTGTTAAATATGTATGCGTGCCTCCTGTTGTTATGGAAATTACTGTCATTTAAATGTTTTTGTTTAGCAAACACTCCACATACTTTTCCCTCCTAGATGCGTCTGCTTATTTCGTTATTTGCGTTGTCGTTTTGTTTATTCGAAAGGTTTAAAAACGAGTTTATGTTGAAAATTAGGCCATTTCCAGAATACAGTGGTGATAAGGGAAAGGATTTGGAAACGAAGTTTAAAGTAAAATGTATTCAATCTTAAGTAAAATGTATTCGAAAGGAGAATGTATAAGGGGAATATATATCTCAAAAATTCCTGAGCGATAGCAGTTCGCCCACTGGTACAGCAGTTGTTTGACATAATGATTCTTTCGACATGGCAGCTCCCCGTTCTCTACGTTGGGTCTTTCTATAGCGTGGCGCATAAGTAATGTTAACGGCGACTATATTGAATGCGTCCTTGTGCAGCTTTTGGTTTTATATGGTTATATGGGAAAAGATGTAACATATGTAAAATTATTTGCAAAGACTGCCTAGACATCTCTAACTGCTGAGAACGTCGCCTGGTGGAAGTTTCGGGCGTTTCCTCAATACTTGCATGCACTCGACCAATGGTCACTTCATTTCGAACTGCACGAGGTCTTCCAGCACGCGGAGGATCACAGACAGCTCCTTGCTGCCCAAAACGCTGAACCAATCGGTAAATTGTTGGAGCGCTAGGAGCATTTCGAACATGAGAGAAATTTCGATGTGACCTGAATAATCGAATGCTGACTTTCAAAGTAAAATTGAACAACTTTGATTCTTTGTTCTGTGCTGAGCCTTTCCATCATAAATTTCCTAAGTATTATTTAGTTAATTCTGTCAAGAGACGAAGAAAAAACTTAAACGAAAAACATATGTACTAATCAAATCTTAACGTTGCCTATACGCTACCCTATATTTTGCGTAATATTTCTCCATTTGGGCGTAATTACTCAATACATCGATTCAAAATTGAATAGGACAACTAATATTTTTATTATCGTGCGTTCTAATGCCGATTCAACCTTCTCTTTTCTTTTGATGTGTGGGCGAACAGTTCAAGTAGTCGTATTATCGAGAGGTTCAAGAAAAACTTCTTAAACTAATAATATTATTTGGAAGCCAGATCTGTAAAATGTAGCCTTTTGTAATATATAAAAGATTTGCAGTAGTGTTAACATAGGGAAGTAGTATCAAGTGGTGTCTATTGTTGAAAGATGCCTATTTTTTAAACTGAACACCAAGCGAATTTCATTGGCAAGATATCGATCCTACCTTTACAAACCTTTCCAACTCAACTTTGTAAAGACAAACTTATGACGCACTCAATTTAAACAGTACATGCTGTACCGGAAAAAGTACCGGAAATGGGACAATAAAATACAAACTATTTACTATTCGTTCAAATTTATTGTACCACCTTGAAATGTATTTTTCAAACACCCCTTTTATGACCCTTTAATGCCTTCCATCGACGGAAAACTGATGTCTTGAAAAGTTAATTACAGTTTTGGACAAAAAGGTTAACCGGAATTATATATTGTGAATACCATGATATTAGCTGAGTTCTTTGCCATAAATTCGCTTACAATCGTAGTTTGAATATGAGTTTTCTTTCCACAAATCTGGTATTTTTCGGTGAATTATCCCCCTCAATGACCACATAACGTTTAGACAATATTCTTCATTTTCTGGCAGAAATTTCTAGAGAACACTGCCGCGGTAATTAAAGAAAACAATCAATATTATCTTGACTTGATAGATTTTGAGGTCTTTCTTTTCCAGTTTCGGCTCGGTTGGAAATTGATATTCCGAAGTTTATTGACTAGTTTGCATGCTGAACTCGTAAACCCATATTTCGTCAAAAGTTATGATGTATTTTACGAAAATGGGCGCGGAATAGACCTGCTCTGACGGATCTTTTGCAGTCGTGCAAAACGGGTGCGATTGGATCGATGAGACATACAAAGTTCAGCGGCTATCTACATCAAACTTAAATGGGCATTTTTTAATTTTCTTTATCGATGTTAACTTTAGATTAAGGCGTTGATGGCCGCCCAGAGCAAGACAAATCTTCCAGCAAATCTCGAACGCTTTTAAGTCCACTGTACCACCCATATGCCAGTGTTTTCGATGAAGTCGATTCACCGTAAAATGTTCAACGATTCGATATACGAAATTCCAAACCATGATCACATATTATTTGATCTACGAGGTGTGTTCAAAATAAAAGATGAAATTTCATTACTCTCAAAAAATATTCATCTATTCATCAATTTCTATTTTATCTCTTTCAAAGTAGCTCCCTCAGATATAATACACTTGTGTCAGCTGCTTTCCAATCCTCGAAGCAGTTCTGATATGCACTTTTTGGTATGTTCTAGAGCTCTCTTAGCGATTCGGTTTTCATTTCCTCAATCGTCGCAGAACGCCGTCCTTTAATGGTCTCTTCAATCTTGGGAAGAGGAAAAAGTCGCAGGGGGCCAAATCAAGTGTGGCATGATAACGGTGTTGCTTTCGGCCAAATCATCTCTCACAAACAAAGATGAGTGATGAGTTTTTTCCACAATTCCAGGCGTTTTTTTCGTATTGCTTCACGCAAATGGCGCACAACTTCAAGGTAATACTCCTTATTTACCGTACGATCTTGTGGTAAGAACTCCTGATGCACTACGCCATGATAATCGAAGAAAACGGTGAGCAAAACTTTTGACATTTGATCGAACTTAGTGTGCTCCTTTTGGTTTTGACTCTCCTGGACTTTTCCATTGGGATGATTGGGCTTTGGTTTTGATGTCATAACCATATACCCATGTTTTCGATATCATAACCATATACCCATGATACGTCGCCAGTTATGACCATTTTAAGCAAATCTGGATCATCGTTGACGTCATTCGACAATTCCTGAGTAATGCTCATGCGACGTTGTTTTTGGTCAAAATTCAGCAATTTTGGAACGAACTTCGCTGCCACACGCTTCATGCTCAAAATTTCCGAAAAGATTGCATGGCATGAGCCAACCGATATACCGGCATCTTCAAAAACTTCTCTAATTGTGATGCGACGATTCTCAATAACAATTTTCATCACTTTCTCAACATTTTTATTGGTTGCTGATGTGCTGGGACGTCCAGAACGAGCATCGTCATTCACATTTTCTCGACTTTCTGTGAAAAGCCACTTGTAAACATTTTTTGACGTAGAGTACTCTCACCGTATGCCACTGCCAACATTTCAAGTGTTTTTGCCCACTTAATTCCTTTTTTTACATAAAATTTGATGCAATTTGTTTGATTCATACTTTACGATAGCAAAAAATGACCAAACACGCAAAATATTTGTCTTATTTATGCCTCTAACAAACTAAACATGCTATATAGATAAAACCGTCAAGATATCTTCGAGACGAGTGTACCAACATAAAAAAAAATAATAATCGAAAGTCGACTGTGCTTATTTTTTGAACACACCTCGCATATCTTCATTCGTTATAAAAGATTATAAAGATTAAGTGGCAGGTCGTGCACAAACTCAGCTTCAGTGTTGAAAGTGGTTGTGGCAACTTAGCGACAAAACGAATGTTGAACATTTTCTGCATCGGTATTTCCTAAACTACTGTGCAAAAAAACAAAAAAAAAAAAAAACACCAGCTGTCTTTCACACTCATCACTGTAGGTACATTTACATTTTAATTGAATACACGCAAAATTACTTTAAGTTGTCGCTCCTTCGCCGCAGTAGCGCCTACTATGAAGCTATTTAATTTTATTGACAAAGTAATAATTTGCCACAACAATGATTTTGTTATCACAATAATGATGACGGTGTTCTAGGATTTCAGAAATCTACTAGGAGCGTTGGCAAAACATATTCCATTTATATGGAAATGAACTTAAAACGTTGCCAGCGTATATTCATAAAGCGAAGGTCTGTTACGGTTCAAAGAGTTCAGACATGATGTACTCGTATGCCACATTGTGTGTCGCATATTGTTTCGGCAACATATACCCATTAGAGAGTTCATATTAATTATACGTGAAACCTCCAAAATGCTCATCAGAAAATCAGTCAAAAGCTGTAGAAAGACAGGAAAGTGAAATAATAAATCAAATTTCTAATACATTTGTAAATGTGGAGGTAGTCGGAAGAATTACAGAGATTCAATTAATTAATTATTATTTAAACCAAAACCCATTAGCCAGAAAAGGAAGATTGTTTAGTCATTACAACTACAATCAGCAGAAATTGCTGAAACTTTAGATTCCGTAAATAAATCTCAGTTAGATACCTTATTGTTCCTTAAGGATTCCCACTGAATGGAATAGAAGGAAGAATGCTTTGTTGTCTAAAGCAAACGGTATTTACTTTACTAATTCATGATAGTAGTATTTAAATATACACACCGTGCTCGAATACATTTATGTGTATTACATGTGTGCACTTATCCTTAAGCTCTTACTACGGCGAACAATCAGGAGGCTACCAAACGTAGATTTTCTCTCAGGATACTTTTACTGGCTGTAAAATTTGCACACAAACTTACATTTGCACAAACACATCTATCGAATATTGCCATCTATACTGTATACAGCTATGGATGTGTGCTGGCATGGAAAGAATTTGCAATAGATAATTTTAATAACTTAATTCATATTAATTAAAAGGAATCCATAGTTTATTACGACAAAGTTAATTTAAATGAGTAATGAAACTATAGAAATTAATACTGTACAGTTAAGTTTTGCGTATTGCAATATATAAGACGAAATTGAGGAAAGTGTTCAGTACTAAACAGTAATAAAGATTTATCCATTTGGTGGCTGTCAACTGTTAAATATCAATGATCTGAAATATTATTTATTTAGTAAAGGTTTGCAATTTACGAATTTGGATCGTTTAATAACCGAAGAAAGCGTACAAATAGTTAAAACTTACTACACAAGGGGTGCTGTCAAAACATACCGAGGTGGGTGCCTCTCCTCTTAAGGTTATAAACATATAATCATCTGAAGGAAGAGATGTCCATTCACTGACCCAGCTAGCAATAGGTTAAAAAATGATAATGTACAAACAATGTTTTATATTTGGCATAACGCCAGTTTAATATAAAGAATTATTTTTACGGAATATATACAAAACTAACCGATCCGACGTGCGCCAAAATGCCATCATTTCAGTGAAACAAAAACATCTTCCACATCCGTACAATAGTCAGCTCCACACAAAAATTGAAATTGGATTAAATTGTCAATAACACGCCTATTTTCTGAATCTTTTCCGAGTGTAATCTGGTTTGATTAAAGACTAATCAAACGTGATTCCAAAACTTTAAAATTTTTTTGTTACTCCCCTCAAATACTGCCCTTTTGGTTTTGCTGTATATTGCATCGTCATTTGAAATCCGACTGTTATGTTTCGCATTTCATTAATCATGGTTTGCAAAATATTGTAAGGGATTATTCATTTAGTGTTTTCAAAACCGTCAGTCTGGCAATGCTGTCAGCTGTTAAATAAATAAATATTCATTTAGTGAAAGGTTACATTTACAAATATGGATCGTTTAACAACCGAAAAATGCGTAAAAATAGTTAAAACTTATTACAGGAGTGGTAATTCAAACGTAAGCACTTTTTGTGCATTATGGAGGTGGTTATGGTCACAATCGACCTACTATGAAATAAATTGGGACGACTATAAAGAATTTTGAAGAGACTGGTTGCATTACAGATGTGGTCAGGCCTGTGTCGCAAAGTACGCATTGCCGAAAATATCGCCGCTGTTAGTGATAGTGTGGCATATAATCCGAATTTATCGATTCCACGGCGTTCACTGCAATTGCGCCTATCTTACATCTCATTACGGCATATTTTGCATTTGAACTTGCACTTCCATCCATATAGAGGCCAGCTCATGTAACAATTAAAGCCAGCTGACCATTAAAAACGCTGTAGATATCCCGGTTGAGTGCTACAGCAGCAGGCTTTCAATGCAGAATTTTCTTCAGCGATGAACCACATTCATTTCTCAATGGTTACGTCGAAGCAAAGCACACTTGGCGCATGTGGGACTGATGTGAAGGTTTTACATGAATCTCGCTGTGAAAGCTTTACCCATGGTGTGCCACCACACAGGTGCCGTTTCTAATTATATGCTTTTCTTTCTTGGTTATGTATTCTTTCTTTCTTCAGGCGACGGTAGGCACCCCTTTGGTGTACTCACACCAATCCCGAAGGATTAGTTAGACTACCAGAGATTGGAAGTAGGTCCCTTGGAAAAGCTTCCTCAGGTCCCACTCCCGCACTCAGCCAAAGTACCTTTGTAGTCACTTGGTATGAAGTGAACTACCTCCCGGGTAGGAGTTGAGGTATCTAGGAAAACCTCGGATAGATATGAACAGTGTTTTCCAAGCTAATGCCTTCCTACACCAACGCTTGAGCAACGCAAAAGCACTGAAAATACTTGTTCGGGCAACCACAGTCAGCACGATGCTCCCACTAGGGGTTCAACATCATTAACCAGGAAGGAACAACGTTCCTTGGGCCCCTGGTCACCCATGCTACAAGAAGAGAAGAACCCTCTGGTCTGGGTTTCGCAGACAAGCTACTCTAGTTTCGCTTTATCATACCTCGCACGAAACTGGTAATCCATAATACGGCATAGATTTTCAATGTCCGAGGAGAGAATATCAACACAGCAAAGCAAAGTACACCATGCTCCTATCATAGTTCATTAACCAGATCTCTCTGGTCATACAACTATATTTACGGAAAAGATAAATCTTCTGATACCTCCCGACGGCTTCTCTATGTCGCACCTGTTGCCAGGATGTGTCTTGTTTAACTATGACTCTCCCCTTTACTTGGTTTTCGAAAAAACGAGTTCCAAGATCAGTTTGATATCATATTATAGGTGGATCCCAAGACATAATCCAGCTTTTCCTAGGGCGCCTGGCACAAGGCCACACTACTTTATTTTTGTTCGCAAGCATCATACCCTTTGCCTGCTTAATTACAGGATCAGGTAGTGAGGTCTGCGTTTTAGGGGTAAGCGGTACAAAGCATCCTAGGAAACACCCGCCTACCCACGGCGCATGTGGGACTCGGAGAACCCAGAAGTAATTGTGGAAAAGCCATTGTATTGCAAGAGTAACTGTTTGAAAAGCTTATGGCCTGGAGGTGTCATTGGGCCGCATTTTTTCGAAAATGATGCTGAAGGAACCATTACCATTCAGAGGGTTATGGCCCTATGATAAAGGACTTTATTCCTCCAATTGAAGATTATGAACAGGACGATATAAGGTTTCAACAAGACGGTGCCACGAGTCACACAACACGACCGGTTTTGGCTTTATTGCGTTAGAAGTCTTCAGGAAGCGTAATTTCACGTTTCGACGACGTCAATTGGTTACCAATATCATACGATTTAGGGCTAGATCAGAAATCGTGTTTATCTATTTGAAACTAAATGGTAAATCAAAATTTACATTTCAAAAACTTATCATTTTGAAAACGTTTTCTGATCTAAAAGCAAATTTAGCGTATACATTTTGAGAAACCGTCACAAAGAAACATTTTCATATTCTCATGTATATATACCTATATATCATAACGCATTTCCAAGTCTTTTGAACAAAGAGCTTAAATCTATTTGAAACTAAATGGTAAATCAAATGGTAAATCTAAAAGCAAATTTAGAAAAGCATTTTGAGAAACCGTCACCAAAAAACATTTGCTTATTCTCATGAATATCGCAACGCATTTCCATGTGTTTTGAAATGAAAGCTTAAATGTATCTGAAACCGAATGGTAAATCAAACTTTACTTCTAAAAAACTTATCATTTTGAAAACGTCTTCTGATCTAAAAGCAAATTTAGTGTATACATTTTGCTAAACCGTCACAAAGAAACATTTTCCCATTCTTATAGACAACATGATCCATGTATTTTGAAAAGAACGCCTAAACCAATTTGATGTCAAATAACAAATCAAAATCTATATTTAAAAAACTTTTCATTTTGAAAACGTCCTCTGATCTATAAGCTAAGTTAGGTCATTTTCTTTAGATTACAACAGGTTGAAAGCGGTTTTACTCGGAAAACCAATTCTTTATTTATACTAGTTAGTAAAATGAATGGATATTTAGATGTTTGTGATTGATATATACGATCCTTCCACATTTGCTTGCAAGTGGAAAAAGAAGCAAATAATAATGAAGTGAGTGAGAAACGCATCATTCATGTGGAAAGTTACAGAATTGACCGTCGTCCCAATAAAAATTTAAAAACGTTATCATTTTGAAAACGTCTTGTGATAAACAGTCATAAAGGAACATTTTCTAATTTTCACGAATAGCATGACGTATTTCCACGTGTTTTGAAAAGAACATGTAAACTAATTTAAGGTCAAATGGCCCACCAAAATCTATATTTTTTGTTAGAAAACAAATTACATTAAGCTTATAGAACTCCTCGTAATTCTTGCGAGGGAATATAGTAAGAAGTTGGTTATCGCAATCATATTATCCAAAATTTATCTTTATTTCTAAAGCTATATAAGCATACTCTAGCTGATGATTAATATGTTAGCTAAAATATCAAAAACAAAATTTTAACAGTATTCTTCTGAATACGTTTTTTAACCAAACCCTTACATGTTATGCGAAGTCATTTCAATTTTACCTAAAACAGTTAAAAAACATTTACTTTAGTACGTGAGAGATGAAATAAATACCTTTGGCGTCAGGTGGCCTGTACATGCATTTGTCTGGACACAATATCATTAAATTGTCATTAACATTTAATATTTATTGATTTTTCCACAATAAATAATGTCTGCTTACGCTATCAAATTGTACTCTCTTTGCGCCGCATTCCACGACATGAAGGTATTGTCGACGTTTATATTTGTGCACATGTAAGTGGCATTTGCTTTGAATGACGAGATGTTAATTGGATGCTTGCATACCCCCGCATATACTCATACGAGTACATGCCGACACATGAGTCCTGATGGTACTTCGAGAGATACAACAGCTCGAGCTGTGAATAATCTGGGTGTAACGTGACTTGAGACCAGGACACGTCCACACAAGTATGTACTCGATCATATCAAAGCTAGCGTCATTATCATCGTTTTGTTTTGCTTTGTTTATATCACCAAGGATGCCGTTGCCGCTGCTGTCATCGTCAATTTCAAGGATAATGTGAATATAATGTGTTCTGTGCGCATATAAAAAAAAGTGTATTGTTTTTCGAATAAAGTCCCCCCTCTTACAATTGATATTGTTACCTTCTGATAGAATTCTTTCATCGATTTAATAGCATTGAATATGGTAATTAATCAAAGCCAAAAATGTTAGTGTTTGTGCTTTTCCTTATTTTAACAGTGAGATGAGAGTAAACTGTTTTATATACTATGCAGAAAAAAATTTTTCGCAACTGTCAAATTGCCAGGAGATGGATCATGTTATAGATTTTAGTTGATTTGAAAACGATACCTGATTTAAAGGCCGCTGATATCCCTATCTTTGTTGCATCTTGGAATTTATAACTCACGCCACTAAAGAACTTTGATACGTGACACATATCACTTACTAAGACAATTTTGAAGAAAGAAAATCCCTTTTGTTTCCGTTAGCAGCAGGATTAAATGATGCTCATCTTACGCAACGTAATGTTTTTTGTTGGTAGGTCCTTTCGATATGACTTTCACTTTATTTACATGTCAACATGATCATATACGACGGCGGTCCCAAACCTAGCCGAACTGACGTACAGATGGCGCCAGTGGTTTAAAAAAAATATTTTAGTGAAAAGTGACAACCTTATAAAACATATATTTCAAGTTTGAAGGCGCTACGTTGTTTAGTATTTTTAAACAAACAATCTCAATGAATTTGCAAACATGGAGAAAATTGGTCACCGTTATATAATTCAATATTTCTCGGTCCAATCAATATTATATTCTACTCCGATGGTCTGCTTCTTCCTTTACGACCATAAAATATTAGGTAGCAAAGTTTAAATGAGGCCGTATGAGCTGCCAATACAAACACCTAGAGGTTGACCAATTAAGGTATCCACGTCAGATACAGTTAAGAAAATCCACAAAATGATATTGGATGATTCTCGGCTTTCAAAAAGTACCTGGTACATTAACCGAAGGTTTGAAGATGAGAAAGCTGTGCGCCAGATGGGTGCCGCGCTTCTTTTCAATAAAGCAAAAACGACATTGCGAAGGTGATTCAGTAGAATGACTGGTGATGTTTCACTGCAACAAAACCAAATTTTTGCGTCGATTTTTAACATGGATTTTGACATGGGTCCACCATTCCACACCTGAGACAAAGAATGGGAGAATTGTGCACAAGGAGAGCAAATACGGTTCCATCTGAAGACAAGATAATGGCGTCGGTTTTTGGGATGCGCATGGGATTATTCTTATTGATTATCTTCAGAAAGGAAAAATCATCTACGGCAAATATTATTGCAGGTTTAGGTAATGAAATTATGGAAAAAATTTAGCATTTTGTGAAGAAGAAAGTGTTGCTTCATCGAGGCAGTGTTCCAGTTTGCACATCCACTATTGCGATGGCCAAAAGTTAATGAATTAAGGTTCGAATTATTTCTTCACGTACTTTATTCGCCAGACATAGCTCACCCGGACTATTTTTTATTTCCGAGCTTGACAAAATGGTTCCGTGGTAAAAGATTTGCCAACATTAAAGAGGTGAAGTCCGCGGTTGATGGCTATTCTAAGGAGTTTAACAGTTTTTACTATAAACAGGTCATAGAAGCTATTGAATATCGCCGGAAAAAATTTATCTAGTTAGAAGGGGATTATGTTGAAAAATAAAGTTTTAGGACTGCTCTTGTACGAGTATATTACCCGGGACATGTGATAAAAATGAGAGGGAAACATTCAAACAAAAAATTGTCATTTCTATAGATGTCTAGTAGAACGGCAGGTGGACAAGATGCCTGCATACCTTGTTTCACGGTTTGAACATGTAAGTGGCCGATTAACCACTTCGACTTAGGCGCATGTCCTGAGGAAAAACAAAGACAGTGAGGCAAAAGATAGATATTTCAAATGTCTTGAAAAAAATACATCGACGTTGCTGTAGTCATGATACTAAAACTGTTCAGGGAGATTTTAACACGTAAAAAGGTAGCGAAATCAATCAGTTGGTAACGCCTGCGGAGCAACGTCTCTGATTGGTGCGGTTACACACGCGACCAATGCAGACTGACTACTTGACCACCATCAAATCAGTTACCCCACATGTACAATATACCGCCACTAGTCGTCAGGAATATTAAAATTAGACGCCTTTTATCAGTAAGATATGAGGGAATCTATTGAAATGAATTGCGGTTATCTAGGTGGTCTGTTGCTTTGGAATGTCTTACCTTATTTACTTTTGCGAAAAAATCTGCAATCTATTGAAATGGGTTGCGGTTATATCGGTGATTTCTAACTTATTTATATTTGCGAAAAATCTTTTACCTTATTTTACGTATTTTGATTATTAGTAGCTATCGGGAGAATAATTAAACCCGTAACACTAAAAACATGGTTTAATAATACTATCTCGAGATTAATCTGCTGTCACGCAGTTTAAAACGCCATTTTTTTCACTAGCAAAATCATTCGCCATAAACACGGCGAAGACATGTCGGACATTCTTAAATCGCATGCGGGAGTACCTCAGGGCAGCATTATTGCCCCTACCTTATATCTGATTTTCATTTCGGACCTACCCACAGAAGAAGGGACTCTTATCGGAACGTTTGCAGACGATACAGCTGTTCTTGCCACTGATGTCAACCCGGATCAAGCATCTAGAAAATTGCAAAATCATCTCGATACCATAACAAAATGGCTGCAGAAATGGAGAATAAAGGCAAACGAAACGAAATCGGTTCAGGTAACGTTTACACTTCGGAGAGGATGTTGCCCTCCCGTGTCTATTAATAATGTTGAAATACCTCAAGCAAATGATGCAAAGTATCTAGGCATTTATTTGGACAGAACACTAACTTGGAAAAAGCATATATTTACAAAAAGACTGGCCTTATGGCTCAAACTAAGATCCTTAAATTGGCTTTTGAATGGCAAATCTAAATTATCCCTAGACAACAAATTAAAAATCTATAAGTGCGTCTTAAAGCCCGTATGGACATTTGGAATCCAGTTATGGGGGACTGCAGCAAACTCCAACCTTGAAATATTACAACGCTTTCAATCCAAAGTACTGCGAACCATTACTGTTGCACCCAGATACTTCTCGAACAAACAGTTGCATAGAGAATTGAAAACACCCTTCATTAAGGAAGAAGTCCAAAAATACTCCGCTAGATACATGAATCGTATTCAACAACATCCGAATCAACTGGCGTCCAATCTGATGAACGAAACACCATTATTTACCAGACTAAAGAGGAGAACCACACAGGACCTGGCTACTCAGGACGAATAAAGTAGTAGGGACACTCAAGGAAGTGTTCCCGAATAAAAAAATAAAATTTTAGTATATAAGTAGTATGTAGGCCAATGTGAATATTAATGAATGCCCAAGGACAGATTGTAATAAATCCAGAATTAAAAAAAAAAAAAAAAAAAAATTCGCCATAAACAGGAACAGATGATAATCACTTGGCGCTTGATCCGAACTATGAGACGGATGCATAATAGCCTCCCAACCAATCTCCCGGAATATCTGGCGAGTCGCTATCGGTATGGGTTGCTTGGCATTATCCTTATAAAACACAATTCCTTTCCTATTGGTCAAAGCTGGCTCATTTTGGGCGATTGCTTCCTTTGGATGGTCCAATTGTTGTCAGTACTGGTCCGAATAGAAAGGCGGCCATAGTCTATTTGTGTGAAAGATATTGGTTGAAGAATGGTTGAATTCACTGCAATTGAATGGAGGAATGATTGGTTTAAATCGGTCATTTGCATGGAACATCCATAAGAGGTGGCAAAAAATATAAATCATATGACGGACAACAAGTTAGGGAAAAATTAAATTTCATTAAAAAGTTTAATTGATGTGAGAGCTGCCAGAAGGGGTAGCCCAAACTAAAAGGCTGAGCCAAGTTTAGTTAAGTTTGACAAAAGCTACGATTAAAGCTTGAAAACAGGGCAAGCTTTAAAAAACCACGAAAAGCATTTGGTCAGCAGATACTCCGAATGTTAAACACTTTCTTCTGGGTGTTATTAAATTGTTGACCGTATCAAGCGTTTTTTTCAGTTGAAGGTATAAAAATCATATTTGAAGTCAGAAAAATCTTCACGGCGGGGAGTCATTTCGAAATGCCTCCAAATATCACAGTTCAGTGATAACTATAAAACTTACTGATGCAAGATATATGATGATGTTTGCACATTGACTCAGAATTCATGATCGACTATTCATACAGATTATTTAACTAATTATAGCAAAAATCATTATTATGATGTGCCAAATTTTGGATGTACCCATAGTAAAGCATAACATCTTTTTTAGGCATTTTGGAATTTCTTTTTCGATCACTATATGTTGGCTAGTGTAGTGTAGAGGTATTCACCAGAAATAATAATTTTAAAAAGTCTTGGAAAGAATTTAGTCTTAGCTGAGGGTTCGACCACTACAATAGATTACAGATGATATATAAACCCATCACCATGATTATTTTTGTTTATAACAGAATTCTACATTTGCTTTATTATTTGAAAATAATTTGAAAATTTGCTTAAGTTGCAGATACTACTTTATGTCAACGGTTTTGTCCCACAGCCACTTCTCATATCTTTCACACAATTTCACCGATTTTTCAACTTTTACTCGGGATTTATAGTTAGTATGCTGCAATAACCCAGATTTTAGTCCTTTGTAGTTTGAAGATTTTTAATACGTGATAAAAGCTGGGAAAACCCTACTGGGCTATTACATCCCTCCTGGTACTACCATACACATGACATATTTAACCCATATATTCTTAGCTTAACATCATTCAAGCGCTTGCTTGATATCATCATTCGCTTGAGAAACTTAATTCTGAAAAGGAAAAAAGAATGCCATTCCCTTTCGAGTATCGCCCAAACAAAATTACCGATTTTTCAAAATATATTTTTCCCCGGATCGTCATTTGCTTTACATTAAGTGCTTGCAAAATAGCTTACAGTACATGATCCTCTTCCAATCCCACTAAACACACAGCAAAATCTTCCATCCTTGCTTGATCACCGCCTGATCTGGCTCATCGATATTCGATCATGACTGTTTCCGCTTGACACCGTCATTATTACCCCATCTTTCATCACCCGTTGCTATCCGCTTTAAAAATGGGTTGACTTTATTGCAATTCAGCAACCATTCAAAAATGGAAATTCAATTCGTGAAGTTTTTCTCTTTTTGCTTTAACTCATGTGGCAAAAACATGTATCGAGCTTATTTTTGAGTTTAACTTTATTCAAACGATTGCAGATAAATTTTTACTCAATATATAGCTTCTGAGCAATCGAATCAATGTTAACATGACGGTCAGGATTCACGATTTCCATCGTTTTGTCAACATTTTCGGCAGTTAGCTTGATGCATCTTTGACATCTAAATTACCGGTATGCGATCGACGAAACCAGAGTTGATATTACAGTATCTAGACCATAAACATTATTCGCATTTTTAGCCGTCTGACTTGTGTTTTCTCCTTTATCAAAGAAAAAACCGTAAAATATGGCGTATTTTGTCCTTGATAGTGTCAATTTGTGATGCCCGCCGAAACAACATCGTGTCAAGCAATCACAAAACTGACGGAATAGCTTTTTGAATACGCTGTGTAGAGTAACCCGAAGTATTGGAAAAATAATTTATTTGCTTTTACTATACCTCATATATATATGTAGATTATACAAATTTTATTCTTAAACACTTTATAACCCTCTCATTATTTTCAGTTACTGCAATGTGATAACTTTCGCCAGACAACAGAGGACTGTAGATTTCCAATGATTTATCACTCCTTTGCATGCTGCTAGCAAAGCAATATGGCCTATTTGCTTTTAATAAGCTATTGCGCTGAAAATTCCAGTCGAGCAGAAAATTGGCTTGAATTACAGACTATCGCCTGTATTTCCAAGCTAACTTCGACAAAATGAAAGTGCTTAAGTTTACACGGTCGCACTGTACAAATGCTTTGTGTAAGTACAAATTGTTTAAATTATCATGAAGTGTCCTAGAGCGACAGCAATTGAACGTAGCAGTGATGCACTGTTTGCCTGCTGCTGTTAAGATACGGTTGAATTGTCCAAGTGAAGTGAAGGTAATTAACCTCTTTGTGTCTATTCGATTGGTGATGATATGAGTTTACTGCAGCCACATTTGCCTTAAATGGTGAGGATATCGAGTGCATTTTACGGTGCATGACATCAATATGAATTTAGTTCAGTCGGTGTCTTTAGGCGTAAAGTTGTTGGGCCATCACATGATATCCCAGTTTAGTTTAGGGATCTCGATTAAAGGGTGAGTATTATTTCGGTAGTAGCATATGGATACTGGCAGGCGTTTGTTTTCTGCTGAGCGGAAAATAATCGCAACAAAGGTGAATATCACGAATCAGATAAGAATGAAAATAGGACTTTAATTTTTTGCTAGGGTCTATTTACAGCAAAGTTGATAATAATAAGTATGTGTATAAACCTGTATATGTGGAGAAATATAAACTTTATATATATAAAATATAAAATTATTCTACCTACTACAGGGTGGCGCAATAGAACGTGCGTATTTAAAAAATAGATTAAAAAATAAATACAAAAAGTATGGTTAAAATAAATCTAAGGCATTGTAGAGTAATAAATGGAGTTTATTTTTTAAAAATAACATCATCTAAATGGTGACCCTCTCTACGACGGCACTCCTCTAACCGCAAACGAAAATTATTGAAAACTTTCCTCAGTAATACTGGTGTAATGGCTGCCATTTCACCACGGATATTCTCCTTGAGCTGAACGATGTTTCTTGGATTATTACTGTAGACTTTGTGTTTGAGGTATTCCCACAAAAAAAAAGAAGAAAAAAAAGAAGAAGAAAAAAATACCAATTATTCCTCTGCCAGAGATTCCTGCTCATATTGTCACTTTAGGACTATGCAATGGTTTCTAGTGTTTGATTTTGAGATTTTCACTGTTCCAGTAACGACAATTTTGACGGTTTACGAACCCATTCATAAGGAAGTGAGCCTCGTCAGAGAAAAGGATATTGTCAAAATTGGAAAATCAATTAAGCATTTCATTAGCAAATGCCAGCCTTGCTATGAAGTCAGACTCTTTCAATTCTTGTGTCAATTGCAGCTTATATTGATGCAGTTTAAGATCCAATGTTAAAATTCGTTGCAAACTTCGTCGCGATAATTGTAAGACAGACGATCTCTTGTGACTCGACATTTGGGGATTTCCTCGTACTGCCTCCATAACTCTCTCAACATTGTCTTCGGTCATAGATGTTCTTGGGCGACCATTTGCTTGTGGTTTAAATGTTGAACCGGTCTCTTCAAAACGCTTAACCCATATTTTAATTAAATTAGCACTCGGAGCTTCACTAATTCGTCGTAGTCCATATTCAGCACAATATAGTCGCCTAGTAGCAATATATGAACGAGAGTTCTCGTAAAATGCGCGCACGCAAAATGCGCGACGCTTCCCGTCGAAGTGATTCATAGCGATTAAAACTCCATGAGCCCGCCAACCCAACGATGTAGGCGCCCCCCGCCTGCGCCTTTTCT
This sequence comes from Philornis downsi, assembly GCA_019455685.1. Lineage (NCBI taxonomy): Eukaryota > Metazoa > Arthropoda > Insecta > Diptera > Muscidae > Philornis > Philornis downsi. Next base: position 1,036,099 of record JAHXMU010000351.1, on the reverse strand, counting down.
ACCCCGCCGAAAAAGATGATGCAATATTCACGTTCTATTGCGCCACCCTGTATATTAATAGGTGGAAACGTCGCTCTACCTTACGTATGATTAACGCCAGCTAGAGACGTAACACTCATACCCCATACGGTCCATGAAATTCATGTTAATGTTTGTATCTGCTACAGTCGCCGGTAGCAAAATTGACTTCTCATGGAACGTGATCCCACAGAAATTAGCGGAATGTTGATCCAAATACCAAATGTTGCATCTGGCAACACTACCATCATTAACATGTTCAAAAAGCGACATATTGTTGAAATTGCTTTCCTCATCGATAAAAATGCGACGTTGCAAACGTGTTGCTGATATTCAGCGGCAATAATGTCTTTAGCACTGCTGCTACTTGTGTTGATGATGACGTGGCTGCTTTGGCCCGTGATGTTGTTCGACAAATTCGATGTTGTCGCCGTCGCTGTTGCCGTCCCACTTAATGATGATGCCAATGCCAAAGTCATTGATGCTGGAGTTGACGGCGAGGCCATTGATAATGACGATTGCCTTGACGATGATGATACTGGCAATGTTTGTTATGTTGGTTGATTGACACACTTACAATTTACATTATGTACTTGCAACTACTTTACTAGAATCTCGTTTGTCAATCGAGAGTGCTCTACAGTTTTTTTTTTCTACCTCGGTGACGGCGTTTATGCGTGTCCTTTTCGCCCTGTGCAAAATGTTGTGGAAGTACTCTGAATGAATTTACTTGTATGCACAGATGTATGTTCTACTGACTACAAGAAATCTGTCAATTGCCTTTTAAACTCAATTTGCACCTACAAAACTCCCACCTCCTCGCTTCTGCAAATGTTGCATTGTATATATCGTATACACTTATAGTAGTTTTATTTAAACATGACTTTTTTCCACATGTTTTATTGATGAATCGATGGTGTAGCTCCGTACCTCTTGGTTGATGTATTCTGTAAAAACATTTCACATTCCACACAATAGTGTGCCTTCAAAGGATTTACACTACCATGCATACCCCTTTCGCCCCCACCTGTCAGGCATTTAAATGTCAATAACTTGCCAAAGCGGTCCAACGAATGTGAGAACACTAAATTAGTTCAAAAGGAGTGAAGAACACGCTACGCAAGGTCATGGAAAATATGCAAACTTAAATGGCAACAGAATGCAGTTGTAGTTGTAACGGGTCATTTTAGATGGACATCACTAGCTAAATTGTAAATATTTTACAATCGCTAGACGGTATAATGCCAATTTACATTACCAGTTTGATACGAGTTTATCAGTATCAGTATGAGTATGGAATCAGTTATAGCTCGTAAAATTATTATTGTGGAAGAAAAACATTTACATAAGTTGAATTGTTGTTTCACTTCCTTCATTCAAGCAACCGTTTTATGATTAAGAAAATGTAATATATCAATGATAGTGTTGTTTTTAGTTTCCTTACAATACCCACAAAATATATGTAACATTGCTTATGTTGGCTTTTCGATCATGCAAATTGGGAATTACAGAATCTTCTTAAAGCAACTGATTTCTCGGTGTTTGTTTTTTTTTTATAAAAAGTCAACTTTATTGTAAAAAACATGTTTACAAATGATTCATTGAAAGTATTTTCCATCGCTAGCGCTAGCCCCATCTTTCTCGCAAAGTTCGAATTTCGTCACGGTAAAACTGTTCATCGTTTAAGGCTATCCACGAATATAGCTATCCGTTGATGTCGTCATATGAGAGGAACTGCTGGTCAGCCAGACCGTGTGCCATCGAATGGAACAAGTAATAATCGGACGGCGCAATATCGGGAGAATATCACGGATGGGGTACGACTTCCCATTTCAGCGTTGCCAGGTAGGTTTTAACGGGTTTGGTCACGTAAGGAGCGCTTTTTCGTGCATCTCCGCTTGTTGTGGGCGTTTTTCACGCAGAGCTCAGATCAATCGCACTAAATGAAGTAGATATCTATCCCCAGTGATGTTTTCGCTTGGTTTCAGCAGCTCATAATAAATAACACCGACCTGCTTTTGCCAAATACAGAGCATAACCTTCGCAGCGTAAATAGTCGGCCGAAATGACGACGTAGAAGCATAGCCGGGCAGCCTCCATAATTTTCTTTTCTTTGGTTTGCTGTAATGAATTCATTTTTCAAAACTTCCTTTTTTGTCGCTGAGGCAGTTGTTCACAGAGTGAAAAAACGAGGTTCATCGTCCCATGGCTTTAACTCATGAGGAACTCAATTTCCTTGCTTTTGAATCACTTCCAACGTATGCAATCGCTTCTTAATGCTGAAGCAAGTTCTAGCTGCATTTGACACGAATCCTCATCAAGCAGTGCCATCAATTCAGTATCTTCGAAGGTTTTTCATGTTCCTTCACGGGAACAGTCGTTAACATCAAAATCACAGTCTTCAAAGCGACGGAACCAATCTCGACACGTTGGTTCACTTAAAGCCGCGTCTCCGTACACATTTTGAAGCTCTTGATGAACATCAGCCGCCGCTTTCTTCGATTGAAAGAGGAACATCAATATGCCCTGCATATGACGATTATATGACATAAAATCATACATAAGAATATGACGTTAAAGGAAAATCACTTTTGTGACGATGCAGTACGTTTATTATATGCCTAATCATGGCTCATGGCGTTTAGGTTATGGCGGAGTCGACTAGCACTAGCACTTAATAGCAATTACAGCCGGCGCCATCTATTGGCAAACAGCGGAAACTTAGTTGCGCACCTAATATTTATGTATATGTTTATATATTTATTTGTTTTTGTTGTGCTGTTGTTCTGGCGAAATTCGGAATAATCTATAACCCATTAAAAAGTTTTCATAAATTTAAATCGGATATTTTTGTGGAACAAATTATTTACAAGATTACCAAATAAATTTTTTTCGCAGAGATCAAAATAAATATTTTGAATATTTTTTTAGATATTTTTTTATAAATAACAATATTTATTTTGGATTCATTGATTACTGAAATCATTGGTTATTGAGATCGTTGATTTTTATCATTAAAATTATTAACGATTCGTTCCACTACAAAAAAGTAGATTGAGGCTTTGTTTTTAGAGAAAGGTAGGTAATTTTCTGCTCATTAGCCTAGTAAACAATCAATTTGTCATGCAACGACTCACAGCCGAGCATTTCATTTATTGAACATGTCCTGTGTAATTGTAGATATAAGACTATGTAAGATTAAGAACATGTTCAATTATGATACAAGCAATCTTAGATTAATTTTAATCTGTGTTTACTCTATCAGGACTCTAAGGAAAATACAACCAATTATATGAATTATTATATGGTTTCAAAAATGAAAATTTTGTGCTCTTTGTGCCAAGAGAACGTTTTGGACACACATTTCAATAGCAACATGTAGAAAACATATTTTTCAAAATTTCTCGAAGAAAATACTATGCCAAAAAAATAAAATGCCAACTAAGATGATTAAACATCTCGTAAAAAGTTGACCTTCCCAACCTTTTGTATGGTATTTTTTACTGTCACTTCAAGTATGTTTTAAAATTTTGCGATAAAGCTGCCCTGCTAAAATATTTTGTTAAAAACAAACATTCAACGTAGGTCTGCTTCTTTTCTAATCTCTTAATACAGCACTTTTCCAATATTATGTAACATAATAAAAGCTCTATTTTTGGTATTACTTAAGCAACTTTAGATAAACGTTTTCGATCAGAAGCAAATTTATTATAATAAGTCTGCAATTGCAGGAAAATTTGATATTCATGTCTTCCATGGACTAGATGCTTTTAAATTTCTAGTTGCTTGACCTCTCTTAGCTTATTTGGTTATTTCTTCCCTTCAGTTTTCACGTAGACATTGACTGGCGGACGTTCAAAACTCAGGTTTGCTTTCGATCGGCCGTAAAATCATTGTTTAGTGCAAAATGTTACTTAGGCATAGCCAAATGGTCGTGACCAAATGTACGACAAATTGGTCATCCCACGCAAAAAACCAATACAAACACTATAAAAGTTCAATTTTCCCTTTCTATGTGTGTTTTTTGTTTACTGTTTGTCTTAATCGCTCTTTCCACTTTCTCTTCCCCGACTTGACTATCTCATATGCGATTAAAGCAGCATTTTTTTCTGAAACATTTCATTTATGTTTTCTCTGTGTGAGTGAGTATGTTAACACTTTTGTATTGGCTTTGTGGATAGGTACTTAATGCTATAATACCCCACACAAATACCTTCATACATATACGCATACATACACAATCAGATTAATACATTTACAGAAAAAAGTGAAACAGTTATCACATACTATAATCGCTTTTTTCCATTTCGCTATCATTGTAGTTGTTGTTGTTGCAACACGTTGAATTTTTTTTGAGATTCCAATTTCCATTGAAAAATGTTTAATTAACATTTAAATGATTTCTTTTTTACAGCAAACCTCGTGAGAGACATTTCATCTTATACGTAGGTGCCTGTGCGGTTGAATGTGTAGGGAAAAAGTTTTGGAATTTTGGAGCTCGCAGGATTTAATACATTACCCATTATACGGAACTACAATGCGTCAAATTCAGAGAGAAGTAACTTTTATTTAATCGTATAGCTATTTCACAATCTTCTGTGTAAACACCTAAAAAATCGTATTTTTTATGTTGATTTCTGAGCAAATTTGAAGATAGCTCCGAATGCATATTAATATAAGAAGGACTACAAGGGCATATTTATGGTCTATAAACAGCATTATAAAAATATGCAAAAACTTTTATACAATATGAAGAATCACTCTCAAAAAAAGACGCTGAAATGATACATAATGTCGCATAGAAAGACCCGTTTTTAAATTATTTAGTACTAAAATGGTGGCACATGAATCGTACTACCGTCAACTGTCAATGGGGATCGTTATTTAAAATTGTTGAAAGAATTTTTGTTTACCCAGAACTGCCCTCAAGACGTATCCGTTTTAACAGCATTTGGTTCCAGCAAGATGGAGCAGCTTCACACATAGACCAGACCGGAGCTCCAACGAAAATTCACCCACAATTTAATATCCAGAAACTCCACTTTCCGCTGGGCTCCAGGTCAGCTGAACTGATTTCAACGTACCTTTCTTTATAGGGTTATGTCAAGCAAGAGGTGTACAAACCGAAACCAAAGAATTTAGTCAGTAGTCCATTAAAACAATAATTGAGGCGATCCTGAATTCAACCCTTCACGCCGCAATAAATAATTTCAGATGTCGCACATGCGCGAATGAGCATAGAGGATATTTATGATCTATCATCTTTAAAACCCATTGGTTAAATATAATACAATTTAAATTTCTATACAATAAATAAAATAAATAAATAAATGAAATGCTTTGATTACAAACCAAAAGTTATTTGAATTTCTTATGGAAGTATAGTTGATGTGGCACCCTGTATAATGCCTATCAAGTGGTAAACATATTTTTATACCTATAATGTTGTCTATAAAAATATCTTTTTTTCAAAACAGTGTGTTCAAAACGAGGTGTGTTCGAAAAATAAGTTAAATTTTCAAATTTCGCTGGCTACGTACATTCGACTTTCGATTATTATTACATATTATTATTATGGTCGCGCTATATGTCATCAATACGTCAGAACAAAGTGGTCAAAAAGAACTGAGTGTTCACCAGGAAAACAAAATTTTTCAAATAAACCATTAATTGATCCAAATGACGTACTTCTTCCGCCGCTGCACATAACATTGGGCCTTTTTAAGAATTTTGTCAAGACTCTGGTCAAAGATGTTGCAGCATTTAGATATTTGTTAGCGGTTTTTTCTAAAATTTCATATGCTAAAATCAAAGAAGGCATACTTGTTTGCCCTCAGATCAGGAAGCTATTGAATGATGACAATTTTCGACAATGTTTATTGGAGAAAGAATATCTAATATGGAATTTTTAAAGAGCATCGTGAACAGTTTTCTTGGAAACAATAAGAGTGAAAACTACAGACAAATTTTTGCTGCCACTCAAAATGTATTTACTTCACTGGCATTTAAAGTTTTTTCCTCAAAACCTAGGTGCGGTGAGCGACGAACAAGGGGAGCGTGCTTACCAAGATTTAATTAAAATTAAAAGAAATTATCAAAGATTTTGGGACAAAAGCATGCTGAGAGACTTTTGCTTGACTTTAATATGTGAAACCGAATCAACAAAATACAAACGGCGTTCAAATAGTGCCATTCACTTTTGAAAATTCATTGATTTTTAAATAAACCAATGACTTTTTATGTAAAAACGAATGAAAACATTTATTTGTATCTCGAAAACCTGACAAGATAGAGAAAACCCAATTACAATTCGCATTCAGCCCACTAATTTATTCCAGGAAAGATATTTGGTTGCTCCATTCCAAAACTTTGTTGGATAGTTGTATTATTGTGTGGGATTGTGCTTCTGGTTCTAAGAGTTATAAATTCCTTTTCTATTAGGAAAGTGGAATATTCCAAAACAAATTTAGGTCGAGATCTAGGCAGCAGTCAAATTTTTATAGGCATTCTTAAAATACAGCTCTCCCAGCATCTTCACCTTTCGCCGGAGCTTTCTCATAACACTAAAATTTTAAAAGACCGTCTTATTAGACAATGATTTTTCACCAAGACAATTTTCCACTTCACACATCTACCATTGCGATGACCAAAATTAATGAATTAAAGTTAGAATTGCTTCTTAATCATGCACCTTATTCCCAAGATTTAGCTTCTTCGGACTATTTCCTATTTGCAAACCGGAAAAAATGGCTCAGTGGTAAAAGATTTGTCAACAGCGAAGAGGTGGCGTCTGCGGTTGATGGCTATTTTAAGGAGTTTGACAGTTCTTACTATAAACAAGGCATAGAAGCTGTTGAGTATCGCTGGAAAAAGTATATCAAGCTAAAAGGTGATTATATTGAAATATAAAGAAATATTTTTTTAACCATTTTTTTGGGCATCTTTGGGACCGCCCTTGTAATTGATGATCACTAGTACAAGCTATATAAAATGCATCGGTGGCAAAATGTTATTAGGATGGTTTAACTGCCTGCAGATAGCAGATGTTCGATGGCGTTGTGGGAAAGTACTTGGAGTAATATCGCATGTAGTCATCTGCTTGGAAAGTTCAAAGGACCCATTTCTAGTTACTTCCACACGGGTAACAAAGGACTTAATCAGAAACATTTTCAAGATATATTTAACTACATATTTATAATATAATAATTTATATTTATAATTTATAATATAATATAATAATATCTTTTCTGTTCTATATTATATTGTATTATATTATATTGTATTTTTATTATTATTATGCTTATTATTATTTTTATTAATATTTATATTTTTTTAGTTTATATTATTTTTATACTTTAATGTATGTGAAGATAAAAATGCTACATACATATATTAAAGTATCAAAATTGGCACACTTTTTGTGCAAAAATTTTCATACCAATACCATGCATTTGGGTAAATTTGTTTTCTCTTACATGAATTTATTCACAAATTTACGCAACTTTCTAGCATTGTAAAATGTTCACACAGCATGGCGTATATTTATTTTATTTCATTGCGTATTAAAATTTACATAACAATAAATCGTACACAGCATTTTGGAAAGTAAAGAAAATTTACACAAAGTAAAAAAACAATTTACACAACCATGTGATACAAAATTGTAAGTTAATATTTCTTCCACCTTCAAATGCGGGAAAAAACCTAAAACCGATGTTCCCATAACAGCTGTAATAAAAGTTTGCCAGTTTATATAAATTATTTGTGCTCTCGCTCGCTCTCTCTTTCTCTCACTCCCGCTGTTTTTCTATATAAATTTGTAAAAACACATCCGTACACATTCCAAAACAAAGTGAATAAAAAAAAAATAATATTTTGATATGCGAATACAAAAAAAAAAAAAAAAATAAATATGCATAACAACCGGAAAAAGGTAAAACCAAATGGAAAACGAAATTTCTCTTGCACATCCTCCAATTCAGACAGCTTTGGCAGCTGTAGCCGCAGCAGACTCCACAACCACCATAGCACTGAATGCAAATAATTCACGTAGAAAAATTCTACTAAAATTTTGTGGTTAATAAAAAATTATTTGGCATAAAACCCCCAGTGCTGAGAGAAACATATTCGAAACCATCACACTCCCGTCTCCGTTGCAATTACCGGAATGTTGGAAGTATGAAATTTATAAATGTATTACCAGACGGTAAAATGACAGAAATGCACATTGGTTTCATGGACTTAGAATTTGCTTTGAAGTGGTCTGCCCCGGAATTGAAATAGTTTGAAAGAAATATTTTGCTTTTTTCACGATCTATAGGAATTTACATTACAATAAACATTTCTCTTTCATTTGTTGGTCTCAATGGTGGAAATTAAATTTGGTCATATAGCAATCGTTATAGCGTCTCAGGAATTATATCCTGGACATCAATGGTCTGTTATATTTTTCCTCCTTTCTATTAAGCTTTTACGGAGGCCAAACCTTATTCATATTATTAATGTAAGATAATGTTTCCAACTTAGCACTAAGTAGCATGCGTTTTGAGATTGACATCATTGATAATTCGATTTTCTTAATTTTGAAAGACAGCATCAGCTGGTACTCCTAAAAAACACCAAACCAAATGTCCAGCAACAGTCTTGTTTATTTACAAAGCCACTGTTTAAGATGAAAACTTCATCATTCACTATCATTTGATGGTTAAAATTGGTTTAGATTTCTGAAAGCTCAAGTGCTCAGTCATTAGGTATGTTTAGGTCAGTGTGGCAGTCTGAATAAACAGATTTACTTAGACCGTATAGTCCATTGTGATACCACGTAAACTAGAAATATGGATGACCCTCGTACCCCTCGTTGAACCGTCCTGAGCGCCTCAAGAACCTCTTAAGTCGAACAGTGTCTACATCGTCCAGATCTCCTAGGTCCCTAAAGAAATAAGAGTTCAGTGTTGATCCCCGCCTGTTCGCCAGTGCGGGAAAATTCCAGAGAAGGTGTTCTACGGACTACTCCTCCTCTTCACCTCTACAACTCTTGCGGAAGTCACTGGTCATAACCTTCAGTCTCATTGCATGTGTTACAAACAGACAGTGTTCCGTCATGACACATACAAAAAATGAGACGTCGGGCCTTGATCTAGGCGAGGCCACATCTGTTTGGATTGATTACGCCCTCGGACAAATGCCTACCTACCATTTGTTGCTAAATTTTCCCCCGCCCACTTCGCTACAGTGAGAAGGGCTCTTTGAACGAAGTCTCTGAGTGTTTCCAAAAACTTCGCCCTAACTGCTATTGCCACATCGTATGCGTATGCGACAACCTTGGCACCAGCCTCCAATAAAGAGAACAGAATACTGTTCAGAGCGAGGTTCCACAGTAGGGGGGATAAAATACCACCTTGGGGTGTTCCCTTACTGATAAACTTCTTTATGTTCGACGACCCTAATTTAGCTCTGATACGTCTCTCTGTAAGAAGATCGTAAACTAACCTGGCTGGCAGCAGCTTCTAGTACATGCTTGTCCAAAGGTAGCTGTCACTGAGTCTCTCCAGTGTCTTGAGGCGAAACGAAACGAGGCGAAACAGGTTGATAGGTCTAAAATTTTTTGGTCTCGTATAGTAAGTTTTCCCGGCTTTGGAAATAAAGACCACTTTGGCCTTCCTCCACATAGTAGGGATATATGTTAGGTCGATACAGCCGATATAGAGCTCCTCAAAATCAGTGTATCAGCCACCGCTTGTAGTTGACTTGAAGGGCTCAAGGCTTTTAACTGCCCACGCTGTTTTACAGCTGGTTACGATTTTTCTGGCAACAGCTCAGTCATTGACTCATATAAAATCTGTATGCGTATAAATCAAGGCATTTAATTAAAATTCCATATTTAATTGTCCATTGCCAATATAACTCAGCCACAGGCAAAGAAAATCAGGAATGTAATAAAATGTGGGTTCGAGTTCCGATACAATTATCAAAAATTTTTTTGAGGTGCGGTCACTTCGACATGTCTGATGATGAAGTCGTAAAACCGATAAGCCTAGTAAAATCTTTTTCAAACTGACGTTCGGAATCTTTGTTAAACTGTAAGTCCCCTTAAGTGAGTCCAATAGAATGCATGCAAGATGATTGAATGTGAAATGCTCTCCCATACCACATTAATAAGGTGCAAAGAGCCATTTGCCAGAATGGCCCCAAAACTAACCGACCAAACAAAGAAGACACAACAAAGTTGGGAAAAATTATCTTTATTTTTGAACAGAATCTCCTTTAAGCTCAACACACTTTTTCAAGCGATATTCAGTAGCTTCTGTACCCCGTTTATAGTAAGAACTGTCAAACTCCTTAGAGTAGCAATCAACCGCAGACTCCACCTCTTTATTGTTGGCAAATCTAAATTAGCTTAATATTCGCTGTTGGTTTCTGAAGATGATCAATAGAAATATTCCGATGCGCATCCCGAAAAAAAGACGCCATGACCTTGCCTGCAGATGAAACCGTCTTGGCCATCGTTGGACACGCATTGCAGCCCACAGCTTTGACTGCTCCTTTGTCTCAGGTGTAAAGTGGTGAACCCATGTTTTATCCATGGTTATGAGTTGATGCAACAATTCAGCTTTATTGCAGTGAAATATCTCCAAACCACTGAAACTGCTGAAACATCTTCACGTGGCACCCATCTTGCGTACCGCTTTGTCGTCTTCAAATCTTCGGTCAATGTACGATTTATAGCACTTTTTGAATTGCTTATCACTTCAGCTAGCTCACGCACCTTCAGCCGACGATCATCCGATACTACTTTGTGGATTTTCTTAACTGTGTCTGGCGTGGACACCACAATTTTTCGACCGCTACGGTGTTTGTCTTGGTCGTCGGTGTTCCCAGAGCAGAATCTAACTCGGCTTTATTATTGGTTAGACTGATACCTTTGAAATGGTAATATAGAATAAACTAACGGTGACTTATTCTTTCCATGTTTACAAATTCGCTGGAAACGTTTATTTTAGATGGCTCAAATAAAAATATTAAGGAACGTGGCGTCTTGAAACTTTAAGCACATGCCAAACTACTGGCACCAGCTACACGGCTAGTTTCGGGATCGCCATCGTAGACACAATCAAATTCGGGGCGTATTATTTTTATCACGGCGATTTATGCACATATTCTTATGGAAGGCAGTGGTGAGGAGAGCAAAGACATGGTCCACATGAGCGCCTAGAAGAAGCATATGATCGCAGCCCTTCAAACGGCATTGAAATGATTCTGGGAGATTTTAGAGCAAAAATAGGGGGATATTTTTATTCTTAAAGTCGGAAAATTCTATCTGTATGGCGACACTTTCAACAGTGGATTCAAAATGGCTTTTATTCTCACGCCGCACAATATATTAACAAATGGAATTGTATCTCTGCATAAATTTATCTACCTATATATGGTGACTTCCTCACCGCGAATATGTGGTAATATATGGAAAGCGTGTATACAGTGTCATGGAAGTGCGTGTGATACTAATGCAGATTCTGGCAACCACTTAAATGCAACTTTAGTACGCATGAGGTTGAGCAGGGTTTTAAACGGATAAAGCAATCTAGATAGGCTAAGCTGCATACCAGCGAGCTAGCTACAGCCTACTATAACAAACTCGTTAAACTACTTTGAAAAATATAACTCTGATTCTGATGTTCCTGCAGCAACGTACTGCGAATTCTATGGCAACTGCTAGCAAACCATACTTGGATATGAATAATCGCACTCTGATAAATAATAATAATAATAATAGTAATATGATAAGTAATGTTTTATAGCACCTGAGGGAAAAGGATTATGCATACAGGGCAACGCTGTAGTTAATTGCAACGCGTAATATTATGCGTATACGAGTAGATAGAAGAGAAGAGAGGCATAACGGTAGGAATGGTTTTAGAAATAGCGGGAGAGTAATAAAATAGAAAAGTAAGTGGAGACAGGTGGAGCCCAAAAATTCTACCAAAAGAGCAAAAGCAAAGGGCTCCCGTCCTATAAACTCAGCAATGGAATTGGTCACAGATATCTATATGTTTTTGTAAGCTGTATTTCAATACGCTTTAAATTCTGAACAAAATGTTTTAGGTAGATAATTAGCTTTTTGAAAACGCTATTACAATAATAGCACCAATAGTTTAAAATTTCTCAGAAGTATTGAATTATAGTTGGTTACGATTTTTCTGGCAACAGCTCAATCATTGACTTAGGTATATAAAATCTGTATACGTGTAAATCAAGGCATTTAATTAAAATTCCATATATTGAATTGTCCATTGCCAACGTAACTTAATCACAGGCAAAGAAAATCAGGAATATAATAAAAGCTGGGTTCGAGTCCCGACACAATTATCAAAATTTTCTTTGAGGTTCGGTCACTTCGATATGTCTGATGATGTCGTAAAACCGTTAAGCCTAGTAAAATCTTTTTCAAACTGACGTTCGGAATCTTTGTTAAACTGTAAGTCCCCTTAAAATAGAATAGAATTGGTCACAGATACCTATATGTTCTTGTAAGCGTTATTTCAATACGCTTTAAATTCTGAACAAAGTGCTTTAGGTAGATATTTAGCTTTTTGAAAACGCTATTACAATAATAGCAACAATAGTTTAAAATTTCTCAGAAGTATTGAATTACAGGTGCGTCCTTTATTCCTTTATTATAATTGTTTTGTGGGCATTGAATTACCATTACTATCATACTCCTCCCCTTTCTGATATAGGATGTAGGGAGGACATTTTTATAAGCTTTTAGTTCCGGATGGCAGCACACTTGAAGAAATCGGTATGGCATCAACTGCACAGCTCTGAACCAAAACGAAGTAGAAAATTACAGTATTACAGCTTAAAAACAACAACGCTGCAGGCACTAATAATTTCCCGGCAGAGCTGTTTAACACCAGTGGCAGTGAGCTGATAAATAGCATGCATCAGCTCGTAGATATGGTTTGGCTCGAGTAATGCATACCCGATGCTTGGAATTTAAGTGTATTATGTGTTCCCTGTGTTCGAAAAAGGTGATCCTAACGTATGAGCTATCAGTTTTTGTATCGATTATAAGGTTTTGTCGAGTGTGTCGTATGATAAACTAAAGACTTTAACATCTGATCTGGTTAGACTTTGTCAGTCTGGCTTTAAACATGATAAATCAATAATTGTTCCATATGATATTTATATCAAATTTCGGAGAAGACTTAAGAGAAACACATCGTTACAGGTCACATTTATGTCGAGTATTAAAATGCTTAGCAAAAACTTTATGAAGCCATGGCCACGTTTGGTAACCATTCGGCGGTCATACTTCTTAATAAAATTACACTGACTGACACGAAGTTTGCGACGAACATTGGCAGACATGTTAGTGGGTAATTTTACATCAAACGTTTTACAACTGCTGATGACGTAAGCCTCATTTTCCAAAAATCGCATTATGTAACTGCAGTCCCCTCAAGCAATGATAAAGTATCAGATAATATTTTACCTGCTTTGACGAATAAATAGTCTACTTGTTTAGGATGTTGCGTAAACATTGACAAATATGAATTTGAAGCAGTGCATGAATTCGTCTACATCAAAGCGTTGCTACTTTGTTGCTACTTTTATATGGATGAAGAATTTTAAAATTTTGTAATATTAACATCTACTTATGTTAAGCTTATTAACTGTTTACTCTATTATTAGCATACTACGTAAATTATGTGGCAATGTCACATACTATTGAACCATTTATGCTCCAAGCCACCGAATAGGTCGATAAAGCTAATGTTTTTTTTTATTATTTTTTGACTGAGTGAGTGAGCCACAGTGCAGTGAAAAACTTCAACAGCAAATCAGAATAAACACGAATTATTTCAACACAAATGTTGGATAAATTAAAAAAACTACATAAATTTACACTCAGTATATGTAAACAAAATCATATAATATAAACACACATGCCTATTTAAATGAGCTACATATGAAATCTATCGACACATATGCGTGTGTGTAGAGTATTTGTGTATATGTAGTATACATCATATATACATTTTCTTATTCTAGGCAAATTGTCTTATTTCAGGATTTAACTGAAATTGCTATAATTTTTCAAAAGAAAGAATTCCATGAAGAAGAGTTAAACAACAATTTATACAATTTGTTATGCACATATATGTACGAGTATGTAAGAGCCTGTGCATCGAATTATGCATTTGTCTATAGAGTTTAAAATACGTTTGCAAATTTACAAGAGATACATACAGATACAGTTGTGCACTATATATTTGCTTACAAAATTATAATTTTATGTATGTATGCATATGAAAATGCTGATGATAGGCAAACATTATCAAATAAATAACACCTGTACCTGTTCATATAGTATAATCAATGATATTCAAAGTTGTTCTTAGGAACAGCCGCTGGTAAAATTTTAAATACATGAAAGAAAACTGATCTATCTCAGCATACACCCAAAAGAAACTTCCAAATTAGGTCAACGTAGTATGTGGACAATAACCGACAGTGGCGCGGTTATTGGCACACGTGACTATCGTTCCCAGGATCGTGGGTTCTTTCTTTTCTTAGGTGGCAGTGCTGCGGCATGCTGGCCAATACCTGAAATAGTTGAGTATTCAATAAGTGTAGTAAAACATTTTCGAACTGGCTTTTGGTATCGCCATTAAACGGTAAATCTCGTTTCAATGAGGCTAAAAGTGGAAAGAAATGTCAGTTACATTGATGTACAGGGTGGCGTAATAGAACATGCATATTGCATTATCTTTTTTTGCGGGGTAGAAAAGGCGTGGGCGGGGGGGCGCATACATCGTTGGGTTGGCGGGCTCATGGAGTTTTAGTCGCTATGAATCACTTCGACGGGAAGCGTCGCGCATTTTGCGTGCACGCATTTTACGAGAACTCTCGTTCATATATTGCTACTAGGCGACTATATTATGCTGAATATGGACTACGGCGAATTAGTGAAGCTCCGAGTGCTAATTTAATTAAAATATGGGTAAAGCGTTTTGAAGAGACCGGTTCAACAGTTAAACCACAAGCAAATGGTCGCCCAAGCACATCTAGGGCCAAAGACAATGTTGAGAGAGTTATAGAGTCAGTACGAGGAAATTCACAAATGTCGACTCGCAAGAGATCATCTGTCTTACAATTATCGCGACGAAGTTTGCAACGAATTTTAACATTGGATTTTAAACTGCATCAATATAAGCTGCAATTGACACAAGAATTGAAAGAGTCTGACTTCATAGCAAGGCTGGCATTTGCTAATGAAATGCTTAATCGATTTTCCAATTTTGACAATATCCTTTTCTCTGACGAGGCTCATTTCCTTATGAATGGGTTCGTAAACCGTCAAAATTGTCGTTACTGGAACAATGAAAATCTCAAAATCAAACACTAGAAACCATTGCATAGTCCTAAAGTGACAGTATGAGCAGCAATCTCTGGCAGAGGAATAATTGGTATTTTTTTCTTCTTTTTTTCTTCTTCTTCTTTTTTTTCTTCTTTTTTTTGTGGGAATACCTCAAACACAAAGTCTACAGTAATAATCCAAGAAACATCGTTCAGCTCAAGGAGAATATCCGTGGTGAAATGGCAGCCATTACACCAGTATTACTGAAGAAAGTTTTCAATAATTTTCGTTTGCGGTTAGAGGAGTGCCGTCGTAGAGAGGGTCACCATTTGGATGATGTTATTTTTAAAAAATAAACTCCATTTATTACTCTACAATGCCTTAGATTTATTTTAACCATACCTTTTGTATTTATTTTTTAATCTATTTTTTAAATATGCACGTTCTATTGCGCCACCCTGTACTAATGAAGACCTGGAATAGTTAAGTAATCAGTGATTGTGGTCAAAACTTCTCGAACTGACTTTCGGAATCGCCATTAAACAGTAGGTCCTGTTTCAGTGATACTAGAAACTCTCTCTCTCTCT